>JBBPRI010000036.1:0-123541 GCA_038092955.1 Boletus pseudo-olivaceus
ACATCCAGGACACTCACCCCCACATGAGGAAAGCATGCGGCAGGCTGTAAACGATGGCGAGAGTCTCAAGACCGTGCCTTTCGTGCCGTAATTCATGCAAAAATTTGGCCTGTTCGAGTCAGAGATTTCACACACATCAGGGAGATATGATGTACTGACAGCTTCGAACGGAGTATTCCTCGCCTCGGTTTGGCTATGCCCCATGAAGACTAAACCAAGGATGATGCTCGCCATGCTTGCCACTAGTGATGAATAATTGAGGATTTCCTCAGGTAAAGTCCCTGTGCCCGACTGTTGTGTAAGAAAGCTGACGTTGGCGTTCAGGAGGACGGTTGCCTGGAAGTTGTCTAGTTACCTTGTTCAGGACTCGAGAATCTGATTTGCTTACCAGCACACTGGTTTCTCGCAGCTGTGAGTCCAGCTTATTGACGAACATGTTCCACTTTTCTTTGCTCGCGATCTCGTCGACAAAAATTCTGTGTAACAGTCGCACGTTATTCACCGGTACCATGAATAACAGCGGTGCAAATATCTTGATGCGCAACGAAGGGTAGTATCTCCATCCATGGATCGTTTGGTCAAAATTGAGGCGCGCACAATCCTCCCCGTAAAAGTTGATAAAGTAATTGTGATCTGCAATTGTGAACAGGAAACATTGGAGAGCACGATGGCGACATACAGAATATGTGCATGATTCGACCTGATGAGCACCAGTGAGCATTCTGTGAAGTACTGAATGATGCTCAATTCACCTATAATGATCGCCCAGTGTCCATGCTTTTTTGTCTTTTGGGCTGAGTAAGTGAGAGGTGAATAGGCGTATGTTACTGAACGTATAACCTACGATCAATTCGATCAATGAGAGATAAGTGATTCTTTAGTTCCTCGGGGTTTAGAGGGCACGACGACCTATTCGACGTTAAGTGATCTGTAGCTCTAATTGTTTAATGCACATACAACAGTGGGGGCAAAGTACTCACCACATATAGCATGAAGTATCATATCCACTACTTCGTCTTTCAACTCTTGAGTAACCTCGCAAAAGGTGGGGTAGAGATCCCAGTGGCTCCTGGAGTTGCGTCAGATTATCAACGCATCATATGCGACGAACTTGTTGAAGTGCGTCAGGCTCATGAATATCTTAGCACACGCGACTCACGTATGTGGCACACCAGTAATGCGCTTGGATACCTAGCCCTGGATTCAAATTATTCGTGAGCCTCCCAGGGCTAACAGTTTAAGTCTTACCTTTGTGGGAGGGCGAGAGGTCGCCTCTACAATCCTTGAAGATATCCTCCCCTGCCCATTCATCCAGCCAAAAAAGACTCCTGGCTCGTGGGTTCACGAAGTAATAACAACAAATCACTTCTTGTTCTTCCACCTGGGGTTCCAAAACCAGCTGAACTTCGTCGATTTTCAAGGATTCGGACAGGTCTCGGTTCGTGATCTCAGTCTCCAGTTCCGAGAACAAGAAAGTTCTAAAGTACTCGATATCATCGTGGATCTCTGCGTTGCATATGTTTACTTCCGTGAACGTTTTCTACGGATTCGTAAGATGCAATAAGAACAACATCCGATATCAGAATCACTAACCGACTTGTCATGCACGAAAAAAAGAGCACCTTCCGGGTGCCGGTGGGCTGTCCATCCATCTGGGACGTCCCTGGAAACGGAAGTTACATAAATGCGAGCTCTACCTCTGACACAGTAATGAAACAAACGGCGTCTCGGAGTACTGGTACGTCATCGCGTCAATCGTGTAATCGGTGACGCACAGCCGTCTGGGGTGTCGCATGAGCTCTGGGCTCCATCAAATATTCTATGTACCCACCTAATCGCGCGGCTTCGATACCGGAGTCCATTCTTGACTGAAATTGGGAGGAAACGATATCCGATACGGATCGGCTCCCCAGGTAGCTTTGGATCATCCACACTCGGTGGGGCGATAATATTGTCGAAGACGGCAGTACTACCTAGCTCAACGCCCCTCAGAGTAGGAGAACACGAAAGACCGCAGATGGATGCGTCTTGGTCGCGGGCTGGGGTTCGAGGACGAGCAGGTGGGCCACGATGCTCTCGATATGAAGCTCGCCCGATTGAGTTTTGTGAGGCGTAGGATTTCTGTGAGGCGGACAGCTGGGAAGAAGATTTTATTGACAAGGGCGTTCTGCTCCGATGAAGTTCCGACTCATTTGTATCAAGATTGTGGGCTGCATGCGGGGATGCTCCGACGCCAGGGTTTCCGGGTGGCGTCTCCAATTTAAAGCCAGACATTTGACCAGGCGGACTGGGAGGGTGAGATGGGTGGGTAAGAATATCCGAGGCCGGTGTGTGACTGCCATGGTGAGTGTGCACAGTAGTACTGGAACTTGATCGAAGGATAGAGTCGGCCCTAACTTGTGGCGTGTCGTGATCGATCAAACTGGGTTCATCATGAAGTGAAGTCTGACTACCAGTCATCCATGGGATATCGTGCGAATAGCGCCTTGCTGGAGTAGGAGAATATGGGGCAAGATGACCAGATGGGCTTCTCGCATTGGTGTAAGGTGAGTCCACGGGAGAAGGCCGACTACGTTCGTGAGCATCAGAAGATCCGGGCGAGGGAACATTCATGGCGCAGATGACACCATCATCCGGAGTAACCGATGAAGTAGGTGGTCCTTGACGCTGGTGGAGGGTTGGTCTGCGTGGGTCGGTACGTGTCCATCGACGAAGGGAAGCAAGGAGTGCAAACAAGCGATTGATCAGCCTACGAAATGGCAGCCCACGTATGGGTGCCAGGAATTTCAGGAAACGGCTCAGCAATCGAGTCAGCAGTTGCCTTGGTATCGATACTGGCATTGGGTGAAGCGGGAATGGACCCGGATGACTTGTCACTGTCCAGGCGTGGATAGGTTAAAAGGGAAAGTGAGGCATGCCGACACGTTCACTTAATTAATTACCCATGCGCATCCTGTGTATCCTGTGCAGTTCGCCAAGGTCCGATATCGCAGGGCCACAGCATGTTCGGGCGCCTTTTGCCTGACCACACCAAACGAGCCTTGTGGACGCTACTTGACCAGCGAAGAGTGAGCGTGTACAGGATCATCCGTTGATGTGGGATGATTCAGAACTAGCCATAGATGTCCTCTTTGCCACTCTTTGTACCACTTCTAATGCCACAATTGGGGTGGCCCAAACCTACCACATTGAATGTCGTCTCAAGATGTCGCAGACAATACCTCCCTCAACCATGGAAAACGCAAAATGTTTTATTTCTCAGTCAAGAGGGTACAACACCCCCAATAGCAAAGCTAGATACTTGACGAAGGGTTGATCTTGTCGTCAATGCTTAGCATGCGACAAAATGCGACTGTCTGCGGATTGGTATACCAGGGTGCTGCAACAATGTCAAGATATATGATGTATTGGCTTTCGTTATTCGTCAACTTACGTTGTTGAAACTTCGCGCTGCCTTCACTCCCAGGACATGGGGCAGTCTGAACGAACACTTGACAGTTATCAATAGAGAGGGACGATTCAGCACCGTCATTCGTGGCCTTGCGAACAATATTCTCCTTGACCCATTCCAGTTCTGAGGAAACTCGTACTCGTGCTGTGGGCTCATCCGGATAGGTTGCTTGCTGACGAGTCGTAGTGAAATGCTCATGAAAGGATCGCGTGATAGCCAACCACTCAGGGTCAAAAGTCAGGCGTGGGCTCGTTTGTCCTGTTAGTACGCCCGTGGAATGTGGGACCGAGACCTCAACGACCTAGGCTGATACATTAGTCACCACAGGCTAGATGATCACAATAAATACCTCCAAAAAGTCTCTGCGCGGGAGGCACTTGTCTAGCGCTATGAACTTCGTTTCGGACTGTGGGATAACGGGTCTAGATACTGCTTCTGCAAGCTCTTCGTCGCTAACCACTGTTGTCTCATCAGGGTTCTGAGACGTTGTGGGCCGCATCTCGCTCATCAAGGCTGCTTCTGTCTTGGTGTTGCCTTCATCGACGTCTTCGTCGGAAATAACAATTTCTTCAGGGTTCGCTGCGACTACAGGTAGGTTACCCTCTCCCAGACCCTGTTCACCACCCCCGTGTTTTACGACTGCCTCGAAACGGACGTGTAAATGAGCAGAGAACCACCAATCAGGGCGAAGGGTCTGCAGCAACCCCATAAGAGGAGGCGACCCAAGGTTTCCTGAATTGATATCCTGTCTGAAAAAAGGCTTCTTGCGCAATAACCCTCGAGTGTCCCCGTACTGCTCAATTGATTGAGGCCAGTCGTGCGAGAGAAAGATGTCTGGCTTCGAGAGCTATTGAAGTTATTTCAACAAAGGCTCGTAGCGAAGGGAAAGGTATTCACAAGAGACAGGCGACGGATATTATATTCCCTGATGTGGTATATACTGCGCATCGAACCATGATCGTATGGCATACGCTCGTGATGACCTATTCGAAGTGAGCGTCGATGCACAAGGTACTAAATGTACAAACCTTGATGAAAGTCATGATTTTTAAAGATCCCTGAAGCGCCAGCAATCCGGACACCGTTCACTTGAATGCAACCTGCATGGCCGAGAAAGTATATGTTGGGCGCCAGCCAGCCTCCGTGATACCTGTTTAACATCGTGACTTTGCTGCTCGAATTTATCTAGCTAGCTCACAGTTCCCAGAAGTAATTGGACGCTTCGTGGTTGCCACCGATGACGATCGTCAACACTGGTGCGACCTTTTCGCCAGTGTAGTATCTGAAAATGTTGATGCGTCACCATCGCGCTCTGCCAAGCCAGTAGACAACGAGGTTCCTACTTGTAGAAGTCACCGAGCTGCCGATACTTTTGGGGTACGGCCATACATTGCAAATCGCGGTAATTTCGGACTGCTTGGAAGTCGCCACAGATAAGGAGCAGCTCAACCTTGTAGTTATTACTGTCTTGCAACGACTTGATCTGCTGGTAGATAGCATCGAGTTCACCGTGACAACAGCCTTCGACAGCAACCTGCCAGTGTGTTTTTCAGTGCGTAGAAGCACGCTAGGAGTATACCAGGTTGACCTTCATGATCAATGTCACTGACGCACGAGTCGAGTGTCGCCGAACTGATTGAAGTATGTTTACGTCAGCCAGATGCACGCGTGTCTTCGACCGCTATCCTTACAATGCAACAGTGGGTATCGACGCCGGCTTTGCCCCACTGGACGGTCTGGTCTCCAGACTAAACCGCGCTGGCAACAATGACGCCAAAACTCACACGCGGTCACCCCACACCGCTATTCAAGTATGCCAGGCGTGGCTCTGAACCGACGATGTTAAAACACATTCCTACTATCGTGGCCTTTGCAACATGCAACTCAAGTTGTCGTCCAGATCATCTCCGAGGTGGCGGCACAAATACGACCAGGACCCGGCTACAATATGTTCCGCAGTCAACTGTAGGCTGCAGAACATTAGTCCTCGTCTTGCGTCGAGCTTGAGTACGTTTGTTACTACTCCGAATGCAATGCCCAGTGTTGAATCACCATTTGTATAGCTGTTCACGCGATTATCAGTGCAATTCGAAAGCGTCAAGTTGTCCACAGGTTGTACCTTGGGGCCAGCTCTTTAGGCGACGCAGGTTGCGTCCGATTGTTTGAGTTCCTAACTTCGCCAGCTGGTCTTCCTTGCAGAGAGAGCCTCACCGAACTCTTTCTTACGAGCAACGAAATCGGTGCTCAAGGTCTTCTTGCCATGGCGGCTTTCCTGAGAGACAACACGGTCCTGAGAGAACTATGTCTTTCTGGCGTAAGTGTCCATCAGGTTGTGTTCTTTCCGACTCATCCATGTACATGCACGCTAGAACCCTCTGACCACTGATCCGGATGTTATCGCCGAGTTTGCGAGTGCGCTGAATTCGTCTCGTTTATGCACTTTGCAAATACTTCACAGCAGCTCCTTAGGCGACTCATTCGCCCAAGCCTTCCTAT
The DNA here is from genome assembly GCA_038092955.1 of Boletus pseudo-olivaceus. Taxonomy (NCBI): domain Eukaryota; kingdom Fungi; phylum Basidiomycota; class Agaricomycetes; order Boletales; family Boletaceae; genus Boletus; species Boletus pseudo-olivaceus. The sequence goes on from JBBPRI010000036.1 coordinate 5,948, forward strand.
CTCAACTCACCACACCCTATCTTCGAGAGCTGGATCTCTCCGCCACCAACATGACCCGAGCCATTGTCCCAACTCTCGCAGACTACGTGAGATCAACTCGCTGTCGTCTAGAACGTTTGCAGTGCAACGCGAACAGTCTGACCTTGAGTGGGGCACGTAGGGTCGTCAGTGCAATCGAAGAGAACTACTCTTTACGGAACGTCAGACTGGACGACCTGCACATAGACGACCAAGTCGCGACTGTCATCGCTGGGGATAGAACCATTGGATGGCAGGGGTGCAATCGGGCCCTGTCCGCTGTTCTTCGGCGCAACTCGGTACATATGGCACGGGTCAAGGATGAGTCGCTTGCGCTTCTCCGTTATTCACGTGGCCTCTTCCTGCGCTCAGGAATGGGCGGGGTGATAAATGGTGTCCATGCGCTTGCCTCCTTAGTCCAACGCAGTGGGAATTCGCAGTCACTCAGCGCACCCTCACCATTTTTCGACTTACCAGCCGAACTACAACAAGAGATCATCTCATATCTTGCCCCCTCGCTTTCACACCAGCAACGTATGCGGATCGTCTACTTCGCAGCTGATGTCACCACTTTATTCCAATTCAGTCGTCAATCTAATGGAACCAGTGGTCAGGCGAAACAGCTCCAAGCTCTCGTAAAGACGCGCAGTCTCCGTAAACGATCACCTTCCCAGCAGGGACAACCATTTGAAGGGACTTGGAGGCCACCTATCTGGTGGGAATGTCGTTGCTCGACTGATCTTCAGCCGTCCTGTCGATGCTTGTGTAGGTGGAAAAGGGAAATGAGGGATATATGGCTGACACAGGTGGCTTGCAATGCTTATGGACACGTTTATTGACATTCAACACCATCACGATCACAACTTACAATGGACACCATTTCATCACCCGTACATATGCACCCAAGGTTCTTTTCTACTATCGGACTATATCTGATGTAGTGTCAATAGCATATGGTCTATCGAACTGCGTGTTTAACTTGTATACACCTTTGCTACAGATCCTCTACTACAAGTTTCGTAAAATCCCCCATATGATGAGTTATTCGTGAGAGTTGGTCTGGGGAACATCATTCTTACCAATGCTGTGGCTCCTGTGTGCAGCACTGCCGTCCCCACCCCGGCGCATGGTTGTTAAAAAGTCGGACCGGACAACTTGATACCCCACCTTCCCTCCCCGTTGGTTCCCTTCACATCTTATCTCCAACCTTGTTGTGTTGACGCCGTTCATATAACTGCCACCCTGTCCTATGGCACACGTTCATCCCGATTGCCTGGTTAATCACGGTGGCAAGAAGAAGGCACTTTTGGTTGCCGTTAAGGACAATACCAGAGGTGGCTCTAAACTCTATCATGCGCAGCATGACGCCAAGGAGTTGCGCCGCCTGTTAATAGGTATCTTCGATTTGCTTCTACCTCGCGCTAGCTGATCGGTCCGTGTAGAGGTCTATGGGTATTCAGAAGACAGTATCGTGTTGATGATGGACCACAAATCTATACCGAGCGAACTTTTGCCCACTAGAAGCAACATAGTGAGCTCTCGTTATCCATATATGCTGGTGAATCTATCATTTATTCTATCAAAGATAAAACAAATACAGCGCTTTGTGCAAGGCATTTCCACTGGAGATCGTCTCTTCTTCTACTGTCAGAGATTTTGCTGCTTAGCTATCGCTCCCGCATTCTGATGTCAGACCATTTAACAGATTCCGGTCATGGCTATCAGGTACCCTGCAGCCATCACACCGAACCAGATGGATTGGATGAGGGTGAGTTATCCTAATGCAGTCTGTTACGTCAACCATTTATGAAGTGGATCAGGGATATACGCTTGCAACGGGGAGGAGATCATAGATAATGTGATTGTTGTTCTGGAGTGTTCCTTTTCGGAATAGCTGATTAGCCCTCAGGATCTTAAGAAATGGCTGGTCAATCCACTCCCACATGGTTGTAAATTATTTGTCAGTTGTTTTACTACTGTCCTCAGAGTCATGCCCACGGACACTCATAGGCATTGTGTGACTCGTGCCATTCTCATACGATATTTGGTGGGCTGCTCACCTTTGGGTAGCTATGCTCTTTCTGATGGCTGCTTGTCTGACAGATTTGGACCATTACATTTGCAACGAACCTGAAGTTGGGCAACGTTTATGGCAATGTCGCGAATCTAGCCCTCCGTCAATATTTTGTCGAGGTTTGTGAGATTACAGTTCGAGCCAGCAAGGACTAACCCGATTACTCAGTTATTCCGAAACGTTTCCGTATGTTTGCCTTCCAGCCTGTGTCATCTTGTTCACATTCGGATGTTTACCCAGGGAGGAGGGGTATCCGTCCGTTCCTAATGAGTGCATCCACAATTGCGGCTCATGAGCTTCGAGGACGACCAGCATCTCGAGTTCCCGTATCAATCTCTGCAGTCTCTGCTGGAGGCTCGCCGCCATTGTCTAAATGGATTCCCTTCTCCGTGGAGGGTATCCAACGTGTTCTCTCTCCCCGCTCTTGGTTCGAATGCAATGGAAAGTGCTCCTTGCCTAAAGAAGATGACACGAGCCGTGCTCATGTGGTGAGTAATGACTCCTGTGCGTTGATTCGGCTTACTGTGAGTTACAGATATCTCTGGCTGCTTGCAAAGATGACGAGAAAGCTGTTGACGATTATTGCAATGGAACTTTCACAACTGTATGTTACAACTTTAGCTGTGAAGGAGGACCACGACTGACCTCGGGAAAGTTTTTCATTGATCATCTGAGTAAGCTGCGAGCACTTGTGCGGTTACTGTGTTCTTATCGTTCATTCAAGGGGCAAATCCCAAGTCGACATTGCGGGAATTACTGCTGGCCATTAGGTTCGTTGCCGAGGATATTGTTGGTGATGAACACAGTTCCATTGATTATCAATATTGGATTAGGCAACGCGTCGACGAGACTACTGCGGCCCGCCAGGCATGGGATATGGAGACCAGGGTCACTTCTCGGCGAACTCATACCTTTACTACTGGTCCAACAATCAAGGTCAAGACAGAGTGGACTCCTCACCGTGTCCGCCGGAACACCGAGGTCCATGTCGGTACTCTGGAGGAATTCTTAGAGTCAACATTGTCAAGTGTTCAAGAGGAAGACGCGAACAAATATTCTCAGAAACCGAGTGTAAGTTCCCCGTGTATCGTTGTGGTGCATGCTAATCGTCGTTGTTCACTTTTGGTTAGTACTCTAGCCATTATCCATTAGTAAGTGTTGTACCGCTGATTTCAGAGTCCCGCTATAATCACCGACGACCGTCCCGTGTACATGCTTAGAACCTCGACGAACTTGTTGATCTCTGACTCTCATTATCTCCCCGTCATCAAGCATCCACAGCACGCTTTTGTCAATTGTATTCGAGAATGCATAGCTTTGTATACGTACATCTCCACCGTGGATCAATTATCTATCGATACCCCCAGCTTGCCATTGTTGCTGCTCCTCACATTTTGATACCCACCCTTGCTCGCTGCAATTCATTTATCCCTATAATGTGATCAGTGTCCTCGTCCCTTATGCCACAAAAGAACCACCTCACGTCTTCAATGCAATTTGAATGTACTGCCACGCAAATTTTGAACACGTACTTGACTCGTCAAGTACTGTCCATCCGGACCATCCCCACTGCCCAGTGCCTGGCTTTCCATTGGAAACCTCAGATTAATTTTAACATCGGACCTCGGAGCTTGGACCTATGACTGCATGTCTATTCAATAAAACTATGACGGGACTTGCACTCAATGCACAGTGCATTTGGCTGGGAGAGGGCTCGAGTGCAGCTCCCCGATGCTATGCATTATGCAGAAAGTCTACTGTAGGTACTTGCAGAAATTCTAACCAGGTAATTCTCTTGTGCCAAACAGCAGCCTTGGCGTTCCAGTACTGGCTATGCCAACGCCTTTGAACCGGGATGTCTGTGCTACCGAGCCGGGCCCTGTGCATCGTTCATTTCTTCCTCACTGCCGCTTTTGGTGCTCTTGGACAAACTTAAACGTTTGAACTTCCAGTGCCAGGGTTGTGTCCTAAATGTCAAAATGTATTCATATACAAGGAATTCTAGAATTACAGCGGTGAGTCAGGTCGGGAATAGCCTCGGCGCTCAGCCTTGAAGCCTCCGTACCGGTATATTTCAGTCTCTCGCCGCATACTGGTCGGGCCTGTCCGCTGGGCGAAATAAGATTGCTGCACGTTTGTCGCCGAACGCCATTATTGGCGAGACGGAGCTACGGCACCCACCTGCACGATTATCTGGATGTATTATTTCCTCCGGGCTTGGCCTTGAACCGGAAACGGGACAGTACGGTGGTCGGTGCTGCCGAATTGATTGCACAGGTACCGCACCCTCAATCCTCCCCTTTTTTTCGTGGAACGCATACTCTTCAAGTAGCTCTTCACGCCTGTGCATTCTTCTGTTTGTTTGCATGTGTATCACGACATCTCTCTGACCCTTGGGCTGTGATTCCTGTGGAAGTTTGGGGAGGGGGATAAAAGTTTTCGTCGGGAATGGGAGCATCTCAAATTCTCCCTCGGTTACCCAGTAGAGTCCCCAACTCTGAAGCTTGCTCAGTCCTCCATCAGCAACAGCCAAACTCTCTTCTGTTCAGGACGATAACCGACTCATAAATACCCCAAGGCCGAGCCCATACATTCCGCATCGCGTCGTGCATCGCTTCCTATATTTATGACCGTCTTTTCCAAACCCCTCTCCTCCAAACCTCCAGGGAAGAAGAGAGCTCTTCTCATTGCCATACAGCACGTCCATCGCAAAGTTGGATCCGGCTTCGACAACTTGGCTAATCTTGAATTTGCTCATAGAGATGCCAAAGAGCTTCGGGATAGCTTAATAGGCACGTGTCATCCAGTCACTTCTGATCGGTCGATCCATCTGATCCATCTCAGCGTCTCACGGGTACGAGGGGGATGACATCATCTTAATGATGGACGATAAAAGACATCCCGAACATCTGTGGCCTACTCACGCAAAGATCGTGCGTTGCTTTACATATCCCATGTTGCATCTGAGTTCATTTTTTTCTAGTTGCACCAAATAGACCAATTTATCAGCGATGCTCCTGAAGACTGCCACTTCTTCTTCTACTGTAAGCTACGAGAATTTACGTGTGAATGGCATGATGTTGACAGAACCCACAGTTGCGGGACACGGCGTAGAGGTAGAAGCAGAGAGTGACGATCGCGCAAGTATGAGAGCCGATGGCCGAGAAGAAGGTCAGTGGAATCATTCTTGGGCTCACGCTCGCGCTCAAGTTACCTCAGAAATCGTTTGCGCGGATGCAAAGCCCATTCTAGGTTATGTGAGTAACTCAATGTCCATGGTACCTTGAGTCTCACATCTGTCAGATGCTTCATGATCTCCTGATCAAACCACTGGAAAGACTGAAAGGCGCGAAACTAGTTGTACGTGCATCTGATACTAGTCATCCGTTCGCTGACGCTGTCCCCAGGCACTCTTCGATTGTTGCCACTCGGAGAGTCTGTTAGGTATGATGTGTGAATCACTTTAGCTCTGCACTATCTCTCTTACGTTCTTTCATTGGCAGACTTACAGAGGGGCAGTGGACCAAACCGTTACTCGAAGGTGTGGCAGATTGGCCCTGGTCAGATGTTCAGAAGTCAGTCGCCCTACTCGGTCACTCGACATTACAACTTTGGCGCTAATTTCTGAAATCCTGCAGCCCTTGCAGTTATTATCTGCAAGCTCTGTAGGTCTTCTCTCAGTAGCTATGGGATCGACGTTTCTAAGGTATCGCAGTGAAAATGAGCAAGTACTGGGGGAAGTGCAACAACATTCCACCACCTCCAAGACGAGCCAGTTCTAAGTTGCGCAATCCACCTACATACAAGACCAAGGAAGTAGGAGAGCTCGATGTAGTACGCTCGATTGCATAGCCTTTCGCGGACTTCTTTAAATTAACGAATTTTCGCCAGATTTGTTTGTCTGCTTGCCGTGATGGACAGACTGCACATGATGATTGCGAACTGGGGGTGACGTTCACGAAGGTGAGACTTTTCGAGCACTAGCACATTTCCGAACTGACCACAGCTCTCGTTCCAAGTGTTTCCTGAACGCTATGGCGGCAAAACCTCATATCACATGGTTGGAGCTCCGCGATGCACTCAGGTGAGTGGATCTCTGACCTTGGCATTTTCCCCGTTCGGTGACTAATACAATCTATTAGGGAACTCATTTCGGAGATTCGGACGAGATATGAGGAAGCATATCTGCAGGACCCAGTTTCTGAAAACGACGGAATCCACAGAGTTTGGACGCAAGAACCAAGAGTGAGTGTCAAGGTTGCTGAAACGGAGCGTTCCTTTCACTCATTGAGATGCAGTATAGTATTGGTTCCCATATGGTATGTGTCCCGTCGATGTACCGCTTTGGTCTCCCGTTGCTCACTTCGTCTGCAGGACTTGAGAAGATCGGTGTCATTTTAGTTTTGTGAGGCACCAAGTCGTTGAGTATTTATGCATATGGACGATACGATACGCAAGATACCTGTGCATTACTTATACCTATGTATTTCCTGGTCCAATGTTGTAGCTAGTAGTAACCCAAGTTGTGTTGTGCTGTTTGCCCGGATCGTGACATCCACTCCCTCTCTCCTCCTAGAGCTTGCATCATGACATACAGTTCTATTCATCTCTGATACGGATTCAGTGAGAATACCATGCCAGCGCTGATGAGATTCAAAAACACGCATGATTCTTAGGTTACAACCTGGACCTGAAGGTAAGCTAGACGAGGTTTGCACCCCTTCACTGGCACAGCGCATGTATTCATCATCCAAAGGTTGTCGCCTGACTTGAGGATTGTTGGGCGCTCTATGATCATCTCTTCCCACTATGGTCCATCAGACTCGCACTATACATTCGTTCGTCATCGCATTCGTTCGTTCCTCTCCCTCAACAACTCCCTGGGGTCCCTGGACCAGGACTAGTACCCTGTTCTCTGCAGTTTTTGTTGGGCTTCGTCTGTCCACCCCTAGCATACCCACTCGATAATACATAATCCTTCCCCCAACTTCATCGCCCTTGGGGTTGGTGCTTGAAACTACACGTGTAGTACAACCTCCATATGTGTGAGTTTGTTAGACGAGCATTCCTTGGTCGACAAACTAACCAGGATACCAGTCTAATAGGAGCTTTCGCAGGATTCTTTGATAGGTCTTGTCTGTATTGGGTCGCAGCGTTCGATACAACTTGGAGATATTCACTGGGCTCGTCACCCCTCAGGATGTAACTACCGCCCTTGGTCTTGTTTCGGACCCAGCCCGACTCGGACAGGAAGTGGGCTCTCCCCAAAGTGTGACTTCACTCCCTCTGGCGGTAACGCTGGCAATCCGAATACCTGTGCCTTTGGTGCCAAAGTTGGGGATCTTCCGAGTTCGAACCTGATCGTGAACACCGACGATTGATGATCAAGGCTACCCAGGGCAATTTGGCAAGCCAGATTTCCAAGGTCCATAATAACAGGACAACCGCCGGCAGAGTATAACCCTCAGGACTCGACGTGTCCACCGGAACACTGAGGTCAATGTCGGTACTCTGAAGGAAGTTTTACGGCCCACATCTTAAGTCATTCTTCACTTTCGGGTAGCCATTATCCATTAGTAAGTGTTGGACCGCTGTACTTCAGAGTCTCGCCATAATCACCCTTCCATGTACGTGCCCAAAACCTCGACGAATTCAATCTCTGACTCTCATTATCTCTCCGTTATCAATCATCTACAGCACGTTTAAATTTGATCAATCGCTTTCGGGAATGCATAGCTTTGTCTACGTACATCCCTACCATGGATCGATTATCTGTCGATACCCCCCAGCTTGTTGCCGTTCCTCCCATCTTGATCCACTCTTGCTTGCTGCAATTTTTTAATCCCTATAATGCGATCAGTGTCCCAAGCTTGTGCCACAATAAAACCACCTCGCATCTTCAATGCAATCCATTTCCACGCAACTTCTGAACACGTACTTGACTCATCCGCGTGAAATACTCCCCATCCTCAGTGCCCGGTATTCCACCGGGATGCCCGGAGCGACTAATATCGGGGCTCGGGGCGTGGACCTGTGATTGCATCGCAAATATGTCGATTCAATAAAATTATACTGGGACTTGCACTCAATGTTACAAAGAAAGTTCAAGTGGAAAATTGTCTTCTGCCCACGCCAGCCTTGGCGTTCCAGTACTCGCTGTGCCCACATGTTGCACCACTGCATTTTGACACGATAGCCTTTCCCTGTGAGGTCCATTTGTTGTATCCGGTTCGTCACGGACAAGGGAGCCCCACCGCCGCACCTGGGTTCAGCGTTACAACTGGATTGGCCTGCGCGCCCTTTGTCACCATACTACTGGTCAGTTCTCGAACATCGTCACTTGCTTGAATGATCCGAGCAGGGACTACTACTATTACGTGGAAATTGTTTCATGACTTGAGTTTTCGTGTCCAGCAGGCATGATTGCCGCATGAAGCGTCCAACGGCGAGAATCAAACGGAATGTTTGCGCTACCAGGCCACACTCACACGTCGCTGATTCCTTTCACATAATTTGTCCTCAATTACACCGCCCCTGGTGTCAGCCAGCTTGGATGGCCAGGACCCGAATGTTTGAACCCTAGCAGCACAGCGTCGCGTCCACAGGTCAAAAAGCAATGACACACAACGGATTCCAGAATTCCACTAGCTCAAGCCAGGATAGCCTCACCGCCCTTTTCCCGCCCAGCCCTGGGACCTTGGGGTTGCACTTCGAACGTTGAATCCGATATATTTCAGTCCCCAGCCGGTCGCTGGGTGTGCGTTTGTCGCACATACAGCACCATATTTTTCGTGCCTACTTTATCAACACTTTTGTGGATGCGAGGCGGGGCTACCCAAGGCTGCCCGCCCGCACGGTTGTGGGGTTCGTCTTCCAATCCAGTTACTTTCTTTTGGCAGACAACTTACTGGAAGTGACATAGCACGGCCGCAGTAGCGGGCGGTGTTGATGCGCGCACCTCTCCCGTCTTTCCTCTTCTTCCTCTTTTGCCTCCCTCCCCTCGTCGAACGCATGCTCTTCAGGTGGTCCTCCACGCCTGTGCATGTGCTGTATGTTTATATGCATCGCGGCGTGTTGTTATTGATGGCACCCCCAGGCTGTGATTCCTGTGATCTTGGATAAAAGCCTTCTGACATGGGCGAGGGCCACAATCCCTCCCTCCAATATTCAGTATCCTCAGTCACCAGTCAAACTCTTTCTGAGGACTTTAACCCCAACTCGTACTCCAAGGCCGAGCCCACACAATCAACACTGTGCCGTGTATTGTTATGACCATCCTCTCCAAACCCCTCTCCTCCAACCCTCTAGGGAAGAAGAGAGCTCTTCTCATTGCTATACGACACGTCCATCGCAAAGTTGGATCCAACTTCGACAACCTGGCTAATCTTGAATTCGCTCATCGAGATGTTGAAGAGCTTCGGGATAGTTTGATAGGCACGTGTCATTCGTCCACTTCTGATCGATCGATCGATCTGATCCACCCCAGCTTCTCGCGGATACCAGGCGGATGACATCATCTTGATGATGGATGATAAAAGACACCCCGAACATCTGTGGCCTACCCACGGAAGAATCGTGCGTTGTTTTACTTTTCATGTAGAATCCATCTACTAACTTCTCTTTTCTTTTTTTTAGTTGCACCAAATAGACCAACTTATCAGCGACGCTCCTGAAGACTCCCACTTCTTCTTCTACTGTAAGCTACGAGAATTTACGTGTAAATGGCATGATGGCGACTGAACCCACAGTTGCCGGACACGGCGTAGAGGTAGAAGCGGAGAGTGACGACCGCGCAAGTATGAGAGCCGATGGCCGAGAAGATGGTCAGTGGAATTATAGATCCTGAGTCACGCCCGTGCTCAAGTTACCTCAGAAATCGTTTGCGCGGATGGAAAGCCCATTCTAGATCATGTGAATAACTCAATGTTCACGGTGTACTTGAATCTCATATCTGTCAGATTCTTCACGATCGCTTAATCACACCGCTGGAAAGAGTGAAAGGCGCGAAACTAGTTGTACGTGCATTTGATACTAGTCTAACCGTTCGCTGATGCTGTCACTAGGCACTCTTCGATTGTTGTCACTCGGAGAGTCTTTTAGGTATGTGATACCTGTATGACTTTAGCGCTGCACTGCATCTCTGACGCTCTTCCACTGGAAGACTTGCAGAGGGGCAATGGACCAAACCGTTACTCGAGGGCATGGAAGATTGGCCCTGGTCAGATGTTCAAAAGTTAGTTCCCCTACTCGGTCACTTGACATTACAACTTGAACACTAACTCCTGAGATCCCGCAGATCTCGCAACCGTCATTTCCAACTTCTGTAAGTCTTCATTCAATAGCCAGGGAATCGACATTTCTGAGGCATCGCAGCGAGAGCGGGCAGTAACAACGCTTCATCAGCCCCAAGACAAACCAATCCCAAGTCGCGCACTCTACCGACATACGAGACTAAGGAAGTGGGAGAGCTCGATGTGGTACGCCCGATTGCATAGCCTTTCGCGGCTTGTTTAAATTATGGAATTTTCGCCAGATTTGTTTGTCTGCTTGCAGGGATGGACAGACTGCACATGACGATCGCGAACAAGGGCTGACTTTCACGAAGGTGGAATGTTTCGAGTACTATTGCATTTCCGAACTGATCACAACTCTCATTCCAAGTGTTTCCTGAACGCTATGGCGGCAAAACCTAATATTACATGGACGGAGCTCCGCGATACACTCAAGTGGGTGGATGTCTGACCTTGACATTTTCCCGTTCGGCGACTGATACAATCTATCAGGGAACTCGTTGAGGAGATTCGGACGAATTACGAAGCATATCTGCATGACCCAAGTTCAGAAACCGACGAAATCCACGGAGCTTGGACGCAAGAACCAAGGGTGAGTGTTCCGAGGTTCAAACCGAGTGTTCCGTTCACTCATTGAGATGCAGTATAGTATTGGTTGCCATATGGTATGTGTCCCGTCGATGCACCGCTTTGGATCGGTCTCCCGTTGCTCACTTCATCTGCAGGACTTGAGAAGATCAGTGTCATTTTAGTTTTGCGAGGCACCAAGTCGTTGAGTATTTATGGACGATATGGTACCCAAGACATCAAGTTTATGAATCACACATTACTTACCTATGTATTTCCTGGTCCAATGTTGTAGCCCAAATTGCGTTGCATTATTTCAAGCCGGGACTTTCCGCGACATTCTATGAAGTTGGTCTACTACCTCTCCTCCCCGTAGAACTTTCCAGCATCACGACGTACAGTTCTAGTCACCCCCGATACGGACCCAGTGAGAATACCATGTCAGCGCTGATGAGATTCAAGAATAGGCATGATTCTTAGGTTTCAACCCGAAGGCTAGACGAGGAGTAGCTCCCTCCACTGCCAGAGCGTATCGACTAACGTCCCCTCAAGCAATTTGTTATCCCCACGCGTCGTCCGACGATCGACACCCGTGATTCTGCGGGCGTGTGTGGTGTCACCGAGTGCTTTTGGTGCCACAGGTCTGTTGTCACGTCGGACTCCAATCTTACCTGCTAGGTGTACTCGTTGTCCAAAGGTCGTGGCTTAACTTGAGGATTGATGGCCGCTTTAGGATCATTGATCATCATCGACACGGTCCATTGGACTCACACCTTACCGACACCGATTCGTTCGCTCCTCCTGATTTGAATGACTGTCCGGACTACCCTGTTCTCTGCAGTCCTTTTTTGGACTCCGTCTGTTCACTCCCTACCCCCAGGCTGCAAGTCCCCGCCCGGCAGACCCAACTGAAAGCACCTAATTCCTCTTCAGTTCATCCCCCAGCTTTGGTGCTCAAAGCGTGCAGTGCAACCTATGTGTGTTGCTGGGCAAACATTCTCTGGACAAGGAACTGACCAGAATACCAGTTTAACAGGGGCAATCGCAGAGCTTTGATCGCTCTTGTCCGTATGGGACCCCTGTTGTTGATATGACTCCCGGGCTTACATACACCACTTGGGAGGCACCCACTGAACTCGTCACCCCCCAGGATGCGACCACCGCCCTTGGTCTTGTTTCAGACCCAGTCATCCTCGGCCAGCACACGTACGTTTACTGCCCAGCACTTCGTAAGATCAGAACGACTGTCTTCTGATCTAGAAGTTCTAGGTCTGGTTTGGGGAGACTACGCCCAACAGGAAGTGAGCTTTCTCCGAAGTGGGGCTTTGCCTCCTTTGGCGGTAGCGCTGGCATTCCGAATACCTGCGCCATTGGTGCCAAAATTGGAGATACTCCGAGTTCGAACCCGACCGTGAACATCGACGGTTCGATGATCAAGCTTTAAGGGGGTCAATGGCCATTTGGCAAGTGCGGCCGGCAGAGTGTAACATTCAGAGACTGTCTTTGCACCAGGCAGGATTGTAAGTTGTACTTTTTTTGTGGTTGATTTCCTTATTGATCCGACTTTTTTCTGAAGGGCTCTTTGGTGGAAATGTTACTCATAATATTTGACCTTGCCTCATGTCTGTATGAGTTATGGGGCGTCCGTTCGTCAAGTCGTCAAGTCGCTGAATCGATGCTGCATTTGAATCCTCATTCGAGTGCTACTTTTCACTTGTAAAGCTCACATACTGTGAGAGTGCGTCACCGTCCTACTCAGTATTTTCGGGGTAGGAAGGGATTTAGGAACAAAATTGTGATCATTGTTGGCGGTTGCAACATCACACGTCCATGAATTCCATGACAAGCTATCAATATTGAGCGACAGTCCTCGGCAAGGACTCGGATACAATAATGGCGAAAGTACCCCGGTGAAGTCTCCCTGCGGGCCTGTCCCAACGCACACGCAGAAGAGCGAGCAGGGGCCATTCCGAGGCAAACTCTATAAGCTGGGTGGGCCAATAGTAATACTACTGAAGCCAAGTTTCTTCAGCCAACTTCGTAACCAGCCAACACCTTTTCCCTCGACCGGATGCGTTGGCACAGGACTTCCGTGAAGACTTCCTCTTGCATAAGCCACGAATGGCCTGTAGTACGTCCCGATTATACCCCTGCAATCATGGTCATGGATGCAGCCATGATCAAGCGACTAAAAGCTCACCAAAGCATGCCTTGGAGTAGGGGCATCATGACCTGGTCCCGCAAGGTGATGTAGACAATTTTCCCCCAGTCTACTCGGACTATTTGTTGCGAGGAGTTGATCAACGGCGTCACATGAGTGGACGCAATAAATTCTGTGTCTTCCACGTCAACCACGGCAGGTCGCTCTCTCCCCTTCTCCTTCACATCTCGTGCGACTGGCTCGATATGGATACAATCCTGTATACGCTTCAAGTATACCTGTTCGAACCGAAGGTCTGGAATGGGGAGACGTTTTCGTGGGCTATACTCTTCGTGCTCGATGTCGGGAGGATGGAAGGGATAGTCGGGAGGGACATGGACGTAGTCGTGCGAGTCGTGCAGGGAAAGATGGTGGGTCATCGTCAGACCCGTCGTCGGCAGTTTCCGATCGAAGCTGGTCTCACACTACTCTGGTCCGGTCTGTCATGTTGCTGTGGCTGTTTGCACTGTTGGTCTTGTTGGTGTCCCCGCTGTACTTTCCATTTCCTTCCAATAGCCATATCTTACTCGACAAGACCAACACCTCTCGTATACTCCTATTGACTGCACATCCCGACGATGAGTGCCTCTTCTTTGCGCCAACAGTACTGGCTCTTAGAGAGGATCCAACACATCCGGAAATCTATTCCTTGACCATGTCCATCGGAAATGCAGACGGGCTTGGGGAGACGAGAAAAGAAGAGTTGAGTCGTAGCCTTGACATGCTGGGTATTGACCAGGACAAACGCTGGGTTGTCGATCACCCGTAAGGCTGTTGACGAACATACCTTGATCGCCCTCTAAGCAATGCGTTTTATAGTATGCTCCAGGACGATATCACGCTGCAATGGGACACTTCTGCCATCGCGGTCGTGATTGCACCCTATGTGGTGAACAACAACATCACCACTGTATGTCCCTCTCTCGGTTCGCTTGGCAGACCTAATGGTACTCTCCAGATTTTGACTTTTGACACTCAAGGCATTTCCGCTCATCCAAACCACTATTCACTCCCATTTGGCGCTTGGAGTCTTGCCAGTACTTTGCGGTCAAAGGCACCCGAGACCACATCGGTTCCTGTGCCCCGAGTCTTCGGGCTCGTCACAGTACCCATCATCCCGAAATACGCAGGTGCCCTCGCACCCCTCTCTAGTCGCCTGAGTATTGTATTGGAAAGGATCCGAAATCACTTTACACAAAATGACAGGCACCAGCGAGCTGTGTTTATATCCGGCTTCAGGGAGTATATGACGGCTGTCCGAGCGATGCGAAAGCACGCGTCTCAGCTGGTGTGGTTCCGCCATCTCTATGTGACGTTCTCAAGATATATGTGGGTCAATGAATGGGTTGAAGTCAAGCCAGCCGACATTTTTGAAAGTAATATATAATGCAGGTTGTATTTGTAGGACCACGGCTTGGAAGTGTGTATTTGCTTGTTTGGTTTGTGTGAGATCCAAGTCGCGTGTACTATTCGTCGGTCCAAGCTCCAGTTGGATCATGGCGCGATTCAGTGCCCTCACCAGCGACAGCAGCGACGACGAGCAAACACCCTACACGTCCCAAGATGCACACGGACAACCCCCTGGTTCGCCAACCAAATCGGTGGACATGGACCAGGATTCAGAAAGCTCTGGTTCGGAAGAGGGTATAGAAGTGGATGACGAGGAGGAGGAAGAGGAAGAGGACGAATCAGAAGACACGTCCGACATGGACGAGGACAACTTCATCGTCGAAAAGCACGCCTCAACGCGCAACCATGCCCTGGTAGAAGACTCGGACGGCGAAATTCAATACGAGCACACTCGAAGTCGATCCGGGTCCTCGAGTTCGTCGGAGTCCGACTCTGAAGGTGCACGCCGACGACGTACCACTGTCGCATCATGGATAGGACGTGCTGGCGTGGACGCGCAAAAGATGCATATCATGCAGACATCCTTTTTCCGTATGCCGGAGGAAGCGGCGGCGCTTCAAGCCATGAACCAACCCATACAGCCGCGTTTCAAATTATCACCCGCTGTGAGCCGCAAGCATAGTCGTGACTCTGTTGGAGATGCTCGGTTTGACTCCCAAGAGGTTCGTGGCCCATTATTCCCATTGCTTTATATCTCACAACTGGTTCTAGAGGGTCTCATTCGCTCACGACATTGATCATCCTGTTTACCGCCCATCCCGCAAGTATTCACGCGTCGACATATCATCCTCGGCTGTAGCTGGGAACGAAGGTGCATTAGCTGATGCAGGTCTTGCATTAGGGCGCTCCTTCCGTGTTGGATGGAGTTCCGGTGGCAATCTGGTTCATTTAGGCCAATTATGTGGGCCTTTGAGTCAGGTGTAGGTATAGTTTCGTTCCTTTGAGACAAACCACTTATTCGGTTGTGGGTAGTCAAACATCTGCCAACTCCTCGGTTGTCACGAAAACACGCGTTCCATTCTTCTCTGAACCCTCAGAAGACAGCAGCAATAGACTTTCCCGATTGCTGCAACACCACCTGTCAAAAACACCCATCGTGAAAGATGAGGACGGGATTCCATTTGCTGACCCGTCCTCGGAGCTCTCCTTTTCGTCCTTCACGTCCTTGTATCCCAAAACCGACAATTCGTACGAGGCGTCACTCTTCCGCCTTGGTCATGCCTTATTCGACAGCATGGATCTTCATCTGGGCCAGGACGTGACAGTCGATGTCCGAAATTGTATTTCATCCATCCGACGCAAAGCGGCGCTTTCCGTGTGGCTAGGAGATGCTGTTACTCCGTTGGTCGACGCCGACCTCAAAAAACAACCTTCCACCGATCCCGCCGCTCTCATATTCTCCCTTCTTTCCGGATATCAGATCGACAAGGCATGCGATACTGCCATAGATTGCGGATCCGTCAAACTTGCAACACTCATCTCTCAGGCTTCAGGCGATTTTGAATTTAGGGAAGATCTCAAGGAACAGCTACAGATGTGGCGGGAACAAAGAATAGATGTTCACGTCGGCGTGAGTATCCGAAAGATATACTCTGTACTCGCTGGTAGCCTAGACATTCTGGAAGGATCAAAAGCAAGCAGCCTTGAACGATGTCCTGACGTCGATCCGCTCGAGGGGCTGGACTGGAAGAGGACGTTTGGGATGTATCTCTGGTATGTGGAGCCTATGGATGCGTCTATAGCACAAGTATACGAGTCGTATGACCGCGCCGCACGGGAATCGCCCTCACGGGTTGCGCCCCCACGACCGCATTACCTAGAAGGCGCTCTCTCACAGAAGCTCGCGTTTCATATACCATCGCCTCCTCCCTCCGACGCTCTATTCTCTCTCATTCGACTGCATGCCGACCCGGCATGCTCGCTTTCTCGAATCCTTACCCCACTCTCGTTCGGACCGTCACCGGCTGACTACTCTTTCCCCTGGCATCTATACATTATCTTGTCACGATGTATGCGTATTCGTGATCTCTCTGATCGTGGCGAGTCGGAACACGTCGAAGAAATGGACGAGGATTTCTCGGGACGTCGTGAGGGCCACAGTCCAAGTGCCGACTTACTGGCCAGTTACTATGCGCAACAGCTGGAGCGTCTTGGCATGCTCCAAGAAGCCATTTTTGTGCTTCTCCACATCGAAGGTTCAGCAGGGTACGTTTCTTTGGACTCGGTCGTGACGCTGATCCAACCTTGTGTCGGTTAGGCGAGAAAAAGCCATCAGGGACATTCTCCACAGGTCGGCTGATAAACTCGATGAGTGGATGTGTAGCGGCATTCTGGGGAGTCTAAAGATTCCCCTTGCGTGGGTCAACGACGCCAAGGCATGCATGCTTTGTACATTCCTCGTTCTTCACGGTCTCTTATACGCTGCGACAGGCTCTCTATGCCATCAGTCAAGGCAAAGTTTTCGATGCCTATGAATTGTACATGGCAACGGGACTGTATCAATCCGCACACGACCTCGCGGTGGTCGAACTAGCACCCGAGGCCGTGATCCGCCAGGACTTTGGGCTCTTGACGTCCTTGTTCGAGCGGATGGCCAGCCAATCCATTGATGGATGGCACCTCAAGGGCAAGGCACGTCCTTCTCTCTTCCTCCCCCATGCGCACTTTTCTCACACGTGACTACCAGGCCTATCTGGACTACGCCCACGCCATGACCCGCCTCCCCGAGCTCCACGCATCCCTCGATGACGCCGCCGTGCCCGACGCGGCGGAAGAAACCGAATTCGACAACCTCGTACGCGCGATACCGAAATTGATGGGTATCCTTCCGGACGTGCTGTATTTGCCAAACGATCCAAGACACAAGGTCGCGTTGGCGGAGATGATGTCGGGATTGACGGCGGTGTTGGATCAGGTGAAGCCGCTTGCCCTCGTACGTTTGCTTGCTCGTTCTTTGCGTTTATTGCATTTTTTTTTTCTGATGAAATCGGTTCGTCGTGCGCGTGTATGTGTATGGATGGATGCAGGCACAATCACAGGTTCGGCTGACGGGGATGGACGAGGCGACGAAACTGAGGCACATTCAGACGACGGCGCTCGAGCGGTTCATGCGGTCCATCCAGGTATCGTAATGCTTGTGCGTCTGGCTGGCATGGGTTCGTTATGACCGATATTTAAATAAATCACATTTTACGAGGAACAAGAAGAAAAAAAGAGCTTGATAACCCCGTTCGTTGTGGAGGGTTCAAGCATCGTCTATGCTCGGCGTGATCTTGGTGATCCTGGTTGAGATTACGACGAGCGACGAGCACCGCGCGTAGAAGTCACTACAGGTGTGAGCAAGATAGAATGGATTCTGGGCTCAGCTCAGGAGACGGGAAATGGGAAAGTCCCTAGCAATGCTAGACATATACTGTGTCCAGATGATCGAGCGTTGTCAGGATCAGGGAGGGTGAAGCTGGCTGTAGCCAAACAGATCCCTTGGTGATGCGTGTGACCCCCGGGAAGAAGATGTGAGAACGGCGTGATCATATGGGGAACGTGTACAGCCGCGAAATACAAAGTCTAATGCCATCAACACGCAAAGTGTGTCGATACGACGACGAGAGTTATAACCGTGGGAGAGATCCGAGTATCTAAGATGGTCGGACGTACGAATAGAATTAGGTAGGTTACCGGAATCCTCGGATCGTCGCCTTCGGTGTCGAGGTGTGGAGTAGACTAGTAAGCTGCTACCAATAAATATCACTGGTCTAGAGATAGAAAAGGAAGGAAGGAAGGGGGGGGATGATTGGGTAGGTGAGATATGTATCGATCTAGTCAACGCTCTTGCCGGATTGCAAGAGTGTAGTCGCGAGGACGGCAACGTCTATGAGACCAAGCTCGACCGCACGCGGGGTCAGCTCGAGCACGACAGCGTCGTAGGTCTTCGTAACACGAGCCGACCATTCCAACGAGCCCGGGGCGAACAGCTGGTGAGAGAGAGGAGGTCAGAAACGGAGCACACGAGTCGAGAGAAAATGGACGGACGTGTAAGAATCGGTCGAAAGGTGCCCAGGAATACTGGACCCCGTTGTGGATCATGGTTCGTGAGCTACGGGGGGAAAACGAAGACGTGGGTTAGTCACAAGGTACGAGCCATAAGCGCGGCGAGGGCGCGTAACGGCAACGAACCGTCTATCCGGGGACAGCTGCAACCATTTTCCGACTGGTTGTTTCTCCGAGATGCCCTGCGCCTCGACGGTCGGATGACTCCGCCACTCGACGAGGGCGATATTATTACCCGCAGCGGTTTTGAGCAGCGTGAAACCTAAACCCTGTCCGGAGACATTGGTCGCGACGCGGTAATAAGTCTCGTTGGTGGGTCCGACGACGCTACAGTCGAGTATGGTGGAATTGAAGGCCTTGAATCGGAACGTGACGAGCGTGTGCAGGGGTGGGTCAACGGAAGACGACCCGGGATAGGGGAGTGCGCCAAATATGGAAGGTGCATGAGAGGGATCAACGCTGTTGGTGGCGTTCTGGGCGGAAAAGGGATCGAGACCGTACATGTTCGGCAGAGTGAAATCTCGCGTTGTTGAATGGCGTTGGGCCATCTGGGTATGACCCTACACCTTGATATATGGGCGACGTGCATTGAAGCTATGTTCGCTTGCTTTGGTGATTGTACACGACCAAAAGAGCACGCACGACATTGCGATGGACCACGTCTGTGTGCGCAGCGGTTAGGAGAGGCGGGAACCAAACCAAGAGCGGACCGGGGTGCGCCCATGTATCGACAGGCGAAAGGATGTCGCCAAGCGACGCGGGGAAGACAACTTGAAGAACAATGTAGCTCGCGTGGTTCGGCCGAATGCTGTGCCCATCCGTGTCTCAAGGACATCAGGGAGGAGTTTCACTACCATGCCAGCGGAATGTAATGGCACTTAATGTTACAGCTCATCGGATATACCATAACTGACGTGCCATAATGTTATCGGAGGATGGGCCGAATTAAATGGACGTTCGCGTTACGCTCCGGTTTTCCGACGCGGATATGAGACGGTATCACAAAGATTTGAATGTGAAACAGGGTGCGACTGCTGTTCGTCTGCTTCGTCAGAGAGGTAGACGCTTGGCACGAGTGCCTTGGTCAGGGTTGAATCCGGATGATAACTCCAACAAAAACAGCCACACCTTTCGGCTCTAACATACTGGTTGGTTCGAACTAGCACTCGTCTTTTCTAAAATTTTATTGGCGTGTGGTAGGAACAGAGACAGAGACTCGCCGGTTGCACACATCAAATCACAGTTTCGAGTGAGTTCGAACTCGAACCGAGTGATCTTTTGATTTCCTTTTTTTTTTTTTTTAGCTGTCCTCGAATCACAGCACTCAACAGGCCCATGGTTGAGTCGCCGAGTGACAACGTTAGACACTGTCTTTGCAGATTTACTTACAGTAAAGGGATCATGGCAATAGCCACGAGAATTCGGTGGGGTGTGTGGGAAGGCCGGTCTGGTGTAGTCGCCAGTAAAGACCGGATCCGTCACGTCACACCCGACGGAATTCGGAGCTGACCTTTGGTGCTCACCCCGGGAACACCCGAGCCACAGGGGATGTCATGCAACAAAGGCGTGGTTCTACCCGCTCCAATGGCAACTACGGGTATAGGAATCGATGGGCTTTGTCATGTTAATCACACTGAAGACTCCCAACAGCGATAATTACAATGGTTGTAATACTACAAGTTGAATTTCTTGACCTTTTTGAGTACATGTATACTCATGTAGAATATTGAGAATGTGGTGTTCTGAAACGTTTGCATAGGCGGTACAATGATAATATGAACACTCATTGAAATTTAATGCCACTACGAAACAGGAATAGGGGAGGGTAATACTAGAACATCAAAACATGCAATGAGGACATTGATACACTTTCATACAACCATCCGATACAACCCATGCATACCTCTGGATGAATTGCAAGGCGTCCGCGATTGTGTTACATAGCATACCTAATCCAAAGCAAATCAGAGTGTGATTTAAAAGCGGAACGGGATATCCATACTTCCTTGTCCACTCCCTAGCGGTTGCCTCGTACCGGGGACGGTCTGTCTTGTACAGATGTGCGATCTCGTGCACCAAGGGGTCATCGGGATTAGGATCCGTGAGCATTGAGCAAATAGAAAGCAACACTAGGAAATATATTATTCGAGGAATTTGATACAGGGAAAAAAACTAACCTTTCGAAATGGTCAATGCTGGCGACCATTGGTCTCTAAGGATGTCAAGGCAAATGGAACCATTGGCATTGATGTTGGGGTGGTAGATCTTGGTCGTAAAGCTGACTTTGGGGGGTTTGAATGGATAGTCCGTGGGGAAAGTGATCGAGAGGAAGAAAACACCGCCGGCATACGGTGAATCACCCTAAACCCATGATGAGTCACACGTGACAACATTTTGCTGTGTGTAACTACACACCGGGCCCATTATCGTCGCCTGCCATTGGAACATGTTATCGCCTGTAGGACCAGCGCTGCAAGACGAGGGTGGGTCACGCCCAAGGTCAATCAATTCCTGAGACGAGAATCGCTCGTTAGTTTGTGGTGTTTGCCGGGTAGCGCCGAAGCCGAGATAAACGGTTGGGAGGGAATACCCACCTTGTTGATGCGCTTGAGGGCCATGACAGTGTAATATGAATATACTGGCGAGTCTGTGCAAGCGGTGCAACATGAATCGTGAAGAGATCGAGGCATCATCGTACGATCAATGGCAGGAATGGATGGATGAGTGGATTGGTCGAGGTAGAGGGGAAATGAGATGAAAAGGAGAGATGCAGGTTAGTCAAGGATGACGAAAAGGAAAAGATAAAATACGTACGGAGTTGTTAATGGGCAAAGGCGATGGACGAGTGATGGTAGAAGAAGAGCCGAGGTAGTTGGACGATTGTGGCTATTTAGAATGTTTGGAAACTGTTTGGCTGCTGACAAAACGGAACACACCGGCTGTGCGGCAGGCAAAATTGCAATATTGTAGTACCCGTATGTACAGCAATATTTTCTACTTGTCCTCCTTCCCCTGCTCGCGTTGTATCAGCCCCACACCCACAATCACACCCTCCGCGAGGACATCCGCCGCCTTGCGCCCTTCCTTCACCTGGTGTTCTGCCTGCTTGATAAACTCTGCCTTGACAGCATTGGCGCGTGCAATCTAGATACCACGTTGGTCATGGATCTAGGCACGTCTGAGCACACGTACCTCTTTCCTGTGGTGCAGACATTCTAAGTAGTCTTCAGCTTGTAGCTTGCACTCCTGCGGTGCATCCGCTTGAGCATAGCACTACGGCATGTGCATCAGTACGGCCAGCGAAACGAGATGCTTGGAGTTACCTTTTGGAATTCTTGCCAGTACGCGAAACATCGCGAACGGCCTGGAGTGGTGTCAAGAGAGGCTCAGAGTAGGCAACTGTGCTTGCGCACCTCCAGTGTAACCGAAACCTGACTATACGATGCAACGGTCAGCAAGGCATGAGAGTGAGCTGGTAGAGAAGTACATACAGCCATTAATTGGATGTGGACGAGAAGGGACTGAAGAGTGTGACAGGGATAGGAACTGTCACGGGGTGATGGTGTCACGGATATGCACAGTCATTCAATGAGACCCTGTCTTTCCCCTCAGTCCAGTGAGTATGGCAGATCAGACCGAGCTCACGTTCGTCAAGAATTTTGTAAAGACGATTGCTGTCCAGCCCGTCGCATTCGACGATGACTATCAAGCACCCCCTCATCTCGCTCTCAAGCGCGTCCCGATCTTGTCTGTGCGTAGCAGCCTCATCAGAGTCAGTCGTGTCCCGAGTTGTCGTCGCGTAGATTCCAGTTCCACCTCTGCCAGAACGTAAAGAAGTGTCGCCGACGCCAGCAGGTAGGCCAGACCATTGTCGCATCGTATTCACGCGTGCATTAATCGGCTAAATATTTGACAAGTGACTACCATTCACATTACGTTCAAGTCCCTGAAGCCTCCCTGCGCCTTCACTCTCCCCGTCCAGTGCACCGACACCATTTCCGACATCAAATCCCGTCTCGCATCCCAGCCGCGTGCTCCTGCTGCGCACGCACAGCGCTTACTGCTCAAGGGCAAGGCTCTTGCAGACACAAAGCTCCTCAAAGAGTATGACGTAAAAGACGGCGACACCATAAATTTGATGGTCAAACCCGGCTTTGATTGGGATCCTACCAAAACTTCGTTCCCTACCATGGCCCCATTAGACATCGAATCAGCCACGAAGCTCTCCCCAGCCCACAGACACACCCGGACACCTTCCATCGTTTTGTCTCCTTCCCCATCTGTTGCCTCGCTGGAACCAGAGGGAAATTTGAAACCTCAAGATATTACACTCACCCTCGACACCTCAACCATACCCACCGCCTCGCTTTATCCCGCAACGCGGTCATCGTACCAGACGATCATCTCCGAACCTGCCTTTTGGAGCCGACTGCTTTCCTTTTTGCGGTACCACTTTTCTTGCTTACATAGGTGCATTACTCATGCTATCTCAGGGCGGAATTCACCAATGAGGGGGATGTATTGATCGCATTTGAAGATTTCCTCCGGGCGAGCAAGGGTGGAATGACCGCGAGTGAAATTGCCAAGATTCGTGATCACGTTGGCGTCGTGGGCATGGCTGGCACTTGACAAGTTGATGAGAACAGATATTCCCGTAGTTTTGGGAGGATGTATTCAGATGGAATGGCCCTTGGTGTGTCGTGATTACGACGTAGAACTTTGTCACCCTCACCGAGCGAGCCCGAAAAGTCTACCGTAATTGGTAAAATTATGAAAAATTGCGCAAGAGAAAGCTGTTCGTGCTACTATGCCCACTCCGCTCCGGCGTATAATTATAAGCCACACTCTCAGGAGGCTTCACTCACCGAAACTTCACTCCACACAGCTAGTCCACCGTACACATTACCCAGAACATTTGCCATGGCTTCCGCTCGTGATGTCTCGTCGCAAGCAGATATTGGCAAGATGAAGCTCGAGGCGGATGGCTCGTTCAAGAGAGCAGCCGCTTCGTTTAGGAATCAGATTCAGAAGGACGGCGAGTTCACCGCCGAAAGGGGTTCGTGCTCCTCGATGGCCCGATGCTCAATCGTAACGGACCGAACTCGATTCTCCAGACAGATATCACCTCTATGTCTCGTATGCGTGTCGTACGTCCCCTCCCTCTTCTTTCCGCATCTCCGTCCTCAACCCTTTCTTCGTAGCATGGGCCACCCGCACGCTCATCACACGGAAATTGAAAGGCCTCGAAGACATCATTCGTACGTCTGCATCACATCCCAAGATTCCCGGGATCTGTAGAGCTTCTTCATAGCCGTCACCGCCGTATCTCCCCACATGGGCGAATCCGGATGGCCGTTTGCCAGCGTTGACCCGTTCCCCGGGGCGGACGCCGACCCGTTGTACAACGCCCAACACGTCAAAGATCTCTATCTGAAAGCGGACCCCGACTACGGCGGGAGGTACGCCATCCCGTCCCAACCACCGCCTTAGAATCTGGCACCGAGATTCCACTCACGCTCCGCAAGGTTCACCGTCCCGGTTCTCTGGGACAAGAAGACGCACAAGATTGTTAACAATGAAAGCTCTGAAATCATCCGCATATTCAATACCGCCTTCAACGACTTGCTTCCCCCAGACAAAGCGTCCATCGATATCTACCCCGAACAGCACCGCCAAGAGATCGACTCGATCAATGAGTGGGTATACAACTCCGTGAACAGTACGTACGTTTGGGGCTGTGCTCATTCTGTCGTGGCTGAATCTCGATGGCACTGTTCCAGATGGCGTGTACAAGGCTGGGTTCGCGGGAACGCAGGAAGTGTACGAGAAGATGGTGTACCCTCTCTTTGAGAGTCTGGACCGCCTCGAGAAGATGTTGACCGGCAATGATTATCTCGTCGGCAACACGCTCACAGAGGCGGATATCAGGCTCTTTGTCACGATTGTGAGCCCCTCGACCCGCGCGCGGTCCCGATCTCAGTCAACTCCCCCCCCTTTGGCAGATTCGCTTCGATCCAGTGTACGTTGGGCACTTTAAATGCAACCTGCGTACGATCCGGGACGGGTATCCTGCCATTCACACGTGAGATCTTAATGTCCTGCAAGCGAAGTTGGAATCGATCGTTTGGGTTATTCTATACATAGATGGCTACGCAAGTTGTACTGGAACAATGACGCGTTCCGGTCCACGACGAATTTCCAGCACATCAAAGTCCATTATTATTGGTCCCAGACCAAGGTTATCTATCGTCCATTTCTTGACACGTGGGGTCATGTCACTCATCATAGCACACAGGTCAACCCGACACGCATCGTTGCCGTGGGCCCGACGCCTGACATCGAGCCGCTGTAGGTTTTGAAATGTGTAGGTAGTGTTGTAATACTATGGGTAACGAATGACGAGACTGTACCGTGTACCACTACAAAGATAGTCCCGGGCAATGTTATGCAGTAAAACAACGTTCGCTGTGAACGACCAAGGGTTTTAAAAAATTATCTAGGGGGCCATACGTGAATAGGAAAGACTTAGGGAACGAGAACGCCAACGGAGGACGATATCACGATCATCAAGGTTGTGAG
The DNA here is from genome assembly GCA_038092955.1 of Boletus pseudo-olivaceus. Lineage (NCBI taxonomy): Eukaryota > Fungi > Basidiomycota > Agaricomycetes > Boletales > Boletaceae > Boletus > Boletus pseudo-olivaceus. Next base: position 31,134 of record JBBPRI010000036.1, read on the forward strand.
CATCAAAGGAAGAAGACGTGCCGGTAAGGAGACGGCAGATCCTGCGTTCACCGCGACCAGTGACGCAGGGGGACACTGTGAGCCAACTTGCGTCTGAGAGTTTGGGAAAGTGGACGATGAAGTGGCCGGAGACGTAGTTGGGGCAGGCGACGAAGAAAGGGAGGAGGTGATGGTAAGAACGTGTGGGCTTTGAGATGATGTGGAAGATGAGATGGAAGGCGATGTAAGTGACGATATAGGTGACGATGTAGGGGTTGCTGCGGAAGACGGTGTGGAAGAGCGATACGACAAAGGCTGCGAAGAAGATAATTCAGGGGGCGGCGAAGACGCTCTGTCAGAAGGGAACAGAAAAGAAGACGTAGACGTGGGTGTGGGTGTGGATGTGAGTGGGGGATCGGAAGAAGATGTCGATGTTGCCGAAGAGGAAGGGTCAGAGGAATAATATGTAGAATATGCAAACGTGAAAGACGTCGTCAAAGGATCGCCAAGCGAAGATGGCGAAGATGCTGTACTCGAAGAAGACCGTGAACGAGTGAACGAGTGATGTGAGGACGATGAAACAGAAGTGGACGACGTACGGGAGTGATGACGTGAATGCCTGTGTGTGAGAGAGTGCCAGTGGGGGTGGGGGTGGGGGTGGATGTAAGTGTAGCTATAGGAATACGGCGTGGACGTCGGAGTAGCAGACGAGACTGTAGTGCTAGAGATCGTAGAAGTGGCGGCGGTCGACGTCGACGTCGGAAACGATGGAAAAGTGATCGTCGTAGCGGTATCCATTGGTGCCACAGAGGATGTCAGTGGTGTGCTGTGTATATGTGATCAGGAGTGCCAGCGAGAGAACGAAGTGACCAGCGCTGACGAAGGGGGACCAGACATAGATACTATAGCTCTTCTCGCACGAGCGACCTGTGCATTGCTAACGGTGCCGGGAGTCATGCAACCAGGAGGCAGGTATGTGGAGTAATGCGAAGGAGCCGCTAAAACCTCCTGATGCAGAGGGAGAGGTGCTTCTGTGGCATCCGCAATGCAATCTTCAAACACTCCTGTGTCGTAGTTCCCAAGGGCTTTCTCTGAACATCCAAAACTGTCGTGGATCCGTGGACATGTTGTAGATGCATCCCCAGAGGGCTTACAGGCCCTGAAGCAAAATCGTTCGTGCGACACAAAGCTCTGTCAGATCTTGTAAGACCACTATGCAACAAACGGTGAGGTTTTTACCGTCCAGTCGTGAATTTGTTCGAGCTGACCATATGCACGGGTGAAGACAAGGCCGTGGAGACGGTCGCCCTCCCCATTCGCGGTGGCCGCACCGTCAGCAGGTGCGTTGATATTGGTCAAGTTTCCAACACCTAAAGCGTTCCGTTCAACACTAAACAGCAACATGGTTACGACGGCCTACCCGTAATTTGAACGTAGTCAGGAGTTATCACAAGGCGTGCCCCCGTTATTGTTCCGTCCGGAATGAGGTGGGTTCCATAGGCACTCTAAAGACAAAGAACCAGCTTTACGACATGTATTGCTCCACAAGTTCAACACACCTTCATACACCACGCGACTAAGGTGCGCTGCAAGGGTATTGCGTGGTCGGCTTAACTCCCTTCGGCGACAACACACACTGACCTCCGTGTTCCTGGTAGCTGAGAGAGCTGGCTGTGGGGGAGCCCATAAGCAAAAGTCCTCGGCAGAGTTTACTAGCAGATGGGTCATGCACGTATTCAGCGGCCACGAAGCAAGAGAAAGCAAGGAAGAGCGTACTATAGGCAATCTGACATGGGCTAGTCCGACACCCATTGTACGTCGATTGTTCTCGCTTGACATTGTAAGCTGTACCCTGAAGAGAACGTGCGTCGGCGTAGCCTGGACGACTCGCCAAAATCAGGGCTGCTGACACACCAGATACGAGGCTTGCGAGGACATATAGGCCAGCGTGAGGCATCACTATACCTATAGTACCGGCGCCGCCAGACACTGGTACTTATAGAGAAAGAGGCAACGGGGTGAATCCACTGTTTTGCAAGCTTATAGCCACCCAGAAGCATGGACACGTACTACGGTCCAAACATAGTAGGATGCCTGGTGCGCGTGCGCAGACACGGTGGCAGGTCCGTGTCCCGTGGATGTGTTCCGCAAGCTCGATCAACCGCTGGGCTTGGCTATCCCCTGTACCTATTTAGATAACCCAAGGACAACTGCCACGGGTGAGACCTGGCGAGGATAGCGTGCAAAGGGCTCGGATATTGCGAAAAGTTTGAGGTAATGAACGCTGTACGCCCTGAGATTCGGAAGCCTTGTCTACCAAGGCCATGCTCGTTCTGCGTGTTTGTAGTGCTCAAAAAAAAGGTTTCGTCTCAGGTGGTGCTCCTCGTGTTGTGCCAGACTGTTATCGTGTCGAGAAGATCCGCAGATATCCGGTGGGTGAAGCGAGTGCTAAAGGTCGTCTCTGAGACTTTGACAGACTCTCCGTTGAACGTATTTTATCCCGAAATATTTATTTTGTGGTACACTCTAATATCTTATCACAACGCGGAAGAAAAATTATATAATGCTGTGCATTTCCATTTGAGCCGCCCACGCTCAGAAAACGCGAGCGGAGTAAAGAATATATGAATCGGAGTGTGAATAATCGTCACCTCAATCGGGTGGCGATGCACCCTTTTGCCATGACGATTCCAGATCAGTTACACCGTCAACTTTTAGATGTTGAGTGTGTTTCAGCAAATTCCGAAACATGTCAGGTTTAGTGAATTACTTGACAGTCATTGGTCTTGAGGTTGGGAAATTGAGAGTTCTACTAGTTGCGCTCGGTCGATGTGTGAACAAGTTGTTAGTGACGCCGGGGTGAAGACGTGGGGGTTTTAGGCACAAACAAGATCCGGTGCAAGTACATAACTCAGAAGTCCAGATTCGTTTGGATTCGTTTGCTTCGCTCGCTTCCCGCAGCAGTATGAGTGTTCTTCAGTCGATCTCCTTCCCGCTCGTGGGCAGCAGCCCCAAACCGTCGACAGTGTTGGTCGCGCTTCCCGTGGCTGTCATTCTGGCCCACTTCATCCCTTACTTGCTTGACCCGTTCAGTCAGCGTCGCGTTCCCGGTCCGCTCCTCGCCAAGTTCTCCGACCTTTGGCTTGGTTGGACCGTCAGTCAGGGCCACCGTTCAGAAGTCGTCCACAAACTACACGAGAAATATGGTACAGTACCAATTTGAATGCACACCGCTTGCCATCCGGGTTCATTGTGAACTTTGCAGGAATCTTCGTCCGTCTGGCACCTAACCACGTATCAATCGCAGACCCAGGGGCTCTGCAGATTGTTTACGCCCACGGAAACGGCTCTCTCAAATCTAACTTTTATGATGCCTTTGTATCCATTCACCGAGGATTGTTCAACACCAGAGACCGGCAGGACCATGCTCGTAAGAGGAAAATTGTCTCACACATATTTTCCCAGAAGAGTGTCCTGGAATTCGAGCCTATCGCCCGACTCTACATCGATCAACTCTTGAAGCAGTGGGATCGATTGTGTGATGCAGCAGTCGAAGGCGGGTCTGGTACAGAAGGAGAAGGAGGCTGGTATGGTCGTGGCGGTCGGCTTTGGCTAGATTGTCTGCCCTGTATGCTCTGATGGTTTCAGTATGATCGTTACGCTCACAACTTTTCAGGGTATAATTACCTCGCGTTCGACATCATTGGTAGTCAATGTCCCTTTGAGCCATTCCGGCGCAGTCTACTGACGTACTACTCTAGGTGACCTCGCTTTTGGATCTCCGTTCGGTATGGTCCTCAACGCAAAGGACTCTGCGCCCGTTGTTGTATCACAAGAAGATGCAATGAAGTCCTATGGAACCGAGGGGAAACCCGAGTTTGTCGAGATTCCCGCAGTACAGATTCTCAATGCCCGTGGCGAGTTTTCTGCGTCTATGGGCGTTCTTCCCCCGTCCTGGAGACCCTATGCCCTTCTTCTTCCTTGGTACCGTCAAGGTGGTAAGGCAGCTAAGAACCTCGCTGGCTTGGCGGTTGCTGCGGTCGCAAAGCGTTTAACGACACCCACGGATCGTGTCGACCTCCTCAGTAAGCTCCAACAAGGCCGAGATGACGAAGGTAAACCGATGGGTACAGCAGAACTAACTGCTGAAGCTCTAACCCAACTAATTGCTGGCTCTGACACCACGTCAAAGTGAGTGCGTTCTTAACAAAAGACGAATTCAGTCTGACTTTGGTCGCTTAGCTCTTCTTGTGCGATCACTTATTATCTTGCGCGTTACCCACGCGTGCAGGAGAAGCTTCAGAAGGAGCTCGACGAAGCACTTGGGGCGGCAGATGATGCTGTCACTAATTTTGAACAAGTGAAACGGCTTCCTTACTTGGATGCCGTGATCAACGAAGCCTTGCGGCTACACTCTACCTCTGGAATTGGCCTCCCTCGTGTCGCTCCCGCAGGTGGTTTGACAATCAACGGCGTACACTTCCCTCAAGGCACAGTTCTCAGCGTACCAACCTATACGATTCACAAGGACAAGAAGGTTTGGGGGGAGGACGTGGATGTGTTCCGTCCCGAAAGGTGGTTCGAGCGTGACCATGCAATGATGCAAAAGGCATTCAATCCGTTCTCATTTGGACCCCGGTGAGCATCTTGCGCCTTTATACTCGGCTGTGAGCTGATAAGAGTTGCTCGATCAGTGCCTGCGTGGGCCGTAACCTTGCATCGATGGAACTGCTGATAATCATTTCCTCGATTCTCCGGCGCTACCACTTTGTACTTGCTGAATCTGACGAACCGGTAAGTGCTCACTAGCACTCACGCTCGTGTAACAGAACTTCTCACGGAGCCCACGTTGCGCTTTTAGCTTGCCATCCGGGAAGGCTTCCTTCGTAAGCCGGCAGAGTGCCGTGTGGGAATCAAGCGCAGACAAGTCTAAAGGAAAAGGCTGAGCGCTGAAGGGCGATTCCGTTCATGTATTTGACTTTTAATTCGGTTGTGTGTACATTTCCGAGTGCATCCTAGCCACGTTTGTCCCTCGCGCCGAGTGCAGTCGTTTATCCGCGGCTTGCCTCTACTCCTCGAACTCACGAACGACGTGGGTCTATTTTCGTATGAGACATGGTAAGTCTCTCGCGGGATGGTGCAGATGCTTTCCGCCATATGATCCCTCACGATCCCACAAATACTCACTTATATAACGGATCTCGTTATTTTAACTATGTACCTCGAGGCTTCGTACTCGTGCGGTGAGCCCTACCATACAACGATCCTGGTTGAGCCATGCGAAGGGCTGCATCATGACTACGACCACCCAAACGTATGCCTCTGACTCGTTGATTCCAACAAGTACCCTCGCCTCTGGCTCCTCGACTTCTACTGGTAATCCCAACGATAACATCTCTGATATTTTCTCTTCGACCGGCTCCCCGCCGCTCATCGTGGCATTCCTCGCAATCGGCTTGTTCGTCGTCGCATTGATTGTTGTATTTGGATGGAGACGTTTTGCGCGGTCACGGGGGCTGCACGAGCAACCCATCACACCACACCGCAGGCGCAAGTCCATCTCGATAGGGAAACGGCCAACGTGTTGGGACGTGTGGGCAGACTCAGTCTCTCCAAAAGACCCAGAAAGGTCGATCAACTCAGCGGCGACGAGATGGGAGAACATCACAGTAAGAGACCTTGTCTGATCTCGAAGTGGATGACAGAGCTGATCTGAGCCACGGTCGGGGTCTAGCCCATGACAGCGATCTTGACGTTTCTGATTCCGTCTGTACAACCACTGGCAGCTGTCGACCCGTCGCCGCCGGGTCCGAATTGTCATATGCATTCTCGGATGTGGAGATCCTCGTTGTCTGCCATGAGGCGATTCTATTTCCCTGATCCTCCGCCGCCGCCATCTCCTCTGCCAGACGAGAAAGAGGTCGAATCACCCGTATCAGATACATCAGACGAGATAGAGTGGGGGGACGCTTCGTCGCTGCAAGTCTCCGTCATCGTCACCATGCCTAGACAACGACGGTGTTGTAGCGGGAGCGACATGGATCCGGAGTGGATGGCGTTGGGGGAATTTTGTGTCGGCACGATGGACGTGCCTTTGAGTAAAGGTGGGTGAGTGGGGGGGGGGGGGGACTGCAATACTGTGTAGCTGCGACGTTTGTCGGACACATTTCAGGACGGGATGATGGCTCAAGTCTATGAGCGGACCCGGATATGTTAGACCTTGTATTGATCAAAGTAACCCGATGTTTTTTTTTTCATGTCACCACTTGAAGGCATCGCTACCCCAGGTAACTTGGCCGTTCACACCGCCATCAGGACTGTGCGCATGGCTATCCACTGGTGGCTCAAACAAGGTCATTGAATGATTGTACACCTTGTGCTATGCATTGCTTTTGCGACAAGAGAATCATTGAAATACACATGGGAAGGCAGTGGCGGTTACGATAATCAGGGAGTCAGGGACTTTGTAGGGTCAGGTCCACAAGCATCACCGACAGGCGTCAAACCTGCCTCAGCTTTGTCCACCTGGGCAGACTGCGCCAGATTGGGTAGTCGTCGTGGGAGAGCACTCCATACCCACTTGTGGCACTAAAGGAGACGCCGATAGTGGAACGCGCAAGGAAAGGCGCTCGGTCGACGAAGCAAACGGTAGAGAACCGGAGACAGGCTTGCGAGTTCAACAACGACTTGGATCCGGCATCCTTCATTTTCGCTGAACCACGGCGGGATAGTGACGCGCCTGCTGCATGTTCCGAGTTCCGCGCGGACCTTGGGAAGAGCCGCCAAACCACAGCCCCAGTCTACAAATGTGATAGTCTTGTGGGTTTGTATTGAAGAGACGCCCTGGCCCCCGGACGTGATGCAGTGCGTTTCTGAGACGCCGTGGGCGGGTTCTCGAATGTCTGCAAGTGCGGAACTGCCTTGACAGTGAGTCCGACCGACTCCAACTCAAATCAAATTGGAATATTCTATCAGTTTTGATGTCTGTCCATTACAGTAACCACTGAAGTCGGTGCAGAGGCAAGTTTCGCGAACATGACACAGCAAAATTATGTATACAGTAAAATATTCATGAATGATATAGTCTCTAAGTAGAACTGAATGCGAACTGTGGCAGATGATGACACGACAAACGGCGGCTAGCTGTTCCGTGATTTCTGATCCACAAAATAGAGAGATAGCTGTGCGATATATGATCCTGAGTAAACATATCCAAAGTAAAAGATGTTCATGCATTATCATGCATGGCGAATAATAGAATGCAGTACCAGACCGCCATATTCGTGTCCAAGAGTCTCAAACTCTATGAAGAGTGGCAAACATGCGGTAGCAATTTGCAAATCAGTGATGCGGCTGGCGCATGCAGGCGTCAGCCCGCCGATTTGCGCCTACAATTTAATGATTCCGAGCGCGGCCATGCGCGCTAAAGTCTCGGGACAGCGTCAAGACAACTTCCCATCGATTACTCCTAATCATCAGTGAGGACAGGCCCGCAAACATGGTGGTGTGGAGCAGGCAATCCATGCGAAGTACACCACCATGGCGAGTGCGCTCAAAATCGCGGGATGCTTCGCACCGTGCGTAGAACATGGTTTCGATGCGAGCGCGCTGCATCTGCGACATGCATTCCCATTCGGGCTGGGTGAGTGGTGCGTGAAGTCCCCTGTGTATCGCCGTAAGGACATCCTCGATGGTCACCCCGGTAGGGTTGTAGGCTGTGATAACCCAATCCTCCGAGAGGAGATCAGAGATGATGCGGAGAGACGTGACACCAGGGCGCGTAGCCAGCTGGGTCAGCTCGTGGGCCGGAATGGCGTTACCAGCTACGCGAGCAGCATGGCGGGGTGCGCGACGGATGTCCCAGTAGAGAAGAACTGGGCGGCGGGATGCAGCCCCAGTGGGAGATGAGGTGACGAGATCGTTGAGGCTCACTTGGTGGTACTGCATCGTGCGCGGGGAATGCAGTGCAGGGTAATAGTGAGCTAGTTATGAGAGGAGGTCGAATGAATATTCCATCAACCTCAGTCTTTATGCACGGGGCATTCCGCAGAGCCTGAGACAAAAAAATCCTTCAAAACGGCGAATGTCATTGGAGCCGTTCGCCCGAGTGACTCTTGCCCGGAAGGGGCCCCCATCCATGATGACATGTTTTCTTGGTCGGGAATCCCGAAAGGTACCCGTCCTAAAACGGACTAGCGCCCGCCAACGAACTTTCGAACTTTCCATGGATGATGGTCCATTTTACATTATTGTGGGCAGTACACGAGGCGGCGGCAAGAAACACGCCGCGTAAGCGAGTGCCAACTTGCTGTAAACTGCGCATCGAAGGCGGGGGTGTGAACCTGGTCAAAGTCAGCCACCTGGAGCAGAAATGAGAGGTAGAGGCCCGAACGGTAATTACCATCCAACAATGCCACCACTCAACGTGTCATATGTTTAATCGGGGTAAACGGCACCACCGGGGTTTGTACAGTGACGACAGCGGCGGGGAAAGCAGTACTGAGATTGTTTTATCGGATTTCATATGAGCAGGAGCAAGGAACTGAGGCATCTGTGGTGAAAGTCAAGAACAAGAACGATGCAAGAAATGGAATAAAGTCGCATCAAGGTGACAGGTTACAGCCTCGACGGGCCAAATTATCCTGTCCATACAACCATGTTTCAAGGTACAAAGATCGAATGCTCCAAAAGACTTCCTGTGGTGTCTCTGACATGCGGGATGGCTGCGACGCATCGTGGGTTTGTTGGGGTGGTGTGAAATGATAAAAATTCCCACAATGTATTGCATTCGTGCGTGGGAAGTTACTAGTCTGGTCAGGACTCAGTACTCGTACTCGAAAGTGAGGTACATGGCTTCAACGAGTTAGTAACGAGTCCTTAGCTCAATCCAAGTCAAGTACTGAATCCCCAGAAATCGAAGGAAAGAAAGAAGAATTAACAAAGTCAGTGTGCTGAGGTAACGAAACATCAAATACATGTTGGAACACCTAGACAAGACATTGATCCTACGGCGGGGCGGCTTTACGATAAAGGACCTCTGTCGTCGCAAAAACCATTTCGTGCAACCTTTGGCGATGAGGCTCGTGATTTCCTTCTTGCGTTGATTGCGGAGCGCAAGGCATGGAGATCAGTAATGAAATCTGGATATTCGATCCACCTGAGAATTCAACCTGAGATGTGTCGGTATCTCCCGATGCAGGGGATGCTTGGGGTATTGGTTGGTGGAACAAATAGGTGATCTCAGGCGGCAGTCGGTTCAGTAGATGATGTCTCCAGAACGATACGGTCTGCTCTGACTGCGTAGTCTGGGGTAAACTTGCCGGACAATCGCATCTTTGAGCTGCCACTGGCTGTCAACAGAAAATTTAATTGCAAAGTCAGGGTCGCACCCGAAAAGATCGCTTACTTTGATATCCAGCCATGGAGCCGGCTCAAGAGCCGGCTGCTTATCAGGTATGGCCCAAATATCCCACATCATGGGTCGATGAAGCCGCTGTGGATCTCGAGGAGGATTCACTGCCAACATGGTGTCTATAGCGCGACGTCGGGCAACGAGACGATTCCAGACAATAGCAGACGTCATGAAAATAGCAAAGATTGACAGGGCACTGACAAGGAAGCCGAAGAGCAGGGTCGACGTATCGCTGAGACCGGTGCTGGTCGATGACGGCGGGGGCGCCGTCGACGATGGGGCAACGCGGGTCCGCGTGGTGGACATGAGCGTTAACGTCTGGCCACCGTGAGTGTTCTGAGCCAAAGTTGCCTCGGTACGATAATACTGCGTTGATCAGCTTTACGCCTGTTCCGATTGGTCAGTCTTGGCAGGGATGTTATTTCCATATCAGGTAATTAACCCCCCTAAGGGTGTGGCAGTCTTACAGCAATCTCTGACGGCAACTCTCTCGGGCGTAAACTGTATCACCATCCACCATCTGCCCCACACCACCAGTTAGGTCACACAGCCTAAGTAAAGTATCATCCGACTTACCGTTGTAGTTCGCTCGTCTCGTCTTCCTCACATCCTCCATGAGACCCATCGTGTGTCTATCCAGCATCTCAACATATGGCTTCAAGCTCGTCCTCTCCCAGTCGGCCCCCTCTCCTGCGACGTCCAGTTCCCGGAGTAACTGAGCAACTGTTGGAACGCCGCGTGGATCGAATCGGTCGATATCCACTGGGTCCACGGGTACGCAGACACGCCCTGTTTTGGGGTGGACGCAGAATGGTGCCTTGAGCAAGTGATTTCGGTGCTTGGAGACTTCGGCATCTAAACGGGGATAGGTGTATTGGAGGATAATATCTTCCAATGCAGAGAAGAGACGTTGCTAAACGACAAGCATCCCGTCAGACTGAGGAAAGGAAAAAAAAAAGTTAGAATTGGCTCACACGCTCGATGCCTGTGGCCTCGTTGACAAGTGTGCCAAGCTCGTTCCACTTTTGCGTAGAAGGCCTACCAGTGTCTTTCGACCATTCCGCGCGAAGCGTCTCAACCATTGCCCGGTCTGGAATTAGCTGGAGCAGCGTCTCCCAGCCTTGTTCAGGGCCGAAACAATCTTGATCATCCAGAACTAGCGGATTGAACAACGTACGGAGGATAGACATAGCTCCCCACAACGATGGAGGGAGTGATTTGTTGTTGATCCGGACATTCACTTTCTTCACCATCTCTTTTCCACCCTCGACCACTGTTAAAGCACTGACGAGAGCTCTCCGTTGATCATCTGTCAGGTTCATAGCCTGTGGGTCACTTATCCACAAATGTATTCCTCTCCGCCCAGAATAGACCCATAGAAGATGACGGAAGCCAAATTGGTCGGCAAGGGAGGCATGTAGAACTTTAACTGCGGCTGCGATAAAGCCCCAACAACGAGAACATATGTCCGCGGCGGAGCAACACGTGCGAACGCCGTCGTAGTCGGTCATATCAATATCAAACACAAGCTCACGTTTCTGCGGGGTGAATGCAGAATTGTGAACGGTTTTTTTGTCGCGGGGCTGAGACTCGATCATCAGTTGCGAATTTCTCTGCGACCAAGGAGAACGCGCACTTTGGCGGAGTACACAGGGCCGATCTCAAAACGAGTTGGGTTGAGTGCTAGGACCTGCTTCTTGAGTTCTTCCGCGGTGTTGAAGGAGTGATATCGTAGATACACGTCTCCCTGGAGGGTGAATGCAAACTCGCGATGAGTGAAGAGCTTGGTTGGGACGTGCTCGTGGTTCAACCAGGTGAATATTGACTTGAATGGATAGAGCATCCTGTAAAACTGTAACATAACCTCTGGTGAGGGGTTGGCATCGTCGGTGATGGACGACATGATTGACTGGAGACAAGTGCGCGTACGTGACAATGTACGCGTGACACTAATCACGTGCGCGTGGTCACATACGGGCGTGGTGACTGTTCTCAGCGGTGGGAATGAGAGCGGTGCGCATGGCAATGAGTTCGTAGCTCGTCTCGTCGGTGTGGGTCGCCCGGAAGTAAACTAGGAGCTGTTTCTCCGCGACACTGTTATTACGAGGGACAGCCTAGCCAGGTTTGTAGGACAGCTTCTCACTCTCCGCTGTGTCTGTGCCCTACTTGATTGGTATGCAGATATATATTCAATATCCCTTTCCCGACTTTCTCCGTCGAGTATAAGTTTCGTATCCTGTACATCACCTCTGCCAGTCCGAGTTCACCAGTCTCCACCCCTACTATGACTGTCGTACTCACCCCATACTGGTCTGTCACAGACGGTGTTCAAAAGCTCAAATTAGAATCACAACGTAAGTCTTCTTGTCCATAAGCCTAGACGTACTCTCTTTATCATCGTGACACTGTAGCGACGCCGCCGCCCGCAGACGGTCTTCTGCCCCCTGCGTTCGATCGGGCCATCCACCACCGACGTGTTTTGTTGCAACTACGCTCCAAGACGAGCGACATTGAAAAATACATCTTTCTCTCCCAATTGAAAGACGCCGATGTGGTTGCATTTTACCATCTCTGTCTCGCCAATATAAGTGTTCGTAGTAGAGTTGATGACATCTCCATTTCCTCGTGTTAACAACCCTCACAGGAGATCACACCCCTTATCTACACCCCAACCGTCGGAGATGCCTGCTTGCAATATTCTCAGAATTTCAGGAGGCCCGAAGGCCTTGTACGTAGCGGCCTATAACGATCTTATTTTCTTACTGAGCACGCAACAGTTCATCTCTATTAAAGACAAAGGCAAGATTGGAACTATCCTCCGCAATTGGCCAGCTATAAATGAGGCACGCATCAGCGTCGTGACGGATGGAAAGTTTATCCCAGCTTTCAAACTCAGTAGAATTGAATGAACCCTCTAGGTTCCCGTATCCTTGGTCTTGGTGACCTTGGATTGAATGGAATGCCCATCGCGATTGGAAAACTATCACTTTATGTTGCCGGCGCTGGGTAACTAATCTCTTGAATCATTTGCTGCGTTTCTTACACTAATGACACTTCAGCGTCCGCCCCTCCTCTACGCTCCCAATCACTCTCGATCTGGGGACTAACAACCAAACCTTCCTAGACGATCCACTATACCTGGGTCTTCGCCAGAGGCGTGCTTCAGAGGCCGAGTACGACGAGTTCATGGAAGAATTCATGACCGAAATATCTCGTGTGTACCCCAAACTCCTCGTCCAATTTGAGGTGGGTACCATACGCATGCCACAACCGATTATCCTTGCACAGATCGTGCTGATGCCAAAAATGGCAGGATTTCTCCACAGACCATGCCTTCTCTTTCCTCTCCCGCTTCCGGCACCGTTTTCCCGTATTCAACGATGACATTCAAGGCACTGGCGCGGTTGTGTTGGCCGGGTTTCTCTCAGCCGCGCGCCTCTCCCCTCTCCAGCCTCGCGAACATCGTGTTCTCTTCTACGGGGCCGGTTCCGCTGGCGTTGGAGTTGCTACTCAGTTGCTTAGCTTCTTTACTCTTAATGGCATGAGCGAAGAAGAAGCCCGTAGCCACATCTGGCTCGCCGACTCCAAGGGTCTCATTTACGACGGTCGTGACAATGTCGCAGAGTATAAGAAAGGCAGGTCATCATGCTAGTTTGGGACAGCATATCCGACTTATGGTCATGTTGCTCGTAATTATCAGTCTTCTCTAGAAAAGACTACTCGGGTCCACCCATGACAGATCTACTTGAAATAGTCCGCTACGTGAAGCCCACGGCGCTCATGGGCCTCTCGACCGTCAAGGGTGCCTTCTCCGAAGCGGTTATCCGCCGTATGGCCTCACAGACCCCGCGCCCGATTGTCTTCCCTCTTTCGAATCCCGTACAGCTTTCGGAATGCACTTTCTCCGAGGCTCTGCGAGCTAGCGGCGGCAGCGTTCTGTTCGCTTCCGGGTCACCTTTCCCCACGGAGAACTTTGGTGGAAGAAGGTGGGAACCCGGTCAGGGAAACAATATGTACATCTTCCCGGGTATGTCACTATCGGCGTTTACGCGCATTCAAGCGATGCCTGATGGTTGCATGGACTAGGTCTTGGACTGGGCTCGATCCTCTGTCGCGCGTCGTCTGTGACGGATAGCATGGTTGAAGCATCGGCGATTGGGCTTGCGGACTCGCTCTCCTGGGACGAGCGTGCATTGGAGCTCATCTATCCTCGCATCCAGCGTATCCGCGAGATCAGTGCACAGATCGCAGTTCGCGTTATTCGCGCTGCACAAGCAGCGGTCAGTTGCTAGCACAGTCCTGAACCGAATACACGCAAACTGATCATTATTTCCAGGATGTCGACCGTTCGTCGGACCTCAGGGAACTGACAGACGAAGAACTGCTTGAATTTGTTCAAAAGAAGATGTGGAATCCTCAGTGAAGCAGAAATGTTTATCCGATGAACTCCCTCTGGTTTTTTGAGTTGATAGATCACTGGTTTCTAAAATGTGACGTATGTAACAACAGGGTAATATTTGGCTTCTAGACGCCTGCCAACTTCTTTAGTACGGAAAACTCTTTACGACCAGTCGCTTTGCACAGGGAATAGAAGCGAGAATTGGAGTCCGCCAAGAGGGTTGCTGGGCGATCATACTCTACGATGCGACCTTCGTCGAGGAGCATCACCTACAAATACCAGTTAACTAGAAGGAAGGTTCTGTCCACGGACGACTTACGCGATCATAATCAATGACAGTACGAAGTCGATGTGCAATGGTGAGGATCGTGCTAGAGGCAAATTCACTGGCATCGTGTGTTTAGTTGCGATGAAGCCAAAAAGGCAAAAACGAGCTCACTGTCGGATAGTTTTACTGATAAGTTCGTCGGTCGCATAATCGACGCTTGCAGTGGCCTAGATAAACGGTCATCAGACCTCGATGGTCTTGCATACCAACTAAAGCACCTACTTCGTCCATGACCAGAACCTTGGAACGTTTCAGGATTGCTCTGGCCATGCAAAGAAGCTGCTTTTCGCTACGTTTGCCGACACGAATTACGAAGGTGCGATTCTGGAACCAAATGAATACGCACCCAGTGGAAAAGTTATCGCCCCCTTCGGAAACGGGGGAATCAAGGTTTCGGAAAACGTTGACGTTGATCGTCTCTGGTGCCTCTTCGGCGACGTCCTCGGAGGGGATCAAATGCACGCGACGAAGGGCTTCAAACTTTGATAGAGATATTCAGCCTCTGCCATGAAAGAAGATTATAAATATTACCCACAATGTCGGCGTCTTCATACTCATCGAAAACGTCCAAGGTGGACCGCAATGTTCCACTCAAAATCGTAGGGTCCTCTGCACGAAAGGTAAACGTGCCTTCAAATCCGGGTTAAAGTGCCATGTACTCACGAGGTATGATCGTGATTTTGCTTCGCAAGTCAGTCAAGCCAATCTTCGCAATGTCGACGCCATCGATAACGATCTTTCCTTCCGTCGCCTCCACGAATCGGAAGAACGAGAGCGCGAGTGTACTCTTTCCAGAACCGGTCCTGCCTAGTATACCAGTCTACATTCCACGGGATCAGCAAGAAGCGCGCTGGCTGTTGTCCATAACGCTGTTGTACCTTTTCGCCAGGTTGTACCTCAAAGTTCAGACCATGTAGTACGTTGGGAAGTTCAGGCTTGAAGCAGAACTCCGTCACTGTTATCTGACGAAGAAAGGTAGACGCACAGCATATCGGATGACCAGATCCTCGCATTTGATGTGACCATGCTCTGGCCAAGACGCATCAGGCCGGGGCTCCACAAATTCGGGTGGTTCACGTTTGAGCTCAGAGTATTCCTTGACACGCTCAAGAGCAACCTTGTCTGAGGTCAATACATGTCACCATGAAGATCTGGAATGCCAACCATAGATTGTTCGAGTGCGACGAAGCGTCGCACCAGAAACAAGAGCTATAACGAACGCCATGATCAGTCATAACTGCAGACAGCCTGACTAGAGATTTGACGCACATTGTGGGTTATGCTGGAAGCAAAAGACAGGGCAAATCCAGCCAAGGCTGCAGATATGCTTGGATAAAACACTGCAACCGCACCAGTCAAGCCGACGACAAGACTCGAGAGCAAGTTGAATCGCATCGAAAGCCAGCGATTGACTTGGGAATATCGTCAGCAATTCTGGTCGTTTTCTAAGCCTACCAGTACCCACCGCCCCACATCCAGTAATAAGGGTTTGCGTTCTGAGCGTGGAGAAAACGTAAATGGGCATCAAATGCACTCATCGGCGGGTCGCTCACGGTATCAACACAGCGTATCATGTCACGCAAGAACTTCGACGACGCCCCAAAGGCACGTAAGATCGCAACGCCGGCAATGGTCTCTCCATACATCGAATACAATGGCGACCGGGTCACGGAGTCTTCAAATTGCTGGATTAGATGTCAGGTTCGAACAAAGTCGTGAAGCCCCTACCAAGACGTCTCATATCTCGTGCTGTTTGACCGTACACCTTAGCCACTGGGGGTCCATCAGTTTGGCTCGCCATCAGGACACCAAGATTCCTCACCATTATAATAAAGATAGCCGAGGACCAAAGCCGCAATAACGAAAGGGGGGCCGCCGACGATGCTAATCGTGATAATGATGGTCGTCGCCGCCAAACCATAGACAATGCTACGTCCAAAGTTGTCAGACATAGAACTGTCGATTCCTAGAGAAAAACGGGTGTGATAAGCGTTCCGGGGGATGGGAAGCTGTCATACCCTCAAAATCCTTCCCAAAACGGTTCAGAAGACGGCCACGGGACACGGTATCATGGAAGCGAATGTTGGCGAATAGAACAGTTTCCAACAACCCTGCCATCTGCGTGAGTAAAGAGCGAGATCCTCAGGACAATGTTCTCACTCTTGTAAAGGATGGTCGATGCATTGATAGAACCAGTGTCTGCGCAACCCAGTCAGCACTGGGGCATTGTCACCGATAAACACGACCTACAGAGTATATAGAATCGGAACACGTTCAGGAAGAGCCCTGGGATGACGAATTAATTGGCGAAGGCACACGTATCCCTGTACTTACCAAAAATTGCGACCTATAAGTAGGGTCAGGAAACGCTTCAGCATGAACTGTAAACCTCGTACCGCAGCATAGATAACGATGTAATATACTGGCCCATTGCGCTCGGCTTCGGCAGGATCAGCGCCAGACCATGTTCTAATGAAGGATATCAGATCACAAAAGTCACCTTAACTTGCAGGTTCAAACCTACTTCAGCCACCAATTCTCCACAACCGGACTCAATGCTCCGAGTAGAAGGGAAAGGCCGAAGATGGTCCAGTATGTGTACCCTCCACAGGCTTTAATATAAGTATCCCAAATATCCCGACCGATATGGCCGACCGCGCGCTTCTCCTCCTCGATCAACTTGCGTGGAGATTTTTTCTTCTCTGGTTCTGGCTTGCTCTCCTCAGTCGTGAAAGCGGAGGAACTCGTTTCCGAAGTCGGTTCAGTCTCCGCTGAGAATATGGCTTCCGTTATTTCATCCTGGTTTTGAACCTCAGCGACAGGAGCCGATACCTCTTTCTCATCTGCTTCGCCTGTGTTGGCGTGCACGAGAGTCGCCATGACAGGCGAAGCAATGAATGAATCGCGGTCGCCCTGGAATGCTACGCGTCCGTTATCAAGAGCAACGACATAGCTGGCACCAGGGGCACACAGCTGGACATGGTGAGAAACCAAGATGACCGTCCGTCCGCGTACGAGCTCGCCGTTCAAACATTCGTTATAGAGGTGGTGCGCTGTGTGAGCATCGACAGCGGACAGAACATCATCGAGAAGCAGGATGGATGCTCGAGAGTACACTGCACGAGCAAGTGAAACTACAGAAATGCAATCAGAGATCCAGGGTAGCGAGATAGGAGGGCGGGCTCACCTCGAGCTTTCTGACCTCCAGACAAGTTAACCTTCAAAAATGTCTATGTAACCATGCTGTATCGGACGATAAAAAGAGACCTACGCCACGTTCACCAATTTCGGACTCGTCTCCATCCTCGAGAATAAGAAGATCACTCTCAAGTGCACATGCATGGAGGGTCCTCTTGTATCGCTCTTCATCATAAGGAAGGTTGAAAAGGATGTTGTCTTCAGATAAATTAGCATTGAGCCCAACCTATGTGGCGCATTAAGTTACCTTTGATGGAGGCATTCCGAAGCCATGTGGTCTAGGGATATGATATTAGGCGTTTCCCCTGTGAAAAGAGACATAACTTACCTGAGGGACAAACGCGCAGACACCATGGACGACCCAGTCTTCAGGAGAGGCTTTTTTTTCTGAGAAACTTGCAAGGATATCAGGCGGAGACCTGGGACATGCAACTTGACCAGCTAGGATATCTGCTTCGCCGAGAAGTGCTGGACGAGTGATATGTCAGACACTTCAAGGACAGCTTTGTAGTGCCGCGTACCCAATAACAACAGCGTCTTTCCACTCCCAAGTTTCCCGCATACTAAAGACAATTCGCCTTCAGGGAAAGACAAAGCAAGATCGAGTAACACGAATTTAGCCCTGGGAGTACCCGCAGCGGATGGTGTAGCGCTGCCACTTTGGTGAAGGCGGTCCTGGGGCCAAGTGATTGTCGCGTTCTGGAGTGCGATTTGCTGGGACTGCATGTTCAGGGGAGGAACCGGGTTGACCTCTGCACCATGAAGATACTTTTCAATACGACGGAGAGAGACGAAACCCTAAAAAGAAAGAATTGTTCAGTTGAGTGGGCGGTGAGGCGTCCTTTTTATCCCACCTGGAGCATGTTGATGAACGTTTCTGGAAGGGCATTCAATGCAAACTTCATCTCATTGAAGACTTGACAAAATATCAGAGATTTGACAGAAATGCAGGAATCATTGCTCACCAAGAATCTAATACCAACAGCGATCAGTTAGTTCGTGTGTACATAGTGCAAGATGACTTACAGAAGTAAATGCAGTCGAAGGAGTTAATGTCTGCCCACGAACGACTGCAAAATGCCAGAACGAGACGATAGTGACCAGAATTGGTGAGCCATCCCTGTGGCACAGCGGTCAGAATTGGTTTTGGGACGAAACGAGAGGATGATACCATAGCACATTGAACAACAGCTCAACCATGTAACTCAATTTTTGATATTTCAGCTCTCTCCCCCGAACTTTTAATATCTTTTTCTCGAAACTGCGTTCCCAGGCCATGAACTAATGCGAATGTCAGTTTCACGCATCATCGTGAATCGAAGCTTTGTCACCTTGAGCATACGGATCGCACCCAAAACCTGAGTTTTTGGCATCACGAAATGAACATGCTTGGCTTTCAGGAATCTCACGTACCTCGTTCATTAAAGCCACGCGCTCGTCGCGCGTTTTCATCAAGTTCTCTTGGGCGCCGACTACAACTTTGCCTCCGTAATGGTTCAAAGGCAAAAACAAGCAGATTACAGCAAGCCCAACGAAACACGATACGCCCAGTAGATTGTAGAGGAACCAGGTGCCGATGACAATTTCGATTGGTGAATCTATGCAACCGCGTTAGTGGCAGTGCACGCGGCCAGTAATAACAAGAATAGGTCCGTACCAACCAGCGCGAACATATGCCATGAGAAGTCACTGACGCGATCGACATCCGTCGTCATAAGCGTCATGATCTGTGCCTTACTCGAAAAGTCATCCTCATCAGTCTTGTTATCTTTGCCTATTTCGCCATCCTTCGTATCCGCGGCACCGGAGGAAGACGCGATGTCCTTGCGCACAAGAGTCTTACTGAATAGAGTTGTGTTCAGCTGGATCCTCAATCGAACTTGGACGGTGGTCGTGGCAACAGACCAGAGTTGCGCGGTGGCTTGGCATGATTGTCAGTGATCAACATGACATCGTGGGCTCATGAAGGTGTCTTACCAATGTCAACGAATGCGTGTGAAAACACCATGCCTGCAAGATAGAACCAGCCCCATCTGCGATCCTCCCGGCCGGGGTCTGACTCCAGGTACATAACCACTTGTCTCAGGAACAACGGTGGCATGTAGAAGAGGCCAGCCGAGACAGCAGCCAACAAAACCAATACGGTGAAGGGCAGGGTGTTGACTCTGAGAAGCCTATATGCGAGCTCCCAGCCGGACCCTACACGGGGGCGCCACCAACGGAGGCCCCATTTGACGGTGCGTATGGTGCGTCGCATGGAAGCATATAGGTGGGTACCTCGCATGTTGGCCGGAACGACTGGTAGGTCACCAATCTCGAGGGACTCTGAAGTATAGCCAAGCATAACCACCTTCGTGGTGTAGCTAAACAGCAGATATCCCCAGACGGAAGTTCCGACGACACCACAAACGTTGTTTTCGTCACGATTCGTTGCAGTTTTGATAATCTTTTCGGAGTAGAGAGTCTCGGACGGGTAGTGCAGGGGCGGACCCGTGGGGATCGTGAATACGATGACAGTGACAATGAAATAGAGGACAAGAACCGTGTACCAAATTCCAAGCAACGCGGAGAAATTCTGGAGCACCGACAGGCTGATAGGCTGAGAGGTTGGCAAGATAGCGACAGTGAAGAGGAGTGTCGTGGGCACAAAGGTCAGCACCGCGAGATGGATTATTGACTGGGAGTGAGGTCCGATTTCATTCTGATAGGTAGCGCGAACGGTGAGCGCAGTGAGATAGAAGGCATACGCGACGTGCAGGGCATAGGTTAAGTTGCTATCACCCTCTCCGGCGGAAAAGGTCCATCCTAGACTTATAGACTGGAGAATGAGGATAGTCGCCAAGAGAATGGAAACCAACAGTTTCCAGAGGCGGACCTACGACATGGGAGTGGAGATAAGTAGGAAAGACGAGGCAAGTTGTGTGGGTGCCTGCCTTATTCCAGAAAGCTACTCCATCGATTGAGTAGCCATCCACGAAATCTTCCGGACGCGTCACGTCAAAAGGATCGCGGAGCAGGGGCTCGTCCTGTTCACCGGAGGTAGTAAGTTGAATTTTTGGTTGTTGGGGCCTCGTGAGATACAAAACGAGGAGGCTCCCAACACCAGTAGCTGCCAGAATGGCAGCGATTGGCAACTGGTATTGAGGCATACCAGGATGACCAGAGTGAGCTGGCACAGAAACGCGTCGGAGACAGTCTCGAACGTGGTCGAGGTCGTCAACAAAATATACGCGAGATGAGACCGACTCGGAGTGACTCTATAGGGATGACCGGACCCCGGAACCA
The DNA here is from genome assembly GCA_038092955.1 of Boletus pseudo-olivaceus. Lineage (NCBI taxonomy): Eukaryota > Fungi > Basidiomycota > Agaricomycetes > Boletales > Boletaceae > Boletus > Boletus pseudo-olivaceus. Next base: position 51,735 of record JBBPRI010000036.1, read on the forward strand.
AGCAACGCATGGTAACTTGTTACACGATCAATCACCTGCCAGCCTTGACTCGCTCACATCACATCGCCGCGACTCTGATCGACCTCGCTCAATCAGACTACTTACTCGTATGCAGAATTGAACCCGAAGGAGTCCCGCAAGACAATGAATACTGACAGCCTGGAAACAGCATGACGAAGATGATGGCCGCATTCCTTGGCCTGTAGTATCCCATGGATACTATCTCCCCGCGCCCCATGATACCAACTTCCACGCGTCGCCATTCACTGGCCATCCCAATCAGAGACATTGAACACGACCACGACCCATTTCGGACCGGCAAGCTCGGCAGTGATCCCGATCGATGTGGCGATACATGTCGTGAAGTTACCGACGACAATCGCAGTGCTCCCGAGAAGATTCGAAACCTCAGTATGGATCCTCAACGGGGGATGAGTCGAGAATCAAATGCTCATCTTCGGTCACAGTGCGTACACTAAATGTCGTTACGATCCTAGAGACAATGAATGATACTACAGCATGGGCTCGGCCTTTGCGTCCGTCAAGTGGATATTCCTCCCACATTCGGAACATCCCTCCCGTGTTCCCATAACATATGCTCAGGAGTTGCCGTACTCCCGAACTTCACCTGCGCATTCGGGTACTCCGTGTAAGGTCTCTCTGTTTCGGGTATCTGCTGCAAGTGCACGAGGTTCTGAAGCGTGTTCATGAGCGCCGGGCGGTCGGTCAAAAATGGATAGGTGGTGGTTGCGACACCAGCAGCATAGATACGTAGACAGCGGTCATAAACGTCCTGCTTAGGGAAGGTAACGGAGAACGATGGTGGTTGACCAAGGTCAGTCAAGATGGCGATATAAGGCAGGGGATCAGTGTCATGTTTTCTTCGTTTGCTGCTCAGATATTCACTTCACCGCGTGATGTTGTGCAAAACATACTTAGAATTCTTCGGCTCCCGAGCCTTATCAGAAATGAGAATCTGCGACATTCGCGGTTCCACTGACGCCGCTTCGGGCCCGCCTTTGAAATATATGGGTGTGACCTTGTCGATGGCGCAGGCTGAGAGGTTGTTGGTGACAACACTGCACTGCGCTGGTCCTCTGCCACTGGGGCAGCGTCCACGCGTCCAAGCTACAGTGTGGATAATCAAGCCTGATATTACGCAATGAAAAAGGAATTTGGGACACAGACCTTATTAATAATTCATTTCCTTCCTTTCATCCAGCGATGTTCGGATATGTATCCTCGAACGTTTCGCGTGCAACCGATGTTTGGGCCTTCTCCTCGTCCCTGGGGTCCGAAGATAAACATGAGCCAATCTACGACGGAGATCATTTGGCAGTCGGCGAAATGCCCTTTCTATGTCGTTGGCATCTCCGTGACCATATTCTTCGCCCGTGTGCGGATGAACAAGTCTTTAGACCGAACCCAAAGCAATTGACTGGCCAGCTCGCCACGTTGACCTATGTCAACCACACCAGAGTTGACTGCGTTCAACAGCGGGCCCTAGCATTCCAGGCTCTGCATTCAGGTCGCTAGCCGCCACGCATGGCAGGAGCGGTCCGGATGGATAACTTGTAAACCTCCAATTGCGGTCCAATGTCGTCGCGAGACATAGGTGTAGGTGGCTCGCCACACCCTTCTTCAGATGCTCGACCGAATCTGGATGTCCAAACGTGACGTTCAGACCAAATCGCCGTCGAGTACATGGCTGGTGTTACTTGGGTCGAAACCTCCAGGCTCATATAACTTCGAGAATGCCGTGCACAACGCGTTTGCCCGTGCACGGTCTTGAGAGAAACCCACCTATCCGCCATCAAGCTTCAAGGACGGGCTCAGTAAGCACCGATAACAAGTTGAAAGGGATGGAACATTACAAGGGTCTCCCATAACCGAGGACGTGATCTAACCTTGAGACATCCTCCACGCCAATTTCTCCGAGCCATAATGCAATCTGATCCCACCCCAGTTGAGTGTAAGGTGGTTAAAAGTTGCTCACCATCTACAGCGATGCGTGCAGAGGTAGATAATCAGCAAGCTCGTCGGGACATCGCCATACCTACATTGCTGATTGGGGAGAGTCGGCGATCCCGAAAGTGGCCGAGGTGAATACGACCCAGACAGCATGATTCTATGCATACGTGTAGTCGCTCACTGCTCTACAAAAAACATCTGCCGGGCGATATCCATCTGGACTTCGAATGCTTCTACTGAGCGGGTGCGCTTCATCAATTGCAATTACCAACTTGGGCTGGTAGGGAGGGTCAGGGAATACCCTCGCGAGACGAGCGCCAATTTTCTTTTAGGCAGCGGAAAGAATCACAGAAAAACGGGGGAAAAAACGGGGGTGAGGTTTTTGTCCTGGTTCTGATCGCGTTACTCAGCTATGACTTCTCCGACACCGGTTGAAATATTTACCAGATAAGGGGAGCGTTTGAAGCTTCTCAGTAATTTTACCAACTTCTGTCTCTGTGGCCTTATCGGCGGTCTTATCAACGTCCAGCGTGCAAGAAGCCTTTGCTGTTGTACTGGGTTGTTGGGGGAGGCGTTGGGCGAGATCAGCATGAGTCTACGAGAACCGCCAAATTATATTTACGGTGCAGAACAACACATCCACACCTTCTCGTATTTTCAGTGAGTTTCCGAAAGAAATCGATCCTGGCAGTGGATCTTGGAGGGTAGCTCATATCGCACATCTGGCCGACCAACGCATAATGCCTGCCCTGGCATTGCGCGTGGTGTGATTGTTCGAGAAATACTCCTCAAGCGTATCAAATAAAGCGGCGAGGAAGGCGTGGCATATGGTTTGGTACGCCTCCACAGTAGGAGGGAAATTGGTCAAGAGGCTGAATGGAATTGGATCACGCGCAGGGAAACCCACGGCGCCCTGTTTCTCGCGCAAGTTCATATAAATTACTATGACATCCTTGTTTCTCAACCAAGGATTGATTCAGCCACCACATATGCTTGTGAGAATGAGCACGCGTTTACCTCGGTCAGCATCCTTGATTTACCGGTTCCTGAACTCTGAACGACGGAACAGAACTTGGTACCGAGTGGCCCCATTCTTCCTGAACAACGTGTGTCAAATACTCGTAGAAGCCATCCAGCTGCGCCGCGGTACTTCGCTTCAAAGGACCCTGACAAGCCTTGAGCTAGATCTGTCCGAGGACGTTAGTCCATGCTGTTTGGTTCTGGTCAGATGGTAAGACGTGGAGCACTAACCAGCTTCTGTTATGGTTTCTGGCGCTGGTGGTTCCGGTATCGCTGCAGGCGCTGTGAGGATAGCTTGCGGAGTGGCCAATAAATCATGAACCAATATTGGACAGAGATCGAAGACACGCACCAAGGTTTCGAATCTCGCGGTATGCTTTGCGCTTCCAAGCAGACCCGAGCATACTATCTCGTAACTCTCCATGGGTGTTGATCAGTTTTTTTTGCGCTTTGTGTCCAAATTGAAGTCACCGTTAGAGTTTCCAATGATAACGACAAGGAGCGTGCCATATTGAAGACCGGAACCTAGATCGGAGATGCTCACCCGAATCATCATCTACCTGCCTGTCGAGTTCATGATGAGTGGCAGCGTTGAAGCGATCTGGTACCAGACTATTGACCGAGCATAGTACTATCAAGTTGTTGTTGCACCAAGCCATTGGACATCGGACGAGCCGCCCTTAGTATATCACCGATGGAGCACCCACAATTGATATGTTGATCCACAACATGTCGGTCTGCCGCCTTTCTGTTGTTCTACGCGAATGTAAATCAAAATTTTGTTCCGAACGGCGAGCATGTTCATCACAAATTGACTACATAATATCATGGCACACCACTGTGGACGTGGAGGCGTAATCCCACGACATACCGCTACTTACAAATTGTCACGGGAATTGGTAGGAAACGCCGAACTTGCGCGTTCTCTACTCGTATGGAAAGACTCTTAAGTATTTTCTAGTCGAATTGTCTATGCCGCACATGCCCCACCGAAATGAAAGTTCCCCATTCCTGGAATGGTTCTCTTACCTGTACTATAAAATCTACTCGGTGGGTGCACGACAGGAGCACAAGCCTAGGCCTGATACAGCATCCTCCCTCCAAGCTTACCCTCATACCATTGTCGAGGCCCTCTTATCAGCCCTGAATTGAATTGACGGCGTCGAGACAGAAAGAATCCCTACTTCCAGTCAACTTCCGGATGTGTATGTATATGGGATATATTCTGACGCGATCGGTCGACGGACGTACGCTGCCTTCCAGCACACCTTGGGCTCCAGCTGCACCATCGTCACCAAGAACCTGCGAATCACATGCGCAACCATCGATTAAGTGGGATCACTTAGGTTGATCCCATTTACTTTTATCAGGCAGTCACAGAGCCGGATGGCAGAATTAAGGAGTATTCGACGAAGAGACCCTTGATCATCCGAGTGTCCCACTAGAAGGCCTACTTCAGGGCCTAACAGATATCCATGATCGATAACTCTTCAGAAGAGGTGACAGCCACCAGTTTAGACGAGCTTCATCGAATCGTCCTAATCAAAGTGAAGATATCTTCGGTCCGATCAAACTCATCTGTCAATATGGTCTCATACCACTGACCGGCCTCGTACTCCGCGTACTCCCACAGTATAATCACACCCGTGCACATACATACGTTGGGGGGGTGAGTCGGTCGCGAGTATAATCTTGCTTTGCGGTTGGTGAGCCTGTCAGAGACACAATCTAGTACTGGGGGTGCTGTTTCATCATCGTCTTCATTTCCAGCTGCCTTCCATCAATCTCGACCGTAGAGACAAACACGTCAGAATTAGCGAGTTACCCTTACGGGAAGAGAGACTCTTGGGAGGATCGATCTATTCCAAGGAGAACCAGAGCTATTGGCACAAGATTGGGAGGGCGTTCACTGTTTGCCCCGCATAACGTTCAACATGCCCGCATGAAGCGTGCAGCGTGTGTTACTACGACCCGGACTGGTCGGCAATCGGTCCGTCTATGACTTACCTCGACACGGACGGAATTCTCATTCCTTGGCATCTTCCATATCTCACCCGTCTCATCCGGATCAGTCAATCGGCAACTGTGTTTAAAGTTGTGGACTCTGGGTGTCTGATTCCGGTATTCATCGTTGCAAGGTACACTGTCAAGCGGAAATACGTGGCTGCAATCGATTTGCACTAGCTTGAATTGCACTCCCAAACTTGGGTGAGGAATTCGTTGACCCTGAAAACAGACATGATGGACTTTGATATTGTACCCGGCGCGGGATCCCACTCAGACGAGGGCAGGAAGTTAACCCTTGGATTTATCAGTAGGCAAGATAACGGAGAGGTAAGAGCTAAAATGCGTGTCCCGTGTTGGCAAAGACAAGGACTGTCACCGCTACTTGAGGTGGCATTGATTCTCAAGGACTTCTCCGGTCAGAGGTCCGGAGCCCACTTACTCCCTTGCTCCGGATCAGTTTAGAGCGGGGTTCGAGTTTCCTAGCGAGCGGGCCAAACCTTCCAATCTCGTGCTGCAGTGGACTGGCAATCACCTTGCCTAGATACTAGTGAACGGTTATACAGCCGCCGTATACCCAAATAGACGATAGGGATGACAGTGATGCTACTGGGCACGTATTCAGAATGCTACCCGCCGCTGTGACGCCGGAGTGACATCGGATCACAGTCACCAGCAAGTTCTTCGGGTCACATCCGGCTGCAACAAATTTTATTTGACTTGTGCCAAGTACTGGTCATGAGTCTAGTCACCACTCAACAAGTTCAAACGCTCAACCTTCGCAGATCTAACCACGAGGTGACGGCGTCCAGGTAAATAACGTTCTCACAATGACAGACCTCGGTTCAAGTATACAATGACGACTTCCACGCGCATTCCCGAAGTGGCGGTCATTATTCCAACCCACTCCTTCCTTTAAAAAGAATGTAGGGTCAACTGACGAGGTGCTTCGGACGCCGCCACAGTTCGGAGGGTAATCAACCCGCCGCATCGCAGCTCCGAGTCAGCGTGGATGCATTTTCCAGTATTTTTGCACTCTCAGCGTCTCGTGACAACGCAGCACTTCTGCGACAGCACGTATTACTGTTGACGTTCATCCCCGCGGTTATTCGGTTACCATCTGGAGCAGTTTTAGCGCACGTGTCACCCTCGCACAGTTGGTGTAAGTGAGCCCACCAACACATGATGCTATCAATGATGCTGGCCTGTCTCCAGACGTCAGATGATGGGGGGGCGTTGCCACAAACACGTGGTTCTCATAGATTCTACAGTTGCGCAACCCCAGTGGCATTGGTGCGTTTGATGGATCAAATCAATTTGAGCGAAAACATATTTAACAAATTGTACCGGGGAGGGATAACCTACTTACTGACAACAGCCCTGCCAATCGGAACGCACGACGCCGAACTGTCTATGCCAAGATAATAAAACAAACTAGGGTTTCGCGACGGAACACTATGTCGGGTAATATCCAAACGCCAGAAGTTTGCTTGGTATGGTCACATCGCCACAGGGTTAGCAGGAATGTTCTCTCCACTGTGTTCCCATGTCGTGCTCTTGAGCCGAACACGGTATACGGCCGCCTTTGAAGTCGTGTTCCATGCGGTCTTTTGAACGCTTCAGAATTCCCATCGGCATCACTTGTACCTCAGAGACACGTCGGGTCGCACCAGATCACGAAATATATGACGGACTCACGACCACTCACAGTTTTTCTTGTTCGTATCTCCTATCTGCCAGTAAATACTCCGAATTCTTGTCACCTTTCCACCCACTCCCGGAACAGCTGCCAACCGATGGTTAGGGCATCCTTGATCCCCATTCGGAAACCTGTCTCCCCCTACATTGAAATTGGGGTTGCTCCGGTGAACGACAAGCGATCTGCTGTGACTATATCGCGTTCGTCATATTCCATTAATCTCGCTGACAGTGCCATGGAAAAACGATTCGCTAGCAATGTGTAACCGAGTAGGATCACATGATGTGTACCACCAAGTTGAGGCTACCCAAACATGTACACACTACGCGCTTTTCGGACTACCGCCAACTCGATACTACATCCGATAGTATCTCGTTCCCTGCAATTACTTCTAGCCTTGGGTAACTCAATTGTTATCCTTCGATCTCAGGATCCGGGAGCTTCCTTCAACTAACAATTGGAGGGTCTCTTGGTCGAATGTTCGATTTCTCTCAGCACAACACCGACGTTCTCGCCATGCCGGCGACGTGGACGTTCTACTACATTCAAGCTGCATCCATAGGTGTGGTAACGAGCTTCGCTTGTGACTCCCGACGTGGACCCTCGAGAACCGTCCCACACTGCCCGATCAAAATCAATTCAATTCTCAACTAGGTAAGTATCGCAGAGCATCCAAGAAGCAACTAATATTGTGTCAACACATCCGCGTGTGAAGAGCAGACCGCATTCCATTACGGAGAACTCGAGATGCGTTCCATGCATTATTCGAAGCGGTCAAGCTGACTAGGTAGTTGCTCGACTGGCAGCGCCGCTGCAAGGTTACCTTGGCTGATTTTAATCGATCTGTTCGCTCGACAGCCAGCATCACCTTTAATTTTGGTGGCCCATGTGCATTCGTCAATATACATAGTTCTGTCTCACCCGGAATGCGCGGACCGTGCTGAAAAGGCCCGGGACCCGCCCAGAAGCCCGGTAGGCGCCCAGCGCTCGACTTTAACCACTGAAGGCTGATAGTGCTTGAGCCACACATGATAAGTACTGTAGCTCCATTCACCCTGACTAGACCATTTACGGCTACGGCTATGAGAGTTCTCCAATCTCGATAATTTGAATTCTTGGCTATCTGACCACCTTTACTGATCCAAGCTAGCACGGAAAGATAAGAACAAGTACGTCAAGAAGAGTATACTGCGATAGGTTAAAAGTCATTCTTCGCGCGAAGCACGCGCAGTTGTGAATTCAATACCATCAGATCATCATCGACCCATCCACCCCTGATAATTTGAATAACTATAATTTGTCGCCGAGGATTAGTAAATTATTAGAGTGACTCACACCGTCCACAAGCAAGAGCTCTCCACAAACATATTGACTCGCGCCACTCGCGAGAAAAACGACAGGTCCCGCAAAATCTCTGGGGTCGCCCCACCTCCCGGCCGGAATTCGCTCCGAGATCTGCCTGAACCGCGTTTCGTCCGCCAAAAGCCCCTGGTTCCTAGGAAGGAAAACCATTTAGCAGAATGGTAATTAGGTTGCCCCGTGTCCAAAAGATAAGAATGTTTTCTGGTTGTTTGACACCAAGAGCCCCAATTCCGCCAATCTGTGAATTGGGGGGAATGGTGTGTCACGAGAGAATACCCGCCCATGTCTGGTCTAAAAACCCGAGATATCAAAGATAGCTCACATGTCTGTGGTAATGTAGCCTGGGCATATTCCATTAACCTGGACGTTGTGTTGGCTCCATTCATTGCTGAGAGCTTTAGTCAGCTGCCCGAGTGCTCCTTTTGCAGAGGCATACGCAGGGACTGTGAGACCGCCTTGAAAGGTCATGAGGGAACAAAAGTTAATTATCTTCCCTCTCCGCAGAGGGACCATGTGGCGACCAGCTGCCTGTGAGAGTAGCCAGACCGATTTAAGGTTGATATTCAGAACCTAAGGAGCCAGTTAGTCAGGTAGATTTGGAGGAGTTAATTAAATGAGAGGGAGGAACACGGGATTAAACACGGAATCAATGTGAAAAGATAACATACATCGTCCCAGTCTTTCTCTGAGAAACTGACGCTTGGTGATCTCCGCTGTATGCCAGCGCAGTTGACGAGAACATGTATATTTCCACCCATGACTTCGAGCGCCTTTGGGAAGAGTTCGCGGACTGCGTTCAGATCGGCTAGGTCGCAATGGACGATCTGCGCGTTCCCTCCGAGAGCGCGAATGGCATCTACAGTAGTGCTACTGGCCGTGTTCGGTTCACTGCCCAAAGGGGGTTCTCTCTGGACTAGACAAATAGAAGCACCTGCTTGGGCCAATGCTATGGCACACGCAGCACCTATGCCTTAATTAATAAATTTGAGGGCCGCGCCGTTGATTCGGGGAATGTATCGCATTGCATAAACGGGGAAGAAAGGGTCACTGGTCATTTATGCAGAAACAACGAAGCAATAAGTACGTTACCCCTAGTAGCACCGGTGATGAGAACGTTCTGGTAGGACAGGTCGAACAGCTTGGGCGACGGAACGGCTGGTGTGGAATCCATGAGGTAGGGTGAATGTCGCACCCAGAAGGCGTGCTTAAATTCACTGGGACAGGCCTATTGCTTCCCTGCACAACAGGAGTCCGTCTGATCTACCCCGCTGATCGGCAGAAGGACCGAAGTTCCGGTTGAAGAAATATTTCTCCAACGTTATAACAACAATAACAAGAAAAAATGCAAAAAAAAAAAAAAAAAAAAAAAAAACGGGAATCTGGACTCGGAAGAGTCCGCAAAAGTGTGTATCCAAATCAGGATATAATAAAATTGAGGAATAGAATCGGGAGTTTGCGTAACTGTGACAGGTTTATGTCATCATGCGTTGGTTGTTCGGATAACGGGCCGGCCAAATCTACGAGATCTTACCCCGTTTGAGCAGACGTCTTTCGTGCCGGCGAGTCTCCTCACGAGATCGCTACTTCTTCAATCCCTATAAGACAATCTGGATGGTTTTATTTCGCCATTTTCTTCCCCCTTCCTTTCTTCAATGTCCCCCGCACAAGTCCACACTCAGCGCGCCGCTGTCCTATATGGCCCCAAGGACCTTCGTCTCGAGGAGCGTCCTGTCTGGCCGCCACAGTATAACCATGCCCAGGTCGCTGTAAGGGCGACCGGTCTTTGTGGAAGCGACCGTACGTATTGTCCGTTCCAGTGAAAATATCCCTGCTCACTACACGTCTCCTCAGTTCACTACTATCTTGAAGGGCGGAATGGCGACTTTGCCATCCAAGCCCCGCTCATCCTCGGCCACGAGTCCGCAGGCGTGATCGTCTCGGTCGGTCCTGGAGTAAAACATCTCGTACCGGGTCAGCGCGTTGCAATCGAGGCAGGCGTCATGTGCCAACACTGCAATTACTGCGAGTCTGGACGCTATAACCTCTGCAAAGGCATGCGCTTTGCTAGCAGTGCCAAGACCTTCCCCCATCTCGATGGGACGCTACAAGATCGCATGAATCATCCCGCACACGTCCTTCATCCGTCAGTGATTGGCATATGTCCACCGTTCAGCCCCGTCTAACCCCCTGTCAGCCTACCCGATAGCTGCAGTTTCGAGCAAGCTGCATTAGCAGAACCTCTTTCCGTCCTGATACACGCCAGCAGACGTGCAGGTCTTCGTAAAGGCCAGCGCATTCTTGTCTTCGGCGCTGGAACTATCGGCATCCTCGCATGTGCCCTCGCAAAATCGTGCGGCGCGTCCCAGATAATGGCTATTGACATCAACCAGCAGCGGTTAGATTTCGCCAAGGCCAACGGCTTCGCCTCCCAAATACATTGCTTGTCCATTGTCCACAAGCCCAAAACGTATGAGGAGCAATTGCGAACCGCCAGAGAAAACGTGTCGCAAGCGTTGACGACCTTTCAAGTCCCCGACGGCTTTGACATCGTGTTCGAGTGCACTGGTGCCGAACCGTGTATTCAAATGTCAATATATGTAAGCACGGTGGTCTTTGGTCGGGGTGGGGTGGAACGCTTACTCGGGATGTTAAACAGGCTGCCACCACTGGTGGCAAAGTCATGCTCGTTGGGATGGGTACCCGAAATGTTATGTTGCCCCTTTCAGCGGCCGCTTTGCGGGAAGTCGATATCCAGGGATCCTTCCGTTATGCCAATACTTACTCCGATGCCCTTTCTCTCCTTGCTTCTGGAGAGCTACGGGGAATCGGCAAGTTGGTGACGCACCGCCTGAACCTGGAAGACACAGCGCGCGCTTTCGAGCTAGTAGCCCGCGGGAAGGACGAGGACGGAAACATGGTTATCAAGGTCATGATCAACGCATGATGATACGATTCTAACAATACCCCCCATTTCGGAGTTTCTGCTAGATTTTGCACTCTTCCCTAGCATCTCTTAAGTTACAGCAGCACATCTTTATATTGGCTTGACTCGGCGTTCGAGCAACATGTAACTCTATTCACGTACAATTTTGCAATCCTCGATAATGCGCTGCCCTCAGCATTACTCCAGTGTGTGATCCGAACTCAATCCTGTGAGGTCATCGATCTCAAGTATAGCTTGTACACACCAAGGCTATCTTCGTGCTAGGCGAGACGGCAGGACACGTGTGCTGACGTGTAGTCAATCCCAAGGGGGGAAGTACGTTTAGCTAAAGCTGTCGTACCTGTGAATCAGATGTGTGGAAACGGCTCCCAACATGTTCCGACGTGTGAATGGATCTTACACATGTCTAAGTATCGTCTTCTCCCGCGAAGATTAGGGACAACATGTATCTTGAAAGATTCCAGCAAAAAGGACAATTTAGGAACTTGGATGGGTACTAAACCCTCCGAGGAGCACAACCTGGTGCGACCTCCGGGCTTCCGACGGCTTCCGAATCGAAAAACCCTGGAGACTCACGGGGACAGCTGTCAACAGGATGTTCACCAAAGTGGTTATCTTTGTCTGCCACCAAACAACAGAGGTACTTACTAGTAGGGGCTATTGCGGGCGATGTATCCGCTTTCGCGGACCAATCTTGGCGGACACTGTATAACGAACGCGTCAGTTATGGTTCAGCTGGATGCGTAGGAGCAACGCGAGTGCCACTCCTGTTGTCCCGCCACCGCCACAAGGAGTTGGTTATGGTCTAGAGTGAGCATATCAGCTGATGATCACGTCTCAAGTTATCGGACCTACGTCAGTCGGGATCAGAAACAATACTCCGCGGTGTGGATACGTACGCAGCGTCGTGATGAAAAGAGCGTGGCCCAATTTGACCGAGAGGGTCTTGTCACTTTGTCATGGGGGAAACGCCGTGGGGCGCCCTTCAGTTGTGAGGGTTAAGTTCGCAGATCAACTTGGGCGGCGATACTAGGAACCCGTGTCCCTTGTTATCTGTCTATCTAAGCGCTACGAGGCGGAAGGTCGTTCTGTTGCCCGCTAGCCTGACAATTGTACACGGGGGTAATCGCGGGTGACCCCAGCACGGGCTTAAGGAAGGGACGTACCAGAAGGCGTCCTGGCCCAGGCAAAGTGCTGTCTTCCTGAACGCTCTGGTATGGCGAGTTCCAAAAACCTCGCTCGAATGTCGTTACTGATCGAGTCTCGACTTTGTGACGGTTCCTGGTACGTCAGTCAGTGACTCAACGACGGTGGTCCGCCGATTCCCGTTGATTCGAGCAGCCTGGATGGCGTATTGCGTACGGTCCAGGTAAGTAAGAAAGTAGCCAGAACATTGGCACTTCGCCGCTCATCAGATTGCATCTGCTGGGAGAACAACCGCAGGAAGGTTGACGAATTGGTAAACAATAATCACTAGGAAAATTTTTTTGGCGTCTTCCCATCAATTGCCCGGCGGATATACCCGGTTTGAAACGTTTCAGATCTCTTGTTACTGGTAGCGAGATAGTGTCCCTCTTATGCAAACTCGAGCTGCTCGTTCAGATCTCTACATTCCCATCGCTCTACAGACTTGAAATTTTGCAGGAATGTACTCGGCTAAAGGACAATGAATCAATGGTAGCTTATAAGTACTTATAAGATGTTGTGCTTGTAACTCGACAAAATAACAATATCGCAAAGAAGAGGTGGGCCATCTGACCCCCTAGATCCGAACGACCACGCTGATTTGAATCGAAGAAATGAAACCTAGAGGTCATGTGTTAATTTCTGGGGGATCTCCGTGCCAAGCACAAGAAGAATAAAAAACTTACGAGTGAGGCGATAGAATTGGTGCTTGAGGTGTAGGTGAGTAAATATTGGGTGCCTGTGACAAGGTCGGCGCATCAACCGGATTGGAGTATTAAATATTAGAACCGCTCCATGAAGCCGCCGGTCTTCTGGAATTGGAGTCTGGAATGTATACAACGCTCTGAAAATTAGTACGTACTGAGGACATTTACTAGAGGTACTTTACTTTGAAGAGAGCGCTGGCGCGGAGTACGAAATTGGCATCATGACATGGTGTTGCCGAGGGACCGAGGGCACTGAGCAGACTATTCATGCCACGCGACTTCGTTGACTGCGCGGAAAAGCCTTCCTAAAAACCTAGGAGATTTAAAAGTGATACTGGGCGGGTTGATGAGATTTGAGTGAGGAATAGATCAGTGATTCGGCTAAACCTGCGCCCCGCAGACGCATTTCTGGGATCAGAACGACTGTCTTCTGATCGAGGTTTTAGGAGACTAACCTTTCTGTGACTGCCGAGCGCACTTAGAACCAGGGAGTATAGCTATCTTTGTTAAAGTGTTGGGAAACATACATATGTTTTGGTGGTGTTGTCGCTCAGATTTGAGGTTATGGTAACACACAGAGGACCTTTTGCAATTTGAAGGTTTGTAGTACTGATGTCCCGAGCACGTGACTCATAACCACGCGTCGCGCTGACGCGAAGGAGCGTCATTCCTTCTTCCACGGCAAAAAGTGAGATAGTCGGGGAAGATGGATTAATAGATCGGGTACGCCATACAGCTAATATACAACAGTGCGTGGGATCCACAGTAAATACAACACAAAAGAGCACTCCATCTATTTGGCGGCGGATGTTGAGAACTAGAGCATGGTCAAAAAGAAAGTCGTCTGGAACATGAAATAAACGTGCCTTCGTGACACTCTTTGTACCTTCCGAGATAGCGTGTTTGGCAAGTTCTCCAGGAAGAATTAGGCGCACTGCCGTTTGGATCTCCCGTGATGCAATAGTGGATTTTTTAGAGTATGATGCAAGTTCTGGCAGGCTAGATGAGCTCAATACGCTAGCATAGACAAAAGCTAGACTGACTGGAAGCTTCAGTGGCTATACGTTCGAAAATGTCGTTGACAAAGGAATTGAGAATAGCCATGGCCTTGTTCGAGATACCAGTATCAGGGTGGACCTGCTTTAACACTGCAACAAGATTGAGAAAATGCAAATACTTAAAGTAACGCACGTACCCTTGTAGATATATGAAGAATAAGTCTCCTTGCGGACCTTGCGCCTCTTTTTCTTTTCGCCCTCTACTGCAGTTGCACCTGATGTCTTTGCGGCTTTTTTAGTGCCCTTGTCTGATGCGGGTGTTTTGGCTGGGGCTTTGGAGGCGGTGGAATGAGGAGCGGCGACCATGGCGAAGATGTTGTTGGACGAGCAAGTGAGCGCGCACTAATAAGCGTCGATATATGGAGTGTGGTGTGGAGTGTCACGCCAAGCTATATACTTCCCCGAGACGCGTGTGGTCGTGTTTGGCACTCACCATAGACGCGTCGCGTCTTTGTTGATCTGTAAACCTTATTGCGTCCACCCCGCCGTGTGGGTATAAAGGGTATGGTACACATTGCGATGCCGCCGCATTCGCAGCATCCACCACTCTACCAACCCACTCAACATTTCAATCTTCTGTGAACCATAATGTCTGGAAAAGGCGGAAAAGCAAAGTCTGGTGGCAAGGCTTCCGGTGAACCCACCAAGTCCCAATCGCGTTCCGCCAAGGCCGGTCTTCAGTTCCCTGTCGGTCGTGTACACCGTCTATTGAAGAAGGGTAATTACGCTCAGCGCATAGGGAACGGCGCACCTGGTGAGTCTTGGAACGCAATCATCTGTTCTGGAGTCACAACTCATTCGATTTAAAGTTTACCTCGCTGCTGTCCTCGAATACCTCGCCGCCGAGATTCTTGAACTAGCTGGCAATGCTGCACGCGACAACAAGAAACAACGTATCGTGCCTCGACACTTGCAACTGGCCATTCGGAACGATGAGGAGTAAGTCTAGTGCGCTTCACGTTTCCGAATCTGGTTTATTGAGGTGCATCCAGGTTGAACAAACTCCTTGGCGATGTGGTCATCTCGCAGGGTGGTGTTGTACCATTTATCAACCCTGAACTTCTGCCCAGCAAAACATCGAAGGGCAAGAAGGAGAGCCAAGAAGTTTAGGTGTTTTCAACCACTAATTATTGCTTACTCCCTATGGTGTAGAATGTATTGTATTCTATAGTACTTATTCATCTCCTTTATCCTCGCGAGAAAAGGAAATCTCTGACGCGTGTGCAAAATCGAATCACTGCTCGCCAATCCGCAGTTAATCCGCAGGCTCTGTTATGGAAGTGGACATTGCCGGTCACGTGCCAACAATACGGTTCAAGGGCTTGAATAAAAGGTCCTTTTCTTCTGACTCTTTGACTTCTGGTCTGATTTGTGGGTACTATACCAGCTTCATTTTCAACTAGTTTTCACGAAATTCCATGGACAAGTCACTTTCCACGACCCCAGCTTCGAAACCTTCACCGTCCTCCACAAATTGTTTCAAAAAATGGTCACTGAGAGCTGTGGTCTTCGGCGTCCTTTGTGTGACGTGTGGTTGGTTAGATTCAATCAAGGTGAGTCAGTCATCTGTTGGACTCTGCCAGGACTAGAATGTTTTGGCCACTTGCTACAGGACCGGTGGTATGTTCTAGACCCACCTTTCTTGCATGAACTTGCACGAGACGCCATTTCCGCATCCCCCGACAATGCTGAAGGCATGATTCAACATATTCTCACCAACCTCACTGCAACCTTCCCGCAACCGTCCAACCAAATTGCGCTGAACACTAATTCCTCCGAATGGGTGTTCAATAATGCCGGGGGTGCCATGGGCGCCATGTACATCATCCACGCGTCTATTACCGAATATCTTATCATCTTCGGTACGCCCCTCGGTACTGAGGGACACACTGGATTGCATACCGCGGATGATTACTTTCACATCCTCGTTGGCGAGCAGTGGGCATTCAAGCCAGGTGCGCTCGAGATGGAGAGGTACAAACCGGGAGATGTCCACTTGCTGCCACGGGGGACTGCGAAGCAATACAAGATGCACGAAGGCTGCTTCGCAATGGAGTATGCTCGAGGTACGCCCTTTTACCGATTTCTGTGGCCATCATGGTCCAATTTTGTGGGATTTATAGGCTGGATTCCTCTCATGTTGCCATTCGGCTTTGCGGACACATTCACATCGACGCTTGATGTCCCAACACTATACCATACCGCGCGCATCACAGGTCGCGAGATGATCAAGAATCTTTTTATCGGGAAGATTTGAAAGTATATTTCTGATTTAGACATCTACCCTGGTCGCGGGCAACCTGTGCAGATAGTGTTCCGTGATGGATGTTGGCGCCCGGAGTCTATTTCACCGTGCGCGCGGCCTGCTTTCAATTTGCTATGTTTATGCGGAATCCAGTGGATAGTGCGGATGGTGCGGAAATGCTTACGCTCATCATCTTCTGGGGCCGATATGACGTTTGAGGGGGCGCGGCGTCAGAGGCTGAGGCCACAGTCGCCCACTGTTGCCTCGTGTGACACATGATTGATCACCGCTGGACTCGGGGTTGGATTCAGACCCACCGCGCAGCATCCGATGCCCCACGCCCTGGTAGAGCCCGTCAACATCTCGAGCAGAAAGGCTACCGTGGCTCGGTGCAAAAGCAGGGCGAGGGAATCATAAAGGCGAGAAATGAATCCGTGAAGTCTTGCGCTGGCGACATTGTTCGGTCGACTTGAGAGTGTGCGGCGCAGGATTGACTGTCCTGTGATTGGATGATGGAAGAGGCACGGTAGTCGGTGTCACGCGCCGCTGTGCGGTGATTACTAAGCAAAGCTCCACAAGAAGACGAGAACGGGCAGAAGCGGTGGGAATGATGGCCAGTTGGGCCCCGGCGAGGGCGTGCAGGGACATGAGTGGATGGGATGGAGGAGCCCTCTACCCTGTGGGTGGGGTCGGGGATGAGGTCGAGTAGCGGAGGGTGAGGAATGACGTCTGACGTAGAGGTGGCGCGGGGTGTGCACCCTGTTTTGTCGCTGTGGAGCATCCGTGTACATGAACCGTCCCTTCTCTTCCTCTCTCTCTCCACCGTCGCCGACATAATGGCGCCCCTCCTCAGACCCATCTCTCCTTCCGTGCGTACCCTCTCCTCCTCATGTCCCGTACATCTTGACCCTCGCCATCCACAGCCCTCACCCCCCTACATTTCCACTCCACCCGAACCCTCCCCGCCCACGCGATCGGCCCCGACAAATGATGACATCGAAGCCGTGATCAAGATGGCCACCTCTTCGCACCCAGCCCTCGACAGACCCCTCCGGGATACGCGCACCCAGCTGTTCGTCGGAAACGTATGTCTCCCTTTTCGTCAGCGGCGCTCGTCCGACCCGACCCAACCTTCCTCCTTAGCTCCCGTATCGCGTCCGCTGGCAGGACGTCAAAGATCTCTTTCGCCGTGCCGGAACCGTCCTCCGCGCAGATGTCTCACTCGGTCCTGATAATCGCTCGCGCGGCTATGGCACCGTTCTCCTGGCCACTGCAGAGGATGCCGGCCGCGCAATTGATATGTTCAACGGTTATTGCTGGCAAACACGAGTCCTGGAAGTTCGGCCAGACCGTCTTGGCGCGACACTTGACGCTGATATAAATATTAATCCTGCCTTACCCAACCCTTCTGTACCATTCGTACAACAAGCGCTTAATCTCCCTGTCTTGAGCGCCTTGAACACTCTCGACAACTTTGCAATGTCTCTCCCAGTGAATGGTGAGTTACTGAGCGGAGGGACAGGAATGCGCACCCTCTTTGTTGGCAACGTACGTCTTTCCTCACCACATCGAAAACACTCTGCGATCGCTTTTTGTCGCCTCCCCTTCCACCTGCCGTGTTGCTCACCCGATCCTTAAGCTCCCTTTCCACATCCAATGGCAGGATCTGAAAGATCTTTTCCGTGCTGCGGGCGCTGTCACACGCGCAGATGTTTCTCTCGGCCCTGATGGCCGATCTCGGGGCTTCGGCACGGTGACGTTCGTAACCGAGGATGGCGCAGAGCGTGCAAGGCGGATGTTTGATGGGTAAGTCGAAAGATCATCATATTTCACATTCGGTTCGCATTCTCGTTCCTCGAGCCCATCAGGGGCCATTTTCTCTCTCGAGCGCTAGCTTCCCATCGGGTGGAATGTGATTAGACGTATCGCGCGCCCTATTTTTGCCTTTTTCTTTTTTTGATTGACTCACCCTCTTTCCCATTTGGTAGGTATGAATTTAATGGCAGACCGCTGAAAGTCCACTACGACAAGTTTACGCAATCATATCAGAACATTCCGCTTCGTGTTTCACCACAGGGTGTATCAACTTCCCTTCTCCCACCATATGATTCACTTCCCCAGCTGGCATCCCCACTATCGCGACTTGAAGTACTCAGTACTCACGATGGGAGATCCCACTCTCACCTCGATGCAGTTGCTCAGTCGCGGTTGCATCTCGATCTTCAACGCTCTCGCCTTGAGGCGGAGGGTCTAACGTCTGCCCAATTAGATGCTCTCCTCACACGACCACGTAGTTCATCGTTCAAATCGCCTTCGTTGACGCCACCCACTGCTCTGTCTCAGTCTCCATCGCATCTGCAATCGTCCGCCTTGCTGCAGCCACAAGGCCAATCGTTGGGCGCGAGTTCTTTGGCTACCTCGATTCCACAGCCCATTCTTCCTCCCGCCCACTCCCTATCCCAGCCACACCCTCATATTGGGTCACCATTTCCGATATCTGCAAAGGTGTCGTCCAGTGGCTCTTCGGTGCACAGCTTTGGCACGATGGACCACTTGGGAAGCGCCGCTGAGCTGACGCTGGTAACGGACCGGAATGACATCAAACTTAGTCCCGACTCCCTGACATCGCTTGGCACGAGTTTTGGCTCTCCTCGACCCAGTCTGAGCGCTGGGTCCTCTCAGACCTCGAGTTTCTGCTCATCGGGGTCTCGTAGGTTGAATTTGAGTGCCGCGTCGTCGAGGGGAGACGTACTCAGTGACGGAGCGTGCCTTGGTTTCGGGTCACAGCAGACAAGTTTTTCGAGTTCTGCGAGGCCATCTTTTGGTGCTGCTAGTGCGGAGAAACCATCTTTTGTTGCCAACGCATCCGAAAGAATTTCGTTCGGTCCTAGCTCGGAAACGCTTCCGTTTGGCGCGGGTAGTTCACAGCGCCCTCCGATGAGCTCAACGAGCTCGCAAAAACCTAGCTTGGGTACATCATCTCAGAGGTCCACTGCTCAGCTGAGCGCGCCGGTCTTGGAGGACGATGGGCCAACACTTTCATCGTCCGCGATGGGATCCTCGCAGCTTCCTTCTGTGGCTCCTGTGGCCATGACGCTCAGTTTACCAGCTTCAAGGCCGGGATCACACCTAGGGTCGACGGGATCGGCTTCCAAAACTGTTTCGCCACCCCCGCTCAACAGTGGTAGCGTCAGCAACAGCTGGCCTGACCTTTCAAGGATTGGATCTCCGGAGAGTAGAGGTGCCCAAGCGTCTCCGAGTTATGCAAGCATGCAAACGCCCTCACGAAGCACATCGGCAGGGACATCTCTCGACGCGTATGTGTCAGCTCAGTCAATACTTAATGAAAACTCGTCGCCCGTACCCGACACGGGTTGGGATGCGTCAAAGCCTCAGCTACGCAAAGACTCCCCTACGCGCAAAGTCAACGGGACTGTCGACTCTGTTACGACGGCGCTCGGTGCGCTCGGGATGCGGCGTGCTAACAGAGCTCAAAACAAACCAGCGGAAGAAAAGAGGAAATCATCGACGCCGTTTGGGGAACAACAACCCCAGGCCTCTTCATCAACAGGGCCTCAGGGTCATGGTAAACAATCCACACAGTCATCTTCTCATCGACACCCGGGTCCGATTTCGCTTCCTCCGCCCGCTGCCTTCACTCTTCCGCCTGGTGCGGTTTTCTCGCCGCATGCGCATCCCCATAGTCCGATCTATCACCCAGGGTATGCTCTCACTCCTGTGCATCCCCATCCGATGGGCAGCCCCCTTCATCATCCGATGGGCAGCCCCCTACACCACCCTGCTCACATGCACAGTCCGCTGCATCACCCCGGTCACCCGCAGTATGGAACATACCTTCCCCATGCGACTCCTGTGCATTATGGTGTTATTACTCCTCATGGGTTACCTCCGATCACGCCCAGCATGCCACCTTTCACGTTTTTACCTCCCCAGGGAAAGACCCCAACGCAAAATGGCTACGTGCGCGAGAATAAGCGGAGTGAGGAGCAGAACCAGCATGCTTCTCAGAACGAAGGAAGACAAACCGATTTCTCGAAGCGGGAGTCAACTGCACAGTTGTCCCAACCCCCACACTATGCGCAGTTCTCCAATGCTCCACAACAGCGAATGCAGTTTACGCAAATCCACCCTGCAATGTTCTCGCCTGGTATCCCACTTTCACCTGGAATTATGGTACCACTATCCCCGGGAATTGTTCATCCAGCAGTAGCTGTGCCCGTGGCTGGCGTACCAGTACCGATGACACCTGGTGTTGCATTGACGCCTGGGGTAACGGTGACTCCGGGTGCGTTCTGGTCACATGCGCGGTGGATAAATCCAACGGTCGGAGCGCCAGTGCATACTGCGGATGGGCTTAACGAGCAATCGTATGCTGGTGTTGAGGGCTATTTCCCACCTGTTAGCCAGCCCAGCGGTGATACGGGTTATTTCCCACCGATGTCGAGTATTGCAAGTGACATCCTCAAAGATGGTCGGGGGTTCGCGTCGGGGTCTAGCGTGTCACGTGAGGGGAATGCGCATCAAGGATGTGAGGGGAGAACTTCAGAGAGCCCGCCTTGGAGCCCATCTCCGGGCGTATCTCAAGTGTCCTCACCTGATCCCTCGCAGAAAAGTCCACAGGACGCCAATCGTAAAGGAGGCCAACAAGCCATGAAACGCTCGACCTCTGCTCAATGTGAAGGCGGTCCACCGAAACGAAATGGATTGATCCATCGGGAGTCGGACCCCGAAGTGAGCACAGCAACGAACAAGGGGTCGAAGACAACATGAGGATGTTTCGGGTAATGTGTTTTGTTTTGTTTTGGGATTGGGTTCGTGTTGCAAGGATTTGCGGTGTGCATGCCCTTTTTCGTTTCGTTTTTCGCATTCCTATCTCACTTTCGCTGGCTCACCGCACACATAGACATGGGACCACCGAATCTGTCATACATGATTCTTTCTTCTTAACATTTGTTGATATCCATGGCATGCATTGCTAGATCATTCCGCCACTTGGTTGCTAATATTGATGGATACCGCTTCGAGTGTTTGTTTTCATTCATACGGCCCATGCGTTGTTTCCTATTACTTTCTATCTGTGTCTGTACCATCGAATGTTTTAAACATCTAATTTATTCGCTGAATCTTTGGATTATGCTGCTTTCGAGGATTGGTGAAGGCTAGACCACTGACTACATGTGCGCGACTCGTGACGAACAAAATGGGAAGGACTACAACGAGCGACGACGATGATCCCTGACTTGACTTACATCTCGGCGCCAATGGTCAACCAGAGCGACGCTCCCTTCCGCTTGCTCACTCGGCGATATGGCGCGACGTTGACATACACTCAGATGCTCGATCCTCACAGGCTCCTCGATGACCTCGATTACTTCCACTATCACACTCGAGATCTCCAATCCACGCATCCCTACTGGGACGCCTATACACGTCCCGTGGTGGTCCAGCTCTGCGGAAACGATCCAGAAGTGGTTGTCAGCGCGGCACGACGCGTTCAGCCCTATTGTGACGGGATAGGTGCGCGACCAACTTCAAAGGGGCGTTGAAAGAAAAAGACTCATTCGCAAAGTGTCTCGTAGACTTGAACCTTGGCTGTCCTCAGGAACATGCACGTCAAGGTCACTTTGGAGGATATTTGCTCACGAAGAAGGACTGGCCGTTGGTGGATGCGATAGGTTTGTTCCGATTGACGTCCGCTCCTCGGTCCTCTAGTGTCTTTTTTATTATTTATTTTTCGATGACAGTCTCTTCGATGGCTCACTCTCTCACCGTCCCATCGTCCGCAAAGATCCGTCTCTGTCCTTCCGCCAAGACGACGGATTTCGGTCGTGTACTCGAACACGCTGGTGCATCCTGGATCACCTTACACGCACGCCACGTATCTGCCAAACGACGACGTCAAGGCGCAGCCGATCTCGACGCCATACGCGAGCTCAAACAAGCGCTCGCCATTCCCGTCATCAGCAACGGCAACGTACGGACGTTTTCGGACGTCGAATATAATGCGTCGTATACCCGTGCGGACGGGGTCATGGTTGGGGAATCGTTGCTGGGAAATCCATGGTGTGTGTGTGTGTGACTTTTTTTACCCCCTCCCCCTTTGTTTTTTTGGTCGTGGTCTTGTCCGGCTGACGATATACCCGTGGACGCGTGTGGTCGTAGTCTGTTTTCGGGCGGCGGGGCGGTTCGTGATCCTGTTCTGATGGCCCTGGAATATCTCGAGATTTGTAAACGCCTTGAAGGCGTGACGACGCTCAAGACGATGCAAGCGCACGTGCGGTATATGATCGAGTTTCAATGGTGCGTACACATGACTTGGTAGATCTACTCGAGTCCCGGAGGCCGTGTCACAGCAGCGAATACTGATACAATTTTTGCTTAGCGCGCGTCGCCCATGGTATTCGAAATTTCGGCTGGCTTTGAACGACTGTCAGAACGTAGACGATATCGAGGGACTTTTATGTCGTCAAGTGAGCCGTTGGCGAGGGAAAGCTAGTCGGCTGATCCTCGGACCACCGCCCGAAGGACATGAAGGGGATGAAAAGACAAGGGAATATGATGCTGATCTGGAAGACCTCGGGAATATATTGAACCGTGTCGATGTCAGCAACGACTGATCGGCTTCGTTAATCGGACAGCAATAAGGACACGCTACGGCTCGTCAGCCCACGGTGAACGATGGGGAAATTCGAGATCGGATCTGGAAATTAAAAAAAGGGGGGGCACGCTGTTCTATTCATCCCAATAGTGCGGGTATGTAGACGTTGCGCCGTCTCGCCTTTTGTTCCGAATTCAGATCTCGTTGGACACGTTTGTGGTCGGTGTCGTGGCATAGAGCGTAAAGCGATTACGTGCATCGTCAACGTTATCGTACTTATATCCGCATTGCGCAGAGGGGTCACATTTGCATGGAAACAGGGGGAGGTGGTCAGGTTTCGGTCTTTGTGAGCGTTTTGTTGTCTTGTTTTTTTTTGTTTACCGACATGACCTAGCTACTGTACATTGCAGCATCCTTTCAGGGGTGGAGCGGAGACGGACATTGTAACCGAACGCGTAGATCATGCCAAATAGAAACTGCCTTGCACATACTAATGTGAGGAGACGTCGTGCTAGGGCTGGAACTTGAGAGCATTGTGTACCGCGTCACTGTCGTCGTGTGGTCAACTTGGGGAGTTGATGCGAACCGCTGGTGACGTCGTCGCAGCACACGGGTGTAGGACCAGGAACTAGATATGGACCGACCAGTCAGGGTCTTTGGTATCTCGAGGAAGACGAATACCTGGCGTGGGCAATCGGTATAAACGTCGAGATGGGTATAGAGATGTAGATATGGATGTTGGATGAGGATACCTGGGTCGTTTGCGTCGTAAGCACCTAAGGAGGGGAAGGGTAGCACGACATGTAGGACCGTGAAGCATCAATGGGCGTGTCAAGTCCAACGTGGACGACTAACCTAAAACCTATCATCATCGTTCGGATCGACTGGATACGCACCGGGCAAGTCAACTCGCCGACGAGCAGGTAACAGGACCGTCCTAGCAAGCAACCAATTGGGAGTCGCCGCTGATTCGTCACTCGATCTACGCCAAACGTCCGATCAGATCCTAGAAGCCCTTGGGACTCGAAAGCGGGAAGAACGCCTTGCCACCGATTCAACGTTTTTTTATTTTTATTTTTTTAAGGGCGATGTCGATGATTATTCTATTGCCCTGGCCCATGGTCGTCTTTGTCCTTGTCCGTGCGTGCTGTCTGACACACGGTACGCGACGCGCGTGAAGAAAGGGAGAAGGGGGGGGGGGGAGATACACGGTGACTGGATCTCAAAAGAGTGTTGCCGCCGATGGCTTTGGGTGGTCGCATGGGGCCCACCCGATGCTTTGCTGGTGCATTCCCAGACCGTCACCCGAGGTCTCACCGCTGTGGAGAAGTTCTTACAGGGCAACACTGGCATCGGGATCGACGGATCGAGGGCATACATACGGCTAGGCGTTGAGCTTGGCGCCGACGTGGCATGTCAAGGTCCTACGGGGCCACGAGTCAGAAAAAATCGGACTGAAGGGGTTTGGGATCAACACGTAGTAAAAGGTGCGTTCGTGACAGGCGAATTGCTGGCAAATGATTGGGAATAGTCAACATCATCGATCCAGATATACTTGAAAGATCGAGTGTGCAGCGACAGACGCCATGAAACGAGACTCACAATCAAGAGGATATATGGTATGAATTCCTGCATGAAAAGGGAACCAGAAGGTTGCAAGGAAAGGCTACACTGTCGTCCTCTGCTTGTACCTCCCTTGGACATAATCCCGGTCATCTCGCGCGGAAAATGTATCTTGGCAATGGGTAGTCATCGTCAACCGACCGGATCTGCCCAAGGGGTGCTACCTCCGTTGGACTTGTTCACCAAAATAACCTTGGATAAACGACATTTGCTTGCAGGCACACCAGAGAGAGGTACTGATTGCGCCTACCATGTAAGCTGCAACCTTTCGGTAGATACTGCCGAGCCTCCTGGTTGAAGTTCATTGTTAAGGACGAGCAGCCAGCAACCATCCGAGATGGTTGTGATGACCAGAATTCATTGTTGGCAGCCAAGAGTTCATTGGCGATCATTTCCTGGCCCGAGATGACTGTTGCAAACATCATCCTAAATGCATCCAGACAGCAGGATAGGAAGAACCACCACAAGACCGTGCTGAGGCCGGAGGCTCTGTAGTCAGACAACGTCAGTCGATAATCCATCCCAACACTCTCGAAGATCCGCAATTGTGACAAAACATAGTCTATTCGGAGGGCAGTAATCGAAAAGCACTGGTAGGGGAGGGGGTAAAATCATCGAAACAGCTATAAATCGTGTATACGCTTGAGTAAACAAACAACGGGTCAGGGAAACGGGGGAACATATCAAAAGTACTCGCCAGCCAGGAGAGAAAAGTTCTTTCTTTCAACTGGTCCTGGTACCTCGAGAAGCGAGGTGATACGTAGCGATCAGTGGCGATGTAGCAGGGTGGAAAACACGGAAGTATACTGGCCATAAAACATGCAGGTGACTCAACCAGACGTAGCGCCGACGCCACTACTGCCTTTTCTAGTCCTGATCACTTTGTTCCTCAGGGCTCGCTCCTTCAACTCATTTTCGCGTTTTTCCAACTCATGTTTCGCAACAGCAGCATCATCCTTGGCACTCTTGCCCTACTCCAAGAAGACAAAACTTAGCAGCTGAACATTACAAACAATGAAGTCGCTAACCTGCATTTCTTTGTCCTCCCATTTCGACTTGCGGGCGTTCGCTTGACCTTTGATCTTCAGTTCACCCCGTGAATTTTGAGGAAGGTCCGAATCGAGTGTCATGGAGTGCGTTTCTGCCTTGTCGACGTCCATCGCGGCAGGGGATGGACTTTGCTCAGTACGACGGGTTTCTTCGTCAGCCCGATCACGTTCCCTGGAATCTCGGCGACGAGGTGGTGGTGGTGGTGTACGAGAGCGAGATAAACTATCACGCCTACCCTTGCGACCGCCCCTAGGACTTGGGCTGCGGCGACGACCATACCGAGGTGGCAGCGAATGTGAACGACTAGAAGGTGGTGTCGGAGATCGAGAAAAACGACGTCTGCGCGGCGGTGGGCTCCGACTGTCACGGCGTCTGTCTTTTCCGCCGCTGTACCTTCTTGGGGGGGAGCGAGAGCGAGAGGGATAACGTCTTCGCCTTCGAGCGGGGGGAGGAGACCGTGAACCGCCTCTAGAGGGGGTTATGGAAGGAGAGCGGTGGCGTCTGCGAGGAGAGGGCGAACGGCTAAAACGGCGACGTGAACGTTGAGGAGGGAGAGAGCGGGATCGAGAGCGGCGGGCCGATGGCGAACTATATCTCTGGGGTGTGCGCGATGGACGCCTGCCGGCGGGTGTGCGGGAACGCCGATTGGAAGGTGGTGGGGGTGAACGAGAACTGCGTGCATCGAACGGTGATCCAGATGGGGAGCGACGACGTTGCGGTGGTGGGGAGCGCGAGGGAAACCGACGACTTTGACGCTGATGAAAAATGAGGTCAATGAATTTGGCATTAGAGGGCATGTGACGCACCCCACCACCACCACCACCACGCCCGCCCCAGCCATGGTCTCTACCTCTGCCACCACCCTCGAAACCACCGCGACCACGGCCCCTACCTCTACCTCTACCCCTCCCACCGCGGTCACCACGTTCAGCTCTTTCGTTTTCTCGGATATCGTCCAGCTTAGCCCTACGATCCCTTTCACCGAATGCGCGTTGGTCGCTCTCCCTTGCTTTGCGCATTTCTTCCTTCTTTTCCTCTACAAATGTCTTTGGGACACCAGCGGGTGAATCCTGTGCTTCGAGCAAAAGACTCCAGAGTGCCGTCATAAAGGCGGGGGTAGAAGACGTAAGGAAACCAGTCAGGTTGATCTGCATTTTTTTGGGGTCGGGGGTCTGTACGACGTCCAGCATGGGATTCAAAGATGGTCAAACGAAACGATACACGACGCTTACGGTGTGATTCGGGTCCTCAAGCAACCCCATGGCATACTCAACGACGACCTCGTCCTCAAAGCCAACGAGCTCGGTGACCTTTTTAGCAATCCATGGTTTGATGACCTGCAAATTTACTTTTTTCATGTCCACCTGAGAAAATAAAAATCAATTAGCACGTTGTTGAATTTGATCTGCAAGGACGCCAGCGACACACTTTTTTCTCGAATTCTGGAGGGAACTTCATTGTCTTGAGTAGCTTCAGTTCCTTGTCAGAGAAGCGCCTGTCTTGGTCGGCAGAAGTACCCTTAAAGAATCCTTGGACAAGTCTCGTCAACACTAGGGGATATCTGGACAAGTTGTGTGGATCTTTACCTGCGTCCGCCATGGTTGCGACAAAGGACAGAGTGGTTAAGCGTGAGAATGCGAGTGTATTGGCACTTTCTATTACAAGACTTCTCGCTCGTCAAACCCCACGTTTACTTTTAACACTCCTCGCTCGTGCAACACCCTCAAACGTTCTCGAACGACCTTGCCAAGTCCACGTTCACCCTTGTTCGAGATGACCACCCGCACCTCGTCCAGATGAGACCACACACACTTCTCAAACACCTTGCTGAGCCCTTCGAAATCAATTGCGGACATCGCGCGCAGATCTGCAGGATACAAGGCAAGCGACAGCACGCGCATCCGCGACCGGATCTGCGAAAGGAGGAACGTGAGAGCCTCGAGCGCTCGTTGCGGCGATGTCAATTCTTGTTCAAACGGGTCCACCAGCGGTGGAGATGGAACGACAAGCCCAAAGATGTGACACTCTTCCAGGTTTGTGTTTTCGGCGAGTTCTATCTCTTTCACCAAAGCATCTGCACGCCGTTCACGGTCAGTCAATACCCCGACACCGATCACTATCCGACACTTACCTCCCCTTTCCACGAAATCAGTTTCAAGTCCGATATACACCTTCCTCAGACTATCCCCCACTCCTCTCAAAAATCTCCCAACGATCTTGGCCTCCGACACACCCACTCCTCCCATTCTAACACTTTTAATCCTGGACCCTGACTCTCCCACCTTTCGCTGGTAATCGGAACTCGCCATGATCCACTCCAAGACGGGCCCCATAGGCACACATCTAAACCCTACTTCTTTCAACCTCCCTGGAGGCAGTTTGATAGCGCTCTCCCCATCCACTGCGGAATCGAAGAGCCACGTCGGCGTGTTTCTCTTGGCACAGTGCACCCCATCGAGTGTGAGCACCTCCAATTCTGTGAACTCGCCGAGGAAGTCGTACATGTCTCTTGTCGTGTGGAACACGAATCCACGCAGCGTCAGACTTTTCGCGTGCTTGAATGCCTGGAGACAAGCCGTGCGCGATTGAAAAGAGAGGTATTCCCAGGTGACGCGTTCTATTACAAGGCTTTGGATGCGGGGAAGATGGGCCGCAAGATGCGGAAGGGCATCGTCGAGCCATTTTGGATCCCAGGCGTTGCCGCGTGTCTCCCGGATGGACAGATGTACAACGTAGCCTTCAAGGCTGGGTATAGTCCACGTTGAAAGGCTATCGCTCGGCTCGCGTGCATATGCACGTAATAACCGGACAAACGCTAAGCTCTTCTTCCGGCCACTCAGCCGCAAGCTCGCCCATATCCCCATCCTCGCGGTGTTCAGCCAGAGCTTGCATACGAGCGCACAGGTGCAGAGGGTGTCGAGGTCCGCAAGATCATAGGACTCGTCTCGGTACGGTGTCCGAGGCACGCGACGAGCAATAATGTCGATGATTTCGAGATGGAGTTCGGCCGGGAGTGAGGGAAGAGGCCGTGATTTACTCGTGGCGGTGAAAGCCGGTATTTCGAGTCGAGGCGACCCCACACCGGGGGTGTCGTGTGCGCCATCCGAAACGAATGTACACGGACTGAACGAGGCCCGATGGCGGCAGGTGGCCGGAGGGTGAGTAAGTGTGATCGTCATGCTAAGGACGGAATCGACGCGTAGCGATGTCGAGCAACGAAGGTGAGTTTATAATCTTGTCGACTGTGGACCAAAGTGGAGACCTAACTCTCGCGATAGGTGATAATCCGGTGGCTGGGCGTCCAGTCAGGCGAACGTATAGCCTGCTGCTTCTTGTTATCTAGGTGTGGGTACGATTCACAGGGTAGGGACAGTGGGTATAAAAACTACCTTCTGCACTGGTGCGCGGGCAAGGCGGGATGATGGGGTGCACCGCAACACAAGAAAAACGTGGCAAGCTGACGAAAAACTTATATTCCGATCGTTCGCATGAGTACAGAAAAAATACATGCACATCCCCCTTTTTATCTGTTGTATGTCTTGTCTTGTCCCGAGCAGGCTTGTCACCGTATCGTTTCCCGCCGAGCTTGTGTGTTAGCTGAAACATGTGCTGGAGATGTTGGCTGTGGACTCTTATCATTAGACCCGGATGTTAATCCCAACTCGGATGTAATGTTGTTTGCCGAGATGGCCGTTCCGAGCGAGTCTCTAGTAAGTATGTGCGTTGTATACGCACTGCAGTCCATACTTGTCGGATACTGCCAGCGTGGCACTCCTGCATTATGTTTTAAATCCATCCGACATGTACCAGGATGGCACACTATACTAGCAACGTGACTACCATTCTCTCAGACTTCCGTCTTCACCTCTCCATTGGGGATTTTTCCATGTATCTCGGGTATGAGCGGTTGAACGCGCCCTGACGAGCTTCTCATTGATGACGATGCCGAGGCCCGGAGCTAGCACGACCCGAGGCAGTGTGCAGTGATGATTAAGCCGGTCATCGGAGGTGTGGCGGCGCGACGTCGCGGTCAAGGGCGGAAGAGTGTATATTGATCATGGTCAGCGTGCGGAGGCGCGGCGGTCGCGGACGTTGAGAAGAGAACGGCACGGAGATGATTAGAGCCCGAACGGGTATGGATCGTCAGAGACTCGTCACCGTTACACACACGTCCGCATAAGCACTCACCATTCGGTGCTTGGATGTATCCGTCCTGGACTGTGAATACCGTCGGGTCCTCGAGGTATGTGTAGAGGTCGGCGTCTTCACTGTTGTAGTGAATCTGATACGATGGCGTTCAATGTCAAACACCCCACATGTCCGACACAGTGGGCGTGCCCTCACCTGCCAGCTCATCTCTTGGATAAAGACTGCGATGCAAACCGACCAGATGCACGGATATCGGCGACGATATGATGCGTTACCAAGTCTGGGCGCGAACAGGGCTCTAGAGGACTCACAGTTCAGCCGCGCCACTCCTACCGCGACGCATGCTGCAAGTGCAATGGGGCCCAATGGACAGTGAGGCGCAAGGGCGACATCGTACGTCTCCGCGAGCGCGGCAATGCGTACGAGTTCGGAGATACCACCGCAGTGGGAGACCTAGAGTTGATAAAATACGATCGTCGGTAGAAACAGGTCTGTTGGATGAGGACGTCTTCGTCACTACTACACAATTCACACGCACGTCTGGTTGGGCAATGTCCAGCGCTCTTCCCTCAAAGAACGGCCTAAAGTCGTGTCTCGAATACAAGCGCTCTCCAGCGGCAATAGGGGCGGAAACAGAACGCGCAAGGTCCGCGAACTCGGATGGGAGGGTTGGGAGAAGAGGTTCTGTATCCACCAGGCCCCAACATTGTCAGTCTGAGTCCCCGGGGCCAGTAATTTCGGACTTGCCTTCAATAAATAGGGCGCCTTCTTTTTCGAGTAGGGCCGCGAGTTGACGGGCCATCCCTTTATGAAGCCGTCCGTGGAAATCAACGCCGACATCCATACCCAGCGAACGGACCTCTCTCACGCGCTCGACGGTTGACTTTAGGGCGTCGGGTGAATCGATCCATGCCACTCCTTCTACATATCATCCCCCAGATCAGCCAGGGACTAACGTTGGCATACACAGATGACCGACCGGTAGCATTCATCTTGACCGCTGTGAATCCTTGCTGTTTCCGCTCCGCGGCTGCCTCGCGTACAGCGCTGGGATGGTCACCGCCAATCCAACCATACACACGGAGGCGATCCCGGACTTTACCGCCCAGCAATTGCCAGATTGGAACGCCGAGCTTCTTACCCTTGATATCCCACAGCGCAATATCCAGCCCTGAGAGCGCCGACTGCCGTTTCCCGGGCGGCATATCAGTGGTGGGGGGTACACGATGAAAAGAGATACGCGCGCGCACCATCAAGACTGGACCACTGCGGTAGAAGCGTGCTCTGTAGGCCGCCTGCCAAATGTCCTCGATCCCGTCTGCGTCCCAGTGGACGAAACGGGAGGCGAGGTCCCCAAAGGCGCCTTCGATCGCTTCGGTGTGTCCCTCGAGGGTGGATTCGCCCCATCCGACGAAACCCTCTGCGGTTTCGACACGGACGAAAAGCCAGCGTGGAGGGACGCGGAAGAACTAGACCAGGAAGGTGTGGTTGGAACGGAGTCGGTCAAAGTTGGGGGCGACCACGTACCTCGATTTTTGAGATCAGGCTTGTCGCGGAGGTGGTGAGGGACATTGGACAAGGTTGGCAGAGATGCCTGCAACTTGATTCATCCTAGATTTTAAATACATGCCTGTTGGGAGTCCAATAGCGACGCGAGAACAGTAGTTAGTGTGATCAGATGTTCGATTCAACCGGCCCGGCGACCGAGGTGGATATTGAAGCCACGGCCCGGCGTATTCCGTAGGTGTATGTGGAGTATAAGTGGAGCAATCTTGCCGGATGCGAGCGATAAACGCAAAAATCATAAGCCGTTGAACGGAATGTTCCAACATCAGGTAGTATTCAGACAAAAAATACCCAACATAATTGACGAATAATGTATCAAGATACGTATGCTCTGGATAAACTACAAACTCGGGCTAACGATACATGTACAAAGGCAACGCAAATCCGTTCATTCATGCATCACTTTGCGGCGGAACTGGAAAACTGAAACAGGTGTGAGCAGACAAGTGCGCTAAGCAAGAGTGACCACCGACTTTGGTAACAGACTTCGTGCCTTCCGAGATCGCGTGTTTCGCGAGCTCACCAGGAAGGATCAGACGTACGGCGGTCTGAATCTCACGGGAAGAAATGGTCGACTTTTTCGAGTAAGCAGCGAGTTCTGTGGGGAGTTGAGTGGGCCACGAAATGCGACAAACATGAACATGCGTACTGGATGCCTCAGTTGCAATACGCTCGAAAATGTCATTTACAAAGGAATTCAAAATGGCCATCGCCTTGTTCGAGATACCAGTTTCAGGATGTACTTGCTTGAGAACTGGAGATCGCGATCAACTAAACGCAGCATCCGGCTGGCGAAGGACGCACCTTTGTAGATATAAGACGAATAGGTCTCCTTGCGGAGCTTTCGACGCTTCTTCTTCTCCTCGCCAGCAGCCGGTGGCGCGGCGGTCTTTGCAGTCTTCTTTGCACCCTTTGCACCCTCTACAGTTTTGGCAGGCTGCTTAGATGCAGTTCCAGAAGCGGGGCCTTTTCCGCCGGTGGTGGAGGCAGGTTTTGGGGCCATGACTACGATGGTGCTCTCGATGTACTCCGCAGCGATAGTAGTTGCCACGATGGACGCTAATGACAGAGTCACGTCGAAGCGCCGCCCCTAATATACCCGCGCACGTGATGTTTACGTTTGATTGGCCAAGTCGCGTCACGACGCGATGGGCGCGTGGGGGGGGGTATAAAAACTGCGTTGACGAGTCACGTCCTAGTCAACAAACATGCCTGCCAAAGCTAGCAGTAAAGCAAAACTCGGTGGTAAAGTCGGCGCTACGGGCGGCAAAGGTCATTCCCGCTCTCAGAGAGCTGGCCTTCAGTTTCCCGTCAGTCGTATCCATCGCATGCTCAGAAAATCTGCGCTCGGTCGCCGTATCGGCACTGGTGCACCAGGTCACTCTCCTCTCTGTTTCGTATCTCACTTTCTGACTTGCGCACCACGTGTAGTATATCTTGCTGCCGTCCTCGAGTATCTGTCTGCGGAAATTCTCGAGCTCGCCGGCAATGCTGCGCGCGACAACAAGAAGCGTCGCATCAACCCGCGACATCTGCAATTGGCTATTCGTAACGACGAAGAGTGGGTCACATCGGCTGAGTGGTTTCTACTGCTAATGTCTCTTCAAATTTCAGGCTGAGCAAACTGCTCGGCAACGTCATCATCTCTGAAGGAGGCGTTGTACCATTTATCAACCCAGCAGTAAGTTCTCCCTAGCTGGGTTGGACTACACGCTCATCATGTCTTCAGCTGCTTCCGGCCAAGTCCAAGAAACAAAGCATTGAAAGTCAGGAAGTGTAAATGTCCCTTGATAACGCATTCCCCTTGTTTCGTATCGTTAGTCGCTCGGCTCGATGCTGCTAATGTACCTTCTTGTACAATACATGTACTCTGTCTGCCACGCAGGTTGCCCCTATCATTCCACGTAACACCATGTCTGTCAAATGTCAATCGACATTGATATTGAGACAAGCGCGCCAGGATCCTTCGCGTTAAACCAAGTCCAACTCCAAGATGTTATTGTGCATCTTACAATATTGTATGTTACCCAAACCACTGATATCCGTATCTAAGCAGCTTTACCCTCCATGATACCTTCCACAAGTTCTCCTACCCATGTTTCAAATACCTCTTGAACCATGACTCCTTTTTCGTCAAAGAACGCGCTGTACTCCTTGGAACCTTGCGCACGGTTCTTGGCGAGGAGTGACTTGCCACCTGACGTAGACTGCACGTAAGTGATGTTCAGCGAATAGGAGGGTGCGTTTGCAGGTGATGGTTGGGAGGAGGAAGCAGAAGCGGGGAGGGTACGCGAGGAAATCGTGATGCGTTCGGTTACTATCCGTTTGGAGAACGTCTTGCGCCTCCCCACAAACACGATATCCCCCTCTATGAAATATGCGTAGAGTGTTTGAAGGGACGTCAAAATGACATAACTAGAGAAAAGAAGTACATCAGAAACGCGGACGACACGAGTTCTTTGACGAAACACATGCATTATGAAACCGGCCCAGACTGCAGGCTTGGACTGCTCAAATTCGACTTTCCAGCCGTAGAGACCGGTGACTGCGGCCACGAGTACACCTGCCCAGCCGAGTGTGAGACGCACGTCCGTGTGGAGATGTATCTGTTTAAACAAATTCGGACGCGAAAGATACTGCGCTGCAGTTGAAAGAAACATTATCCAGAATGTGAGAGGAACACGTACCCGCTTCAGAGCATCATCACAGGCATTCTTGAGGTCGGTCGGGCTGGCAGCATTGACTGTGATAGCGTCGCGCTCCTCGGCCGATACTGGGATGCTTAGTGGCCCAGGCGGCTTTTCAGGCGAGGCGGAACTACCGCGGCGAGAGCTTGTGACCGGCGCGGCTGGCTCTGGCGAGAGCTCTTTTGCCGATTTTTTCTGCGGCATGCTACCAGGAGGGAGGATGAAGGACAAGACAACACGGCGACGTGTTCCAATACGTGGTGGGAAATGCCATCCGAATTTGGCAACTTGGCCGACAGTACGCAAAGTGGAGTCTCGATCAGTGCGAGCCAGGTCAATATGCTGCCTGCCAGTGGATCGATAGCAGTTCTTGGCGGCGGTCTGACAGGCCTGTCCGCCGCCTTTCATCTTTCTCGACGTTCTCCGACGACACCCATCGTGCTCATAAACAGGGATACTCGTTTCGGCGGTTGGGTCCGTTCAGAAGAGGTCAAGCTGACTCTGGCAAACCACGAAGATGCGGACGTCCTCCTCGAAGCAGGTCCACGGACGCTACGTCCCAATGCGCCCAGTGTCCTTGAGTTGGTGTGTCGCTCATGTTTCACTTGGCAGTATTGTTGACTGCCGCCGCGAAGACTAGATCCACCTCCTGAACTTGACCCCCTCGCTGCTTACCATGCCCCAATCTGCCGCCGCTGCCAAGAATCGCTTCCTCCACATCCCCGGCTCGCAGGGAATCCACCGCATCCCATCGTCCCCGCTGGAAGTCATCAGCTCACTCTGGGCGCCGAACGCGCACCTAGGTCGTATCCTCCTCCCTTCCGTTCTTCGGGAGCCGTTGAAGCGGAGAAATAGACCCCCGGGCATCGAAGACGAATCGTTCGATGACTTTCTCACCAGAAGATTTGGTGCCGAATTTGCACGGGTGTTTGGGAGCGCACTCGTTCACGGGATATATGCTGCAGATTCTCGAAAGTTGAGTTTGCGAGCTGCCTTTCCTTCGGTGTGGGATGCGGAAGAGCGTGGACGTGGGTCTGTCCTGCTCGGTTCCTTGCGTGCACCCAGTGGTCCACAATCGAACGAGGGCACGTCTTACGACTTGGGAGGCTTACAGAATAAGATGCGTGATGTCTCCGTTTACACCTTCCAGAACGGCATGAGCACGCTTGTAAATGCCCTCGTGAATTACCTCCGCAAACAACCCAACGTACACATGTATAGTGGGGTAAGAATCACGGGGCTTCGCATCAACTCAAGGAACAAACGATTCGAGGTAATCGCATTCCTCGACATTACGTTGCTCTTCTACTTAATTCTTGCTTAGGTAACAACGTCGTCGCAAGAGACCCTCTTTCCAACGCATGTTGTTTCTGCCCTTCCGCTCCCTGAATTGCGGGGAGTACTCTCGCCAGCAACACCACTACCTCACCTTACGACCAACACTTACTCTTCCGTGACGGTTGCCAACCTCGTGTTCAGGTTACCTCCATCTTCTTCGCTTCCACTGCACCCAGACGGGTTCGGTTACCTCGTACCCCGTCCGGTAGATGGCTACGCTGCAACCAAGGGTTCAGGGATTCTAGGCTGTGTCTTTGATTCGTCCTCGACTGCAGCTCAAGACACCTCAGGCATCGTCAAGATGACTGTGATGCTTGGCGGTCCATACATCTCTGGGTCGCTCTCTCCTCCGCAAGTTGATATCTTGACCTTACTTTCTGAACTCGCGGACCAACTCGGGCGACCCCTTCCGCCGCCCCTGTTCGTTAAAGTTCACTCCAATACAAGATGTATACCCTTATACGCCGTCGGTCATCTACAACGGATGGAGGAGCTGAAGAGTGCGCTCGCATCCGAACCATGGAACGGCCGGATGGAAGTTGTGGGTGCGGGCGTGGGGGGCGTGAGTGTCGGTGACTGTGTGGACGCCGGAAGAAATGTCGGAAGGACGTGGGGCTAGGCTGGCTTGTGTGAGTAACGAGTCGGTATCACAGCGCAAATTTACATGCGTCACAAAGTTTAGTGAATTGAGAAATGGGTTTACCCATACTGCATTCACGCTTGGTTGCGTTTCTGTGACACTGACGATAGGGGTCAGGGAACGGAGACTCAATAGGCCTTTCTCATGAAGCACAGGATTCGATGATACGGACGCCCTTCGGCTGCACGTCTGCCGCATTGTCTTCCCAGGCAAAGGGACCCATCACTCCAACGCGAAACTAAATCAACGTCACTGATAACGCTCCTCTTGTCCAATTCAGGCATCTTAGATGGCTGTAGGTCTGTGTCATCCACCGGCGCCATTGCTTTCGACATGGTCCAAACGCAGGCCCGCGTCCGATCGTACAATCGTTAATGCTCCTTGACCCCGGATGACGGTCAGTGAACAAGCTGGCATCCGTTAGTGATTATATGGATCCCATTCCGATCGTTAGGTGGTCTCCTGCAACGATCGCAGCGCTCGCACTACGATACATTACAACCACGGCGGATTGTCGTGGCGTCCAGCGTCTCCACAAAACGTGTCTCGACCCTTGCTGTATATGAGCGAGACTGACACGCCCTTCAAGCTGACACTTGCATCTACCATCCTTTCTCCGCAGCCTCGCTCTCAAGATATCTTGGTCCAAATATATTCGTCGCCCTTTTCTGATTTCCACACCTCCCCTTCTGTGACTACAGAGCGCTCCCTCGATGACCATACCCGTTTATCGACACAACCAGGACCACGACGACTGGGAAGTCGCGTCGGTGTATGACAGCGATGACTGTGGCAGCCTGGGTGGGAGTGCATACGACGAGTCCTTGCATTCCTCGGGTCCCCTTGATGATCCTGCCTTGCGCTTGGAAGGCCACACTTACGACGACATTCACCCTCGTTTTGTCAATGGGTATCCAGTGCCACAGCAACAGCGGCAAAACTACCTTCCAGCGACGTCCACCCGTCCCGGATGGGACGCGCGCTATGTACCCGGGAAACAAAACAGCTTCGTCGTACCCCCTCCAGGGGTGATCTTTCCGCCCAAAGATTGGGTCCACCCTCCGCAAGATACATACTGGCCCTCTACGACCATCCAGATGGCATCCTCCTCCGACATGCCAGTGGGTGCGGGTCTGATGGAGTCACCACCGCCACCCCCTCTACTTCTTATGCCATCTTCACTACCACGTGCACCGTCTCCACTGATAAAGCGGTCGTCGCCTGCGATGACGATCGCGCACGGTCAACCACCCCACACGACGTCCGTCACTGCGCCCGGTACTGGCACGGGAGCAAACGTCAATGCCCATGCGTCTCCTATCATGCCACCACGATATCACGAAGTGGCCCATGCCATCCCTCCGCGCCTCGCGGATGCAGGGTGTCAGGCACATTCGAACATGGCGATGAGCCCTCCTCGGAGGTCTGTGCATGACATCCTGTCGTCGTACTCGCCTGGACCCGGACATGCTTCGATGCCACGGGGACCACGGTCCAGCGAGGAATTTGCGGTGGCAGAGGCACGTTATGGTGGTGGACCTGGTCACCATCCGAGTTACGGGTCGAAAGACCGATCCGATGTACACCCCCCGCCGGTGCCAAACAAGTATGAGCACGAACACGGGCATGATCGTGAACACGATCGTGGGGGAACGAGGATCGGGAGACCGCATACGCGGGAGCGCCGACCGAGTGTATGGCAGCGGTTCGTGCGTCGGTTCAGTCCGTCGCACGTATCAGTCGGACAAACTTAGCTGTTGAAAATGAAATGATAGTGGGTAGATGGCAGCTGAAAATGTCAACAAACGGGGGGCGCTCGCTATATCTATGCATATGACTGGCTACTTATCTTTACCGGTGTCTGGCGATGGCACGGAATATCGTATAGTATCATGTGGATAAAATGTTTTATTATGTACTGTAGCCATCCGCAGCGTATGATTTTGGGGTCCTTGTGAGGTTGCGCTTGAGCCGAGTTTCGCAGCCAAACACAAAGGAGGAATCAAAAGCCGCTCCAACATCGAGATCAATGTGTTGTTTCCGAACCATGTCTTCCTAGAAAGGCCCCAATCAGCTGGCTTAGTTACGACCTTCATAATACTTACATACCCGCCCTTCTGAAACACGCCGCCAGATACCCAGCCCAGATCGTCATCGAGTACAACTACACTTGATAATAAACGCAACGTCGCGCATTTCTTTCAAGAGTCATGTCTTCTCCCTCCCTCCCGCCTCCACCGCCTCCACCACCATCTGCTCCTACGGGTTCTCCACCACCACCGCCGCCACCACCGCCACCGCCACCGCCAACCCCCACGAACACCTCGACTGCCAACTACTTTTTCGGCTTCGTCATCACCTTTGTCGTCCTCCTTCTCCTCTTTGTCGGGTGTGGCATAGGCTCATGGCGACGGTTTCGATTGATTGGGACGGCATTGGACGAGCGGTTGCAGGACATGGAGGGGACCTCGTTCGTAGGGCGGAAGCGTGGTCGACGGCGACTCGTACGACCCGTGTTTTGGGAGACGTGGACGTATCCCAAGCAGTTGATACGCCTCGCACCAGCCTCGTCTGAGAAGGGCAAGTGGGTAGACATGCGGGTAAGTCCTCACTCGCTGCCTTTTCTCTTCTCTTCTTTTATCTGTGTACTTGCATACGCCAGCGCTGCGTTCTGATTCATTGGGGCCCAAAACTCATTGACGCACACGTTTGTTTTTTGTTGTCCATCTCTATCTTCTGCATACGCTCCATGCTCCATGTAGCCGATCTCTGCGGCGTTCATTTGGTCTCGGTCGAAATTGAAATCGAACGTGCGCAGGCCCAAGGCCGACGCGTTGATGCAGACGCCAGAGCGGCCGGACGAGGGTTTTGTAGGCGCGACGTTACTGTCATTTATCTTTCCCCGACGTCCGTCTCGCGATTGTCACCCGCCGAGACCACCACCAGTCGACCGACCACGACCAGAGGCCATCCAAGTGGCCGTCATGATCGCCATGCCGTCTCCTCCATCTCTGACGTCTCGTTCAGGGACCAACGGACCGGACTATGTGGGGCAATCGAGAGTGGGGGAGTACCAGATCGGTGTCGTGCGGATACCTTGGTCGTGATGAAAGCACCTTATCCATGGATTTCTCTCTCTCTTCTGTCTTTATTTTTTCCATATGTGAAAAGGGTTGCTCTCGACTCGTGCCCTCACGCTTACCCGACTTTCTACTTCCAACTTCGTACTATAATACGTTCTAACTACCATTGTTACCTGGCGTTTACCGTTACCGCTTTCTTTACCCCGCTTTGTAGTGTAGGACAGAGGTCTGGGACCAGCACAACTGTCTATGACGATGTGGACATCCGTTCGGTCTCTAGCGCAAACCAGAATGCCAGTCAGGTAAATGGCGTTGTGACCAGCATCGATGCTCATATACATGACAAACGTAACTCGTGACAGAAAATTATAGCACTGCTCAGTCGATAAGGTACTTGCGTTTGAAGAAGGCACGAAGGTGGAAAATCTGCCATACACCGAGACCCACAAGGGAGAGGAGCGTGAACCAGGCAAAGTTTTGCACACGCTTATTCGTCGAGACTAGTCAGGGAGACGTGTGAGCATGGGGGTGTGTGTATGGAGGGGAGGGAGAGGTACGATTTGTGTTAGTGAACTTCTCCTCTCGTTTCTTGAGATAGTCTA
Source organism: Boletus pseudo-olivaceus (assembly GCA_038092955.1). NCBI lineage: Eukaryota > Fungi > Basidiomycota > Agaricomycetes > Boletales > Boletaceae > Boletus > Boletus pseudo-olivaceus. The sequence goes on from JBBPRI010000036.1 coordinate 91,287, forward strand.
GCTCGTCCACGATCTCTTTGACGAGCCCTTCCAGTTTGCGCATCTCTGTCTCGAGTCCGGATAGAGACTCTTGATTGGCGATGGCACTGGAAGAGGCAGGGTGAATGGACGAGCATAGGGAGGGGGATGTAGAGGGACATACTTATAGTCGACCGCATCCGCACCAACATCAATGTCGAGGTCGATCGTGCGCGTCATATTCCGTGCAATGTCCATCTTGACCTCTATTGAGCACATTCAGCCCCACGCCCTACACAGAAAACAACACGAGCAAGACGACCGACCTGGTGCCAGATAGTTTTTAAAGCACACGCCAATCTCACCCTCGGCATGGGCGGTGACCGCGAGGCGTGTCTCGCCTTTGATGTCTTTTTTAGACAGGTAGACGTTTCGCTGGGGCGTCGAGTCGATGATGTCAATGTTAATACGTTGACTGGGACCGGGTCCGACGTTGGCGGTGACGATGACGAGGGCGTGTGGGTGGGCTGCGTTCCATATGCACTTTTCGGTCGGGATTCTAGCTGGGGAGAGGGTGAATTTGATGGCGGTCGAAAAGGGTAGGAAGAGGAGGAGAAAGAAGGAGAGGGGGAGGAAACGGGCAGTGGGAAACATGAGTCGGCGTGACGATGGAATGGCGGACTAGGCTTGACGTGGTAATTAGCAAAGTGTAAGTACTCTTGAGTCTCACACGTGTCAACCGTAAACATACTACATCTTGCTCTGGCTGATGTTTTCTGTCCAACACAATGAATGGCTCTCCAGAACACCGTTCGGCTTTGACCCCGAATGTCCTTGCTTCCTCTTTGAAAACCCCACCAACATCTACTCGACGACCTTGGCCTTTAACATGGACACGTCTGCCTGTCACGTGGCACAGCCCCTGTGTCTCTCGGCAAATACCGCGACTCCGCTCACCCTCCGATATAAAAGACCGTGGACGCTCCCTTCATCTTAACCCATGACAGCTCGAAAGCTACGAGGCTCAGCACGCACAAGACGCGTCCTCCACGCGTCTTTTCTCTGAGCGGGAAGGTCTGAGCATCAGTCATCCTCGATCGTCTCTAGCCGGGACCAGTCTTAATGGACTGAGCGACGTACCAGAAACGCAGTTGCCGATTGCGCAATGGCCAACTTTGAAAAGCGTCGCGGTGACTGGGTGGGTGCTTTTCTTGCACAATACTCCATTCAGTGCTCTCTATCGCGGCGATTGTGTCCTTGGGCACACAACATGGTTTGCAGTTTATGTTCCACGCTTGTGCGACTTAATTGTAATGGGGTTCATAGACACTGATCAAAAGAGGAGCAGCGCAGCCAGACCTCTACGTCGCTGCTGGGCAGCATACCCAACTGCTGGGGATACAGCTCTACGGTTCATACACCATACATTCAGAGCTCCCCAAGTGACCTACATCATCACCCTCTGGTGTACACACTTCGCCCTTGTCCTTTGGTGCATGGTTACAACCTGCCATTGACCCTAACTGTGTTGTTCTTTCCACTGGTTCACCAGTGTTACAATGGTGGTTTCATTCACGGAAATGACCATTGTATGCTGTATGAGGAGACGAGCTGAATTGTTGTCTTGGCAAGGACACCCATCCTTTAGTTCACTTCGTGGCTCGCGGTCCTTGTTGACTGCGAAACTCGATTCAGACTACTCTTGGACTGTCATGGTCTCTTTGTTTTTCTTGCCTCTTCGTGAGGATGCTACTCCTATTTGAGTGCTTTCTACTTTTGTAGATCTGGATATGGCAGAATATTTCGCTATCATCTCCAGGACTACAACTGTACAAGTTACCCCGCCTGAAAGGTGAGTCACATCCTCAGCCTGCATGTGGATAGTACATCATCTTCTGCTGTACATGTAGTTTCCTTATCTCATTTCTTTAATCTTGTACCCTGTTACTGAAATGAGCATGAGTATTAATGGTCTCACTGCCAGTGTAATCAAGTTTGAACTTTTGAGGTCTGAAATTGACTTGATTGTACTGCAGACTGAGTTCCTGATCTTTGATACATTAGAGTCTGAGAATAGCTCTTTAACTCTTCAAAGAAGCATGCTGTAGTGCTTGCTTTGGCTTTGACCCATCTCTTTGTAGAACTTTGGCTGAGCTGCAGGTAATAATTACGCCACAAGCCTCAGGTACGTACGCCAGTAGATCGATACGAAGTCAGCTGGACATATTTACACGGTGCGATTCGCTTCTTTCCAAGGAGTGTTGTCAACGGCGTCTCAGAATCGGAACTTTGCATTCGGAACCCCGGGGAGAGAATGCACTCAATCACAGCAAGCACAGCCTCGTGGTTTCTTCTCCTCACTGTTGTCAATTCCAGAATGTTGATGACTTATCGCTGCCTCGTGTACATGATCGAAGCGCATCCGCACGGCCAACCAGTGCCCAACGTCCGACTAACTATCCTTCTTTACCCTATTCGCGATCTCGTTCTCCCGGAGAATAGAGGAATATGACCGCTCACAGGCACCCTTCGCTAGATGATTCGCCCGTCCCACACAGCATAGCGTGTGTCCCCAACATGGAGAGTTCATTGATCGTTACGTTCTTCATCAAGGGTCACCGTCGTGTGGGGAGACGGTGAGTTGCCACTTATCTATACACCTTCTCTCCCGATCGGGTTGTAGAGGCCCATCTCCAGGGCAAGAACTTGCCGGTTGTCTCTCTCTCTCTTTCTCGGTCGCAAACCAAGAGTGGCTTGTGCGTGAGCCGGATCCTGCACGAGCGGAGCGTGATGGAAACCTGTGTTGCTGCCAACCCGAGAATCAGCGTATGTAGTATCTCCCTTGTTTCGAGTATTTCTTTCGTTTAAATCGCGGACATGGAACGCTGAGCGTTGTCGGCGATAGACCGATCAAAGCAAAGGATCAAGGCGCACATCGAACAATGATATCAGAACTTCGTGCACAACGACAACAACTTCCTGTCAGATGGTCAGATGACATCGTTGATCAGACATCCCAGAATAAATATTGTTTGTGGGGGATAAGTGTGCGCGATCCGGACCAACGAATATCAGACTTGAGGCTTTTTTGTCTTTTCCACGAGGGAGCCTCGCTTTGAACATTTAAATATTTATTCACGGTTGGAGTCGACGTGCATGGACATGCTTGTTTCTCTCGGCCGATATGTGGGCGCTGTGTGCACTGTTGCCTCGAATGGTCCTCGCACATACCCGATGGACTGCGCTTGCAGGCGAGCGGTTGTCAAGGACAACCTTCTACAAAAGACCACACCGCTGGCCATAGCGTCGTTAATGTGTAGGGCGCATGTTGTGGAGACACGATCAAAAGCTCCTTGTGTTGTACTGCGGACCCATTCAATTGCTCGTTCCTCTACTCCCACAAACCTCGATGCAATCGGACCGGGAGGGCACTGTAGGGAGATGCTTGGCATCTGGTTGCGAACGTCTGTTGCCATTGCGCAGTAGAAGCATTGACCAATTCGAGCATCCTTTCTCCCAAGTTCCGGGAAAGTCTCGGGGACCTCCCCAGACACAAATGACTTACGGGATTAGTACATGCGCTACACACATGATAGCTCGCTATGGACAACTGACACTTTAATCTCGAGGATATCTTTCAAGATATGCAGCTCTGAGATGATGCGGTCTAGAATGATGGGATGAACAGCGTGAGATGAGCCTATTATCGTCCGAGGAGATCGCATGCAAGATCAAGCGAAGCGTGGGGAGGTACGTGAAGCACAGCAGGCCTGGTGGACAACGTTGTGTGCTACAATTGCCTGCAATGAGTCCAAGTGGTTTGATACATTAAATACTTTTTGTTTTTCTTTCTAGGATGCCAAATCGAGGACCGGCCGGTTCCGCGAACTGCTGCGTAGGACGAGGTGCATTCCCGGTAAATAAAGCACGGTGCTGCGGAGCGCGTGGACACACGGCGGACATGAGATAGGGGATATCCGAACACGACGAAAACATGACGACCTAATTGGGTCGTTTTTTTGTTGGTGGCGAGAGTGAGGGTTGCATACAGGAAGTGGTGTTTTGTGGAGATAAACCGCCGGTATGATCTCAAGTGGTCACTGTCAGGGATTGAGCAGGGTCGAGAACTGTCCTGGACGGGCTTGGGGTTGGACAATAGCTAGCTAGGTTTGATACGGGTCAACGGAGGGGACGTAAGAGTTTTCGCGTGACAGGGTCACGAGGTGACCTGAAGGGGTATAGCCGAATGCGGGCCGTTAAATGAAAGAGATTTGAGTGGGCGACGTGTCCCCACTCCTATCAGCACGATCTCATGGAAACAACAAATCGGTGGCATAGACGAAACGAGGCGACCCAAAAAGGACACGTGGGACCAAGGGGAAGGAGTTAAGGGAAAAGGCCGACGAAATGGTGGCGCAGGAACGGGAGCAATGCCACACAAGGACGTGGGGGGACGTCCTCGAGAAAACAACGTTTTTCTCTTGTCGTGACAATATCGCAATTGTGATCAATTGTCATCGTATAAGTATATAAGTAATTCTCCTCTTTCGGTCCCATGGCATCCCGAGCTTACTCAGCCTTACACCAGCCGATCCAGGGCAAGTGGCACAATTTTTAAAGTTCAGCGCAGATTCAAATCCCGATACATCATAGCATTCCCTTTTACAGTATCCTCTTGCGCCGACCCGGGCTGTGCCGCTGTCGGAGAACAAAAAGTGCTCCAAAGCCGGCTGACACTTGATCAGACAAAATCGACCGTCAATCCCACACTCGATATCCTCGTTTTTTTTTTATTCACCTCTCTCCCCTCACCGTCCCCAACGTCCCCCAACTCTCTCCCCTCCTCGCTCCCCGCAGCGTCCCCATCCTCTCGTACCTATCCTCCATGTTACTCGCCCACCATCCCATCCACCTCCCAATGTCCCCCCCAGCATCCCACCGTCGTCATCCCTCGGCTCCCCCAGCGGTCGTCGTACAGCCCACCAAAGTCCCTGGCATTCTTTCCATATCGAAGCCTTTCCGTGCAGAGTCCCCTCGCCAACATCATCCCCCGAGCCATACACGTCACCCCCACCGCTCGCCAAAGCCCAAGCACGCACAGCCCCATAACCGGATCCCTCACTCAGCCCAGGACGAGTCCGGCAAGCTTGCACAGGAGAAGCCGTCTTCCGGCGTCACTCTTCCCCCACTTATCGAGAAGCCATCCCCCCAACCCCCCACTCCCCTCCCGGACAAGTCCTCGCGTGGCCGACAAACTAAGGCTCCGAAAGATAAGGGTGCGACAAGGTAGATCTCGTCACACTTCCCGACTCTTTCTGGTCTCATCCCTTCTTCTTTTCACTCCGCCAGGAGTTCTTCCGCTCATGGACAGTCACGACGCAACAACGTTCGCCAACCTTCACCGCCCATCCACGCTTCCAAGGTAGAGGGTCCCATATTATCTTCAGCCCAATCTTTCGCCCATCGCAACAGCAATCCTGCGGCAAACTCTTTTGACCCCTTCATCGTCAGCTCAGACTCAGATTCCGATAATATCTCCCGTGCTCCCTTCCCCTCCATCAGCGGTCCCACGAAGCTGCTCCCGACCCTCGCAGCTCCACCTTCTGGCAAAATTGCCCGCCGCCGAATTGACACGGCGCAACCACCCGCTACGCCCTCGCCCGCTTCTCGTCCCGTTCCTGTCCCCAGAGCTAAACAATCCGTCCATCGGAACAATCTCTCCAGATCGGCGCCGAACCCTCACGCACACTCTCGCATCGAGAAAAGGCGGGCATCGGCGGGTTATGCGATGGATTTCCCTGTTTGTGATGACACGACTGACGTGGAAGCCAATTCTCATCCCTCCACGCCCACCCGGGAATTCCCTGCGGACACTACGTGGCAGCGTCTCTCTTTTGATGGTCCTCGCACAGCACCCTTGTCCCCCTTCAACAGTTTTTCATTTACTAGCCCTGCCGATTCGACACCCTCACGCACACGTCATCATCATCATCGCACGCCGAGCGAGGGCGTGTTCAACATGTCCTTTGACGAGGATATGTCCTCAACTTCCGATGCCTCGGAAGAGCTCAAGAAGCTCTTTGGCTTCCCGCCGAAACAATTTGGCTCCATTGGGCCCAACGCCACCCGTGCTGGCAAGGACAAGGCTGGGTTTTTCGCAAGTTCCGTGTTCCAGAACTCGCCCAGCCCAGACGAGTTGCCTCCTCCCGCTTTCTGAGCGGTCCTTTCTTTTTCTTATAGATTCTCATCAACAGTGTAGAGGTAATTCACATTGCCGTTCAGCTGGCCTGTCAGTCATTGACTCGTTGCAGCTTAGACTATTCGTATTGGCGAACAGCCCCATCAGACTAATATCACTTCAACACCGACATAATGATCCTCTCGCGCCCTCGGAAATGACTCACTTGCTGATCCCACACAGACCAAAAAGTCGACATATTCGCTCGTTGACAGTGCGGTCTTTCCGGGACGCCCCGTGTCTCATACCGTTTTTCACCGATATCATTATTCACTCGGCAACTCCCGACATTGGTTCTTCTATGTGGTCTTTTCTCCTGGGGCTGCTGGCGTCGTCCAACGAATAGTGTTTCGCTCTTCGCTATGGTTTGCATCACTCGGTCTCTCTACTGGTTATGGTCGCTCGTACAGGACACTCGCGCTTTCTCCAAACCCCGGAGGCTTATATCCGGGTCCCGCCTAGCGTCGATATTCATACCTCGCTCGCTGGCGGATTTTGCGTTCCGGCATCCCACCTCTTTCCATCTCTCCTTTCTATTTTCTCACCTCAATGTGTCAGTATCACCGGCTCATTTCCGCATTGCATGCTTTCGCCACTCGCACCACGCTTCTTATTTTGGTTCCCGAGAGATCGGGTCTGTACAAAAGGAGTCGACGAGGCCATATACATTAAAAACAAATCGCCCCCTCAAGCCTCGGCTCAGCCATGTGTATACGATGACCTTGCGGTTGTTCAGGTTGCGCGCCACAATTCACCTACCAGCACCACTATCCGCCTGCCCCTGCTTATTTATGCGCGCTTTGCGTACCACGCACAGGGCTTCTATCTTCCACTTTTTGTGTTCTTGGATCTTGGGACACTCGTGATATTTCCTATCACCCCTTCCCCTTTTATGCTTCCGCCTTTACTATGCCTTGCCTTTTTGGGTTCATGGTCCTCTAATTTTCTTTGCCGTATGTCTTTTTAGTGATTCGCTCGGAGATCTGGCTACTTGTCTCCTTCGTCGCCCATCTCCCGTCATTTCCCCCTACCGCTCTTGGATGTCTTTGTCCAGAGTTTTTCCTTCTTTTTTTTTTTTTTCAACTTTTTTTTCTGCTTTTCCCCTAGTGTCACGCGTGTATCAATATCGACTCGGCCCACCTCGCTCGGACTATCTCATCGCATCATACCCATCATTTTTGTGCTATAGTCACACTTTCGCCTTCTTATCCCCCTTTTTTCTTTTCCGATGTGTATGGTGCGATATTGGTTTTCCGGTGTATAATGGACCCAGTTGTATGTCCCCTTCCTTTTTCCTTGTTCATTCTTGTTACTGACCGTCTCCTCTAGCTCATTGTGTTCCTATTGAAATAACGTACACACATACCCTTCTCCCCTCTCCCCCACGCAGGTGCAGCGAGGACCCAACCGTACATGTTTGCACGTTAGTCCATTTCCTTATTCGCTACAGTTTAGATTGCTCGTTGCACCTCGTTTCCGCCTCCTACATAGTAGTCTACACCTTCATTCGTTATACAGTTTCTTCATTGACAACCAGTACGCTCCTTCACATAACAATGTTTGAATGCAATAGAAATTTGTTTAAAAAATGTTGGGGTGCCTGAGATTTCACATGAGTGTGAAGACGAAGCTTAGTCGAAAGTCTTTCTAATGCATTCCAGATTTCCAGCGAGGTTTCTGCCACTAACAAAGCTTCGGCCGAGTTATTGTTTGACATGCCCAACGCGGAACTTTCTGCCTATTTTCAATCGGAGGAGTATCCGTTGTACTGTCAGTGCCCCCGCCATCTGATCGCTGCGATCTAACACTGCCCTAATCCAAGTCTGCATTATTTCCACTGCCCCATCCCCGAGATCAGGTATCCCGCTTTGATACACGCGCAGCCTCCACCACCATGAGCAAAATCGGTCAAGAGCATGCCCTCCACCTCGCCATCGTCGGGATTGGTGGTGTAGGCTCGGAGCTCCTCCAGCAGCTCATCGGCGGGGACACTCCTTACCCCATCAGCATCGCTGCCATCTCCAACTCTCGCAAGATGCTCCTCTTCACGGATGGCACTTCCCACTTTATGCCTGCGCGGGGGGCCAGTGCGCTCGGCGATCCCAATGCGCAGGCTGCGAGCCTGGATGGTCTGCTCGAGGCTCTGACTGGCCTCGCACAGCGCAAACCAGGCAAAGTCGTCCTCGTGGACAACACCGCGTCCGAAGTCGTCGCAGGGACATACCCACGTTTCCTGGACGCTGGTATCCACGTCGTAACGCCGAACAAGAAGGCGTTTTCGGGCAGTCTGGAGCTGTATAAACGGATTGTGGGGACGATTGGAGATCGGACGAACGGACGCGGGGCGTTTTACAATGAGGCGACCGTCGGTGCTGGGTTACCAATCATCTCGACGCTCAAGGATCTGGTGAATACGGGGGACAAGGTGGGTTGTGCTGAAATCGTGTTGGGAAGGGGAGAACGTTGGATGTTGACGGAGCAGGATTTTTTTGCGTTGGACAGGTGAAGAAGATCGAAGGTGTCTTTTCGGGCACGCTGAGTTATATCTTCAACGAGTACTCCAAGGGCGACGAAGGTGGTCCTTCGTTCTCGTCCATTGTGCAGATCGCCAAGGCAAACGGGTACACTGTGAGTGCCCCGAGCGGAGCGGGGGCGTCTGGTGGCGATCATGTTGCAGCACAAGTGACACGATGTACAGGAGCCCCATCCAGGAGACGATCTCAATGGCGCCGACGTGGCGCGGAAGCTCACGATCCTGTCTCGCATGATCCCCGGCCTTCTGGATTTTTTGCCAAACGGACACGTGGACGTCCGCCCGACCTCTCTCGTTCCCGAACCGCTGGGAGGCGCAGACGCACAAGCGTTTTTGCAAAGATTACCCGAGTTCGACGCTGACATTGCCGCGAAACGGGACGAAGCAGCGAAACGAGGCAACGTCCTCCGTTATGTCGGCGTCATTGACGTCGAGCAACGCAAGGTGGAGGCGAAACTTGACGAGTGCGCATCGCTTGTAGGCTGAATGTGGGTTCGCTGACCGAACGTGTTGGAACACAGGTACCCCAAGACGCATGCGTTTGCCACGTCCTTGCAAGACAGCGACAATATCATCATGTTCCACACCGAACGATACGGAGTGCGGCCGCTCCTTATCCAAGGTGCTGGTGCCGGCAACGCGGTTACGGCTATGGGCGTTGGGAGTGATATACTCAAGTTGTTCTAGTACCCTTTTGGATTTCCCACACAAAAGATGACCCGAGCTGTATACATGATACAGGCGATACGTCACGAAAATGAAAACAAAATGAAGGTGAGACCAAGTGATTGTCAAGTTCCTGCCGGTCGCGTGTGGGTGGCGTGTGGATGACCGCGGGATGAACGTCACAGTAAAAGGTGGACGTCGAACTCCTTCCATACGCATGTCCACGAGTGGACTGCAAGTCTGCGAAACGATTCAATCTCATCCACCGCATGGGTTTCGAGCACCGTATCAGTAATAGAACGGTTCCATGATGCCGACCCAAATTGATTTGCTGTGCTTTTCATGCCGTTGTCCCCCCCCCCCCACGGAAATCAGGTTCATCGACCGCCATTGAATACCTCTCTGACTTGCTTACAGGACAGACGTGGCGGCGGGTGCCTTCCGGGAGACACGGAACACGTTCGAACTTGCCGGGTGTGCATGGGTCTTATCTGACAGGATTTGAAACAGGACCCTTGGTTTCAACCTCATGAATCTAAAATAAATCTCTGGAATCGCTACCACTCTACCATCATGGGGTGAGTCCGGGGATGGGAGGGCGCAACGCGTCCAAACGACGAAAGCGTTGGACTACCATGTGGACGGTTAAGCACGGTCGTTGATCGAGCCCTGGGGACGATTTATTGTCAGGCTGAGATGGTCAGTGGGTCGTCGATTCGAACTTTCTAGCGCACGGGGGTTCTAGAAAGAAGTGTGGAAATCTGCTCGGGGATACGCAAACCATGCGCTACAAGACGGTGAGGATAAATTGATGCTTGATTGCTGATGGCCTATTGTTAGAACCACGAGTGCGAACTATCGCCGTCGTCGCTTCCCAACCCCGCCGACATTGGATCATGGGAATCTCATCCAAATTATCGCGCAACCAACACACTAGAAACTCCGATTTACGAACAAAACGACGATTCTTTTCATGATGGGACAGAAAACACATCAAATGAAGGTGGAACTAACAATCAAATCCGATATGTCGTGTCGAGGCGTCACATTGTCAGGGATACTTCAAGATGAACTTCTTCATATACGTCTCCCAACTGCACTGTGAAAGATTCGAACCGCCACACGCGGTCAGAAACATCGCCGGAAAGTCCTTCATGATGGCCCGGAATTGCTTTCTGGTGGCAGTTGTTGTCCGTGCTTCCAGTTTCGTGGATCTGGATACTCGAGACAGGGCTCTTCGCCGCGTTGTCTGTGCGTCGGCCAACACCATCTTCTCGACTTGTCGAGACACCTTGCTATCCGGAGAAGTGATGTTGGCGAGCTGCCCCGAGACTTGATTGTACGCGATCCGAGTCAAAACTGGAAAGAAGTGAACCAAGGACCCAGGCGTGCCGCACACGACGGGACAATCGGGATTCGGACAGCCATTGGGCACGGTACCATTCTTGTACAGACATTTTCCATGGAAGTAGGAAGGGAATATGGCGTTCTTTAATCCATCGTAGGATACGTTGTTGTACACGTGCATCACGGGGGTGAAGTAGCTGATAGAGTCCTGGCGACGGTTAGCGGGTGGAATGCATTGGGCGTCTATTTTATCGGCCTGCAAGTAAGCGAAAAGGTGTGTTATGAGAATCAAAATAGCAAGAGCGGACGCGCGGGGGGACGTGCCATATTTTGCATGACGTCGAGAATGACGGAGGTGTATAGACTGAGGTACTCGTTAGTAATGCCGGTGATACATTCCCCTTCGCAGGTAAGGACAGTGAGCGGGGCGATAAGGAGGGTGAGGAGTTGCAGTGTAGACACCATGGCGGGTGAGGCGGGCGTCGATGTTGGGTTGAGTTAAGTTGGTTGTGCTATGAACTTGACCCCCGCTTTAGATATGACGAACGGTCACGTGTGTACTTTGGCATATCCTGAGTCGCGTTCTCGAGAGTGGACTGGAGGAAGGAACGATTGGTTTCAATTCGACTGCGAGAGTATATTTAACATACACCTTCGGAATGGAGTCAGAGACAACCATTGATGTCGAGAAGAATGGGCAACATCCATGTCATCTTCTCAGGTACATACACCACACCACCGATGTGACTGTGGTTCACTGACTGACTAATCGTAACAAGATATATATGGGATGCATGGTAGGACTACCTACCGTAACATTCAGCGAGGGATGCCTGAATTCAGAAAGTGGTTTAGTCGTAATCTGCTGAAAAAAGTTCAGCAGGTGACTGAAAATGAACAGAGTGTCTTACCTCCCCCTCCGTCGTCCCCACCTCCCCCACCACCTAGATCATCAACGTCATCGCCCTCACCGTTGTCAAAGTAATTTTCGGCGTAGTCATTGTCATATTCCTCCTCAACGTCATAATCTGATTCGGCAGCCTGCGAACCAGCGTCTGACCGCTCATCGCCGCTTTTTTCCTAGTAGATGGCCCGGTAAGAACAGAGAAGTGTGAAGTCTGGATGACCGTACGAGTTCCTCTGCCTCTTCCACTAGTTCATCAAGGTTCAGACGGGTTGCTTTAACTTTTTTCTCTGCTGGAGAAGGACATGCATCAAAACATTAGGCGTGGAAGTAGAGAGGACACTACCCCTCCGTTTCTTCTTAGGGTTGAAGTAACCATCGAATATCTCGGATGGGAAAAAAGGTGCGTGGAGGTCTTTCCGTTTGAGAGTGGGAAGCGATGCAGAAGTTTGGCGATATTTGTCTGAATATCGCTCGAGCTCTATACGAATGGATCAGCATAAGTGGTACACAGGTAAGTACGACCTGACCATGCGATTTTACCGTTTCCACGACATAATACGGGGACTTGCGAAGTCGGGTGATGAAACCTGTCTGTAACTCACTTATCTTCTTCTCCTCGGCGGAGAAGTCTGAAAGCACAGGCAATGGGTTCAAGGGCTGGGCAGAGATGGGTATCAGGGAGCTGTCACGTAACAATAAACAAGATCTCCAACCGTACGGGGTACAATGCATCTGCTTCACGCGACATCGCTTGTATATCGGCGAATGTGAGACCCATTGGGGGCATCGAGCCTGCGCCGAAAGCGCCACCTCCCTTGAAACCACCTCGCCCACCCCCTCGACCCCCACCACGGCCACCTCGAGACATGGCGTTTGATGAGTATGGATATCACAGCACAGCCACATACCACAACGGAGAATGCACAGCCATGACAGAGATTCAGACTCCGAAACTCCGTCGCTCAATATAAAGCGTGTTGTCCCCTTCACGTCTTTTCGCGTCGCCCCTTTGTTGTTGCCACCACCTCAGCAAATCGTACTCTCGTCCACATCCTTGTTTTTTTTGCATATTTCTTTACGTTTCATTCATTACTGAAAAATGGACAAGTCTCTCGACGAGGTGGGCAGAACGCGTCTACACAGCCTTTTTCGTGCGGCTCAACTCTCCTTCAGGTTATTGCCACCCGCCCCAAGAACCAGCGCCGAGTCGGTCGCCGTGGTTCAGCCAAGGCCCAAGTATTGGGTAATCCTGCAAATGCAACCGTCCGTGCCGCAACTCAGAATGCTGCTGCTGCAAAAGTGGTCGCTGCAGCCACCCCTACTTCTCAATCTGCTGACAAGATCATTGTCTCCAACCTCCCTGCGGATGTGAACGAAGTTCAGATCAAGGTACTTGATTTTCGCTAACACTTTCCATAAGTCTCACCACTGACACTCCTATCAAGGAACTCTTCCACTCCACCGTTGGTCCTCTTCGTGATGTCACTCTGCACTATGACAGTGCTGGCCGGTCAAAAGGGATTGCCGCGGTTCACTTCCAGAGAAAAGGAGATGGCACCAAGGCGTACCAACAATACAACAACCGCCTCATCGATGGGAGTTAGTATCGCCACTTTCTTATCTGCTTTCCTACGTCTCTGTTCTCGGGAGGAACCTCTTGAGGTACAGAGGTGACCGTTGCCGTCGAACGCTGGTCGGAGCCCACTTCCAAAGCTACTTGGGACGACACACCCCAGGCGCTGAAAGTGCGAGTTGACAGTCTTCCTGGTGGCGACCATGACTTGTCCTCGCTGCCACACTTGCTGCCTCATGCACGTGGTGGATTACAGCCGTGGATTCATAACGAAGGCCTGATCATCCTTCGGAATCCACGTTGCCTGCAGCCAGCTATTCGGGCTTAACTTTATGGTGCGGTCATGGGATTTGGTTTTGAGTACGGTGCAAGGATTGTGGAGCGAGGGACGGTGTCCTCCAGATCTTCACCGCTTGACCAATTTCAGGATTGGACATGTCATGAAGGCTCGATACATATGGCGTCGTCGTGAAGAGTACTTGAAGAGCGGATGAACGACTCAGCGATCCTCGGTAACAGCTTGGGTTATGGGTTGCTCGTATCCGTCCCCCTTTTTTACTTGCCTGCTTGCGTCAGAACTCAGCCGACTAACGCTCACTATCCCGCGCCCGTCCGTCAATTACAGAACGACCCATGAAGATCGAAATTGTCGTTGATCCCGCGCGTCCAGCGGCAGCTCAATCGTTGGTTTCTCGTGTCGCCCCTGCAGCTGCAACTCCCATTACGCCCACTGCGAGAGTGGCAAGGTTGGCTTATATTCTCACTCGGTGATTACGTTATTTATTTAGTTTTCTAGGCCTGCCTCGCGTGGCATCCGCAGGGCAAGAGGCCGCGCTAGGAAAGGTAATGAACGCCCGCAGAAGAGTGTTGCTGATCTTGATGCTGAGATGGAGGTATGTGTGAGATACCTTTGAGTTTGCAACGCAGCATGCTGACGATGTAGTAGGACTACACCGCGAGCAACACGGTCCCTCCTGCCGTTGCTCCTGCTGCAGCCTAAGCGATATACCGTTCTGCAGTAGCGTGTATTTTTTCACCTCGTTTATTGTTTGTGGCGTGGTTCTCGATAATATTCTGATACCTATCTTCTTCACATGTCTGCCGTAGTTTAGATCCTCTTTGTATTGTACGTTTTGATGGTTTTAGTTGTGGACATGGCGACTATCTGCTTTTAGTGTGCTTTTGAAGTTTGGCCCTTTGTTAGCTTCACTGAGTGCATCCAACAATAACAAGCATTCAGAGGCGTGTTTGTTCTCCATCTAACTCTCGCTCATGGACGAAGACCAGCCATTATTTGCCAACAGACCAGAGTGGGCCGACGTTATTCCCCTCGAGCAGTATGAAGGCACTACTCCTATCGCACCGATCTTCTATACGCCAGAATGTGTGTGTATTCAATGACCCCTTAGATCAAGCCATCCTGAGCACTTGGTCGACGATTTAGACAAAGACGCCACAAACTACTTCAGAGGTATCGTCAAGACCGGTGAGAAGAGCCCCAGGGTGCTCGATCTTACGGAAAGCATCATCCGTCAGAACCCTGCACACTACTCAGCATGGTGAGTTTTCCACCTCTCCCCAGAGGCACCCGTCCCGAACCCGCGCACTACGACGTCGGTCAGGCAGTATCGGTACAAAACCCTCATTTCCCTGAACGCTTCCTTGGACGTCGAGCTGCGGCTGATGGACGAGCTCGCGGTCACGTACTTGAAAACATATCAAGTCTGGCATTATCGTCGACTCCTGGTCCAACAGACCAACGACCCCGCGCCCGAACTCGCGTTCATCACCAACGCCCTCCAGATCGACAACAAAAATTACCACACCTGGTCGTACCGGCAGTGGATCCTCGCCTACTTCAATGACGATGCGTTGTGGCGCGGTGAGCTCGCGTTCGTAGAACGCATGCTGGATAACGATCTGCGCAACAACTCGGCGTGGCATCACCGATTCTTTGTCGTGTTTCAGTCTGGCGTCAGGAAGGGAGACGAGGACAGGGATGCAGTCGTCCGCGGGGAATTGACGTACGTGTTATGTGCTAGGAAGCAGTCCGTTGTGTGGACTGTGAGTTTGACTGACCCGTTTCTCTCCACCTCCTAGGTTTGTAAAGTCAAAGATAGCGATTGCGCCCAACAATGCGTCTGCCTGGAATTATCTCCGGGGTATACTTGACCACTCCAAAACGCCATATGCGGCCCTTCGATCCTTCGTGGCCCCCTATTCTATACCTCAGTCAGAGCAACACGAGGCGTCAGGGGATGTGGTCAACCTTGAGAATCCCCTCCCATCTCCAGGGGCTCACTTACCCTGCGTCGCAGCAATCGAGTTCATCGCGGATATCTATGAAGTCACCGGTGGAGAAGATCTCATGAAAGCGACCGAGGTACGACAACACTCCGCTTCTCCTCTGCTGGCTAGTCTGAGAGCTAACCTTGTTCATCCACTTTATGTGAAGCTTTGGAACTCCCTTGCACACGAACACGACACCATGAGAAAGAAGTATGTTATTTTAATACTTCGAATAAAGACTTCACTTCGGCAATTAAATTGACGTGCCTTCATCGTCAGGTATTGGGAGTATAGGATCAGAGAAGCGTTACAAAATGTCCGATAAATGTATGGATGGGGGTCCTGACATGAATTGTATGCCTTGTATTCTTCGCTCTTACATGCCTGGCGCCCAGACCGATCAAGGAACAGTTACTGTACTCCAGTGCCAGAATCTGTTGAACGCACTGATCCTCAACATCATACCCGCTCGCCCAAACGGGCTTAGATGAGGTCCGACAATCGGAGCTGCTAAAGTCGCGCTGCAACCTGCCCACTCTCATCCATTCGCACGACGATCTTGCCAAATTGACTTCCATGCTTCATGAGCTCAAACCCTTGTTCAGCAGACCCTAAGCCCTCCAACACATGAGACACCACGGGGACGATGGCATGTTCCGCCATGAACCTTGTCGCGTCAACGAGGTCCTGATGTGACCCCATCGTCGACCCTTTGTTCCTCGCACGTCATTACAGCCCACTCCTGACCACAAACCAAACAGACGACACGAACCGATAAGCTGGTGGTGCTTCAACACCTCACGCATGGTGAATTTGATAGCGGGGTTGGCAGTCCTAGTAACGGAGATGAATGAGAGAGAACGAAGAGGGGCGTATGCGTGCAAGTAAAACACATACATGCCGTAGACGACGACTTTTCCACCGGGCTTTAGAATTTTGTTAACTTGGCCCATAATATCGCCTCCACCAGAGTCGATCACGGCATCGAGCAACACAGACCCACCCCGTTTGATGAGCAACTCGGGGAGCTGACCTGGCCAATCCTCTGCAACGAATCGTACTCTGAGTATATATATATATATATATAGGGGGGGCAACGTCGATGCAAGGGGAAAAAGGTGAGGCACACACTCGATTTGTAGTTGACACCGCCAGCGGCACCGAGGGCGGTCGCTTTCTGAATTTTATCCTCGCTACTGCTAGTGACGAACACGTTCGCGCCTTTGGCGAGACAGAGCTGAAGTGCGATGAGAGCGACACCGCCGCCGATGCCTGTGATGAGGATATTTTGACCTTGGTCGACCTGGGCGTTGACGATGGCAGCTCTGTGAGGAAAAAGAAAGAAAAGAAAAAGAAAAAAGGCGTTGGATCAATGGCATTAATTAGCCGATCGTCATCGCGCTGGGTCGTGCTCGACAGACCTCCACGCAGTCAAACCACCGAGAGGCCATGCGGCCATGTAAACGTCATCGAGGTGGTCCGGGGAACGAATGACTTGATTCCGCTCAACGACGACATAGTCTGCAAAGGTTCCTAGAGGGGGGTATTTCCCCCCGCCGAGGATGCCAAACGTCGACCTAGAAAAACAGGGTGTGGATGAGATGACAGAGGATAGGGTCGTTGTGTGTACTGTCACCCACCCAGGTTCAGGCGCGTCGGGGCTGCTCTCCCAGCCCCGCATTGGCGTGAGGAATACGCGTCGTCGTAGGAGGGGGTCATGAGGATCTGCAGACGCGACGACCGTCCCTGGAAGGCTTTTACGTTGAATGACCTCGCTCTAAAAGAGGTTGAGTCGATACTATCTGCGCACCTGCACCGTCCGCCCCGAACGTGGCTCCAAACGCAATACCTGGATATTGACCGAAACGAATCCAAAGCTATAAGCAAGAAATGCCCGTAGTTCAGTTCAGTTCAGCGTCGGGCCGATTCGAGATGGTTAAACAGGATACTGACATCCCTGTGGTTGAACGCCACGGCTCCGATTTTTACCAAAACCTGACCCTTCTGCAGGGTGGGTATAGGACGCTTCTCCACCACTGCGTCATGATAGAGCGGCTTCCTCCCGGCGGGAGACTTCTTCACCACCAAGGCGCGCGTTTCCTTGGGTAGTCGTAATGTCATGGTGTGTTCGGAGGTCATCTCCGACATAAGACTCCCAGCGACTCGGCCCGCTCAGGGCCGTAAGTTGTCTGTTCGCGTATTCTGTACAACATTTTACTATTCGAAAAGATCGACTACCATGCGTCTCGAAGAAATCACTGCGACCACCTTTCCTTCAAAACTGAGCAACTCCCCGCCTTTCGTGGCGACCGTATCGCTGTCCGTCGCCCTCCGAGTTACTCCCAACAACTTCTCAACGTTCGTCGTCGCCATGTTCAAAGCATCCTCTATGCTAATCAAGCCTTGGGAATCAATGTGCACCTGCACGAGGAAAGAGACGGCCTGTCATGATGATGTACCGCGTCACGCACAGAGTAACTCACCCAAGCGGCGTCCCACCTCAGGTTGCGCGCAGCCCAGGCGGACATCTGCGCATCTTCTTCGACTCCTTGGGGTCCGATACCAACGGTTACTCCGTGGGCGAACAACGTAGTCACGAGGCTTTGTTCCGTAACAGGCGGTCCCTGAATGCTTGAATAGAATGACATCAGTCAAATATTCGGGGGCACATGCAAGGAGATGGCTGACATCCGGCGACCCTCCCATGTAAACGGGAACGGTCTAGGAGGCGTGACGATGACGCCAACGTTCGCAGCTGCCAGCTCAGCAGCAACGAGGTGTGCTTCGCCTGCGCCTACGAGAGTCATCTTGATCGGTGTACCAGAGATCGCTTCGACTTCTTGCTTGAGCTTCAAAAGACTTGCGATGATGTCGGCGTTTTTCACGTTGACGACCAGAGGCAATTCTCCCTGTGCGAGTCCGCGTCAGATTGGGCGTTTTCAGGGAAATCATGAAAATGAACCTTGACAACGGCTTCGAAGTACGCGCCTCTTTCGCCTGTGTACGGACCCAACAGAAACCGACGGAGTGCTGCTATCTGTGTGCTCACACTTGGTCCTTCATCCCGATGTAGGACAGCAACATGTACGGCAGTGACATCGTTGAGCACAGCTTCATGTTCCAACTTGTATTTCGCCCCAAGGGAAAAGTAAGTACCCAAACCACCCAGTAAACCACCCGAGATGGGTGATGTGATTGCGGTCGAAACACCAGATCGATAAGCAAGTCTTGACACGAAATCATCAGTATGTCTAGCATGTCCCAAAGCGACAGCCTCACAGAGCATCTCGAGTCCCAAACATGAGGCCGTCCGCGGCACGGATGATGCTTCCTTCACCGAGGACTTTTGGGGTGGGCCCCTGCAATGGGTCAAAGACAGGACCATCCGAAGTACTCGTTTCCGCGGCAATTTCCTGAAGGCCGAGCGAGGCCCCTACAGATACTAGGGCGGGGGTGATAGAGCCACCCTCCAAGTTGATCACTTTCAGTCCTTCGCCATTGGCGAAAGAAGTGCAAGCTCCCATCGAGCCCGCGCAGACGACTTCCCCATGTTCAACAAAGACGGTGCCTTCGTCGTCGGCATCGCGAGTCTGGAAGACAGAATGCACTCCGGATTCATCCCTCCGCCACATCCTGGATACATTTCGGAACAGTACACTGCCAGAGGTAATCGGAGCCGCTTCTAGAGGAGGTAAACCAACGAATTTGACAGCAGCCTTCGCTTCCTCGTCAAAACTTGGAGTTACCGGGGCAGTCTGTCTGTCATCTTTCTTCTTGGTAAACGACGCCTGAAGTTGAGGGATTCCGTCAATGAACACTTGCACGGGCGTAGCACCGAGCGCCAACGGATGACTGTCCCAGATGACAACATCTAAGATACTGTTCTTGAGAATCGAGCCTGAATCACAATCACTATTCATGACTTGCCTGCATCATAGCCTGCGAAAGGTCGTCAGTGACAGGAACATATTACTCTCATGGGACTTTACTTGCCTTCCATGATGTAACCAAGACGGTGCTCTAGTCCAAGCAATTCAGCAGCGTTCGTCGTGACAGAAGCAAGGGCAGCGTTGTCAGGAAGCCCATAATAGTGAGCTTGCTGCGCTTCGTGCAAAAGCCAACGAGACTGAATCCCTGGGTGGTCACTCTAAGACGATACCAGGTCAAGGTCGCCTCACGCTAAACCGAGGTTACTTCACCTTCATAATGACTTTGATACCTTCCTCGTCTAGGATACGAGGCGCGAATTCTGAATGGCGGTACGCTTCACGCTTGTACCTAGTGACAGTCAGTTCTGATACCCGAACCCAGTACCTGCAGTTCTACCTTGCGAACGTTGCAAACATCGCAACAGCAGGAGGATGTTCTACGAAGTACGATCAGTTTGCGATTCACGATGCGAAGACTGGTCTAACCATAGGCTCGCTTAAGGACGGCTGGAACAAGGAAAGCCTCGTGAGCATGATGGAACGCAGCCACTGGGAATTGGAACTCGTTGGACAGCTGCGAAGAGAGTCACCATCCTATCACAAGACAGCACACAAGGCAATGCACGTACCCTCACGAAAGCATCAAAGTCTACGGCCTCATAACAGTGTGTTTGAACCTGAAAAGATATTCGTTTCCCTGATAATACCGCTTTCGTGCGGAGCAATATATTCACCTTGACTTTCCCCCTCAAGATATCTACAAGGGCTTCCCATTGCAAATCCTCCGGAAACTCGTCCAGTCCTTCCCATTCGTCAGCGAAAGCTTTCGAGCAATACTCGTCTTGCCTGTCCTTGATCTGGCGGGCATGTTCGTAGCTGTCGACTAGCTACCCAGTGTGTGCAGCGAAACAGTGCCAAGTACTCACGCTTCACGGTATGACCATACGGTATCCATTCTTGTTCCTGAATAGGAACCTGCTAAAATGAAAACATTGGACTGGGCAGAGTGAGGCCAAGATTATGCTACTTACAAGGGTTCTCTCCTGGGAATATCAATGCTGTTAATCGAAATACATAGACATGTCTGAACACCCACCACATGCATGCCTATGGAACACGTCAGCAAAGCCCCGAGTGTAGGAAATGCGAAACGATGTCATACTTCATATGACGCCAACGAGGCGGTATGTCGTAATTCACTTGTGTACCATTGAGGCCGTAAGGTGGATCGACCAACAGTGACGAAGGCGACCTTTCACTGGTTGACCGCAGTTTGATTGAAAACGCTTGTCCGCCTGTAAAAAGGTTGTGGTCGGTCGACAACGCTCGATTCGGGATGGAAGGTGACGGCTACCGATAGCGTCAGCAGACCCGGGAAGAATGAGCGACGTGGTGACGCCTCCCGCGATAGAATGAGCATAGCTATCGTCGTGCGTGTTCAAACCATCGAGGGATCGTAACCATGGTAAGGCGAGACCTTTGTAAGAGTTGTCGTCGCTGGCACCTTGAAGTGCCGGGTAAGAGGCAACAGCGATGTGAGAATGAACATCGACGATGCTTCGAGTTCATGCTCAGGCCAGCCAGCACCCAAGTGGAAAGTGTCCACTCACCCTGGAGTCACCCATGCACCCTGTTCATTCATGAATGTATGCGTCACCTGATCATGCTAGTGTAGTCCTCGATCATGCTCATTGCTCACCTCGGCATCGATTTCGATAATATCGTTTTGATTCAACAAGGCATTCGTGCCCCCGACGCTCTTGATCAACCCATTCTCTAACAAAATGTCACCATGAACGACGTTCCTTCCATTGTCCATTCCAGTCCAGATGGATGCATTCCGAATCAAAACCGACGACGTTCCTGGCTCGTATCTGTCCGACTGTGTGCGCCTGCTGAAACCCGGAGGTGGTGTCGGCTTGACAGACAAGGATCGACATTTCGCGAGGGTGTCTGCGGTATGCAATGGCACGCGGACGTGAGATCGGGGATGTCCGACCGAGAGGAGGGGAAGGTCGATGGAGAAGTAGAGGGCTGCGAGGACGAGGACCGTCAACACAGGCCAGACGCGGCTGCTCGACCTGCGGGACGATGAGCGTCCCCAACTCGGCAGCTCCATACCTGGGCTCGGTGCGTAGTCAAAAGGCTTTTCCATGGACGACGGTCGCAGGGAACGAACTATGGCTGGTTAAGTATTTAATATACCTCGCGTACATAGGACGGCCCGCGGACTTGTCGACAACTTCCTGGCATAACTACAATGATGCTGAGCAAAATTGGCCGCATTGTATGTGACATGGTTCAGTGAGTCCCAGTGGTCAGAACCAGAGTCATGCTGATAATACTGCCCAGCCAGCTGCTACTATCACTTTACATCTCGCCCCAACGCCACCCCTTCATCGTCCAAGATATTCCTAATCAAATCCTCGATAGACTACCAAAGTCGGGTGATGAGTGGACAGCAGACTCTTGGGTGCGCATCTCGGGTGCTTGTGCTGTCACTCGGGACGACGTGGTTGGTACTACAGTCGAATGCGGCCGTTGGTAAACCCGTGACCGACGGAAGCAGGAGGCGAAGTCCAAATAAAACAGCGGAACCCACGGTCGACTGAGACGCACGACAACACTTCTCAAGTCCTAGCGTGGCGTGGCTGCAATCGGTCGAAAGGCTGCAAGGACACGCCGCGCAATGAGCACAGCGAGCCATTGCCGATACAATGGTTCTTAAATCATAGTGACACTGATATTGCAAGGCACAAGGTCTATAATGCTGCAAAGCGTTGACAAATTATGGGTTAGGAAACTATAGTCAAATCTTTGATGGCAGGGCAAAAATCAATGGGTCCAAAAATATGCGTTAAAAGGGAGCGAGGAGCATCTTCCTAGGGTCTTCGATGTAATCGCGGACCTTGACTGCAAAGCAAAAAGAAATGCAGCATTAGTATGAGATAAGGGCCAATGTGAGACACCAACTAACCCAAGAAGGTGACGGCTTCCCGTCCGTCGAGAAGACGATGGTCGTATGTGAGGGCGACAACCATTATTGGTCGAACAACAATCTGGCCGTTCACAACAACAGGCTTCTCTTTGATAGCGTGCATACCGAGCACGGCAGATTGTGGGAGGTTGATAATGGGAGTACCGTATAGGGAACCGAAGACACCGCCGTTGGAGCTGAATGCCTGTTGTTAGTTTGATGCACAGTGCGCCGGAGGAATAAACTGACATGGTGAATGTACCTCCAGCCATATCTTCGAGAGTAAGCTTTCCGTCTCTGGCCTGAGAGAATCGTGAGTGAACAAGCTAGAGCGGGTAAAACGATCTACACACCTTCTTTCCAAGAGAGGTGATCTCTTTCTCGATTGCCAGGAAGTTCATTGTTTCAGCGTTCCTGACGACAGGCGTAACCAAGCCTTTGGGGGTTGCGACTGCAACGCTGAGATCCACAAAGTCGTGGTAGACAATCTCATCACCATCAATGGACGCGTTGGCAGCAGGTATTTCTTGCAATGCAAGTGCACAAGCACGAGCGAACGCGCTCATGAAACCAAGCTTGACGTCATGTTCCTTAAGTATGTCATCCTTGTACTTCTTGCGCATGTCCATGAGCGAGGACATATCGATTTCGTTGAAGGTAGTCAAGGAAGCGGCGGCATTTTGAGACTCCTTGAGGCGTTCGGCGATGCGCAAACGCATACGATTCATTTTCACCTAAGTCGCGGTCAAAGAACAGAACGGGCGCGAAAGGGCGGGATAATGCCCTACCCTAGTCTCGTTGCGGCTGCCCGGCACTCTAGATGGCGCAGCAACTTCAGGTTTTGATTCCTGTTTGACCGGCTTGGGTGCTTTGGGGGCCTCCGGAGTGCTCTTTTGTGAGGGAGCTGGGGATGGTGTGGTTTGTTCTTTGGGCGGGGCTGCCTCTGCAGTCTTTGGAGGTTCCGCCCGAGCGGGTTCTTCGGCTGCCTTTTCCTCCTTGGGAGCAGCTGCAGCTAAACGAATGGAGTCAGGGATGAGTGTCAAACACAGTGAATTGAAGAGCAACACATACCACCTTCTCCAGCTTCTATTCTGAAGAGCTCTTGTCCGACAGAGACAGTGTCCTCTTCCTTTGCGAGGAGCTCAACAATCGTTCCAGCAACGGGAGCGTTGACGGTGACATCAATCTTGATAAAGGACACGTCAGTTCAAGTGATAGGCCAACTGAGAGCTATCGAGGTCGTACCTTGTCTGTTTCAATAGTGGCGACTTCTTCATCTGCCTCAACGGTATCGCCAACCTGTTTCGACCACGACCTGAGGGTACCTTCTGAGATGGATTCTGCCATCTGAGGGACCTTGATGGTCTCAGCTACAGAATTTCATTGCATCACTGTTATGGACCGCGGAGCGATGGGATTCACGTCATGGGACTGACCTTGCAAGAGATGCGAAGCGTGAAACTGCGCACGGATTAGATGCGAGGCAGTAGCATGCCTGGTGACGCCATCGAGGTTGAGTGGGTTTGGTTGAAGTATGACATGGAAAGCCGTACCAAGTCCTGGACACACCGGAACCCGGGACATGTCGTGCAAAAGCAGCACGACTACGCGCGACGGCAATGATACGTTTTGAAAGCATCGTGGCTTGACGATATCGAAAACGCCCCGGAAGAAAACGAAAGGGCGGGAGGGAACGGTGTATGTGGTCTAAGTACTGAGAGCAACCACGCTTGAAACGAAAATGTACAGCCACCGCTGGCCGCCATCGTGTACTCCTTTACCAAAACTACCGAGAAAACCCGACCAAGCGGATTCTGAGTCTGGCATAAATTAGTCCAGTTCAGCTGGACGACGGCCGCCCACGAACAAGCAACTGCGACGACGTCCGATATAGCCTAATACGTGGGTCCACCATTTTCCCAGTTCATCGTTCATAGAATTGACACCCCTTCCACGCGATGTATTTCCCGTTCGCGCGTTGAAACATACCACTGGGGCCATTCATACTACTTCATCTCAGGTTTCCCAAGGGGCCATGACCAAGCAAAGTCATTCTCCCTGAACTGTATCTCGTGAACGAATGGACACCCTGTCACAAAGTTCATGTTTCATTTCAGCCCTCGGGAGGGATAGGAAAGGACGTGCGAGATGCATTGACAGCTGTTGACAGTGTAATAAACGCTGAGCAGCGTCGGATGACCGAATATCGAGAAGGTGGCTGCCACCCTGCAAGACCGTGACTCCAGCCTCCCTTCAGAAGGGGAGCGCTACTCATTTGTTTAGAAATAATTGCCGAGGATGCTCGGAATTTCTGCTTGATGTTTGGATGGATGAAGTGGTAGTTGCGCGCGAGCTGCGGGAGTCCAGATTGTGGAGGTTGGACATCGATGTCTAGTAACTATTAGATCACTGGCAACCACGACAAGATCACGTCGGACTGCATCCATTCGCTTGACCTACTTATCAGTGCTAGTTCGATTCGAGTTTTAGCTCTGAACTCTGCTTGCATGACGCAATCATCCAGGTCCACAACACTGCCCATTCCTTTACTGTAAGAGTGTCTCTCATTCAAGTTCTCAAAGTTTGATGAACTATTTGCACACTCCGGTATACGCAATATCATGATAGGTATAGTTAGTGCCCCGCAATTTGAAGTCAGCCGAGGTACAATGCGCAACCACAAGATCCGCAGCTGGGTGGGGTCCGAGTGGATGTGGGCGCCAACGCCTGGGTGAATAGAACCCATATTGAGAAGGGGGAAACGAATTTATGGAGCGCAGCTTTCGGCGTCTCCGACCTCAACACTTTGTTTCTTATTACCTCGAAACCCCCGGGCTCGGCGTGCAGCATCGCGGAGGATGTCGTCAACGAAGAATAGTGCGTAGCAGTTCTCGGGAGTGATCGCACGGTACTAGCTGAAAAAATTCATTAAGACTATACGAGACTGGTGACTCTGGTGCGATGTTCTCAGTCGGTTTTCATCTTGATGGCATGCATCTGTTGAGCGGGAGTGTGCATGGGATTCGACAGCGGCGAGTTGCAAACGGTCAAGAAGCGGGAAGCCATACGGGAATGGACTTGAATGCCATTTCTGTGTCGGGGGATCACAAGTGGATAGTGTGCGGTGCGGCACTACTCGAGGAACAAGCGTGTGGGACGAAAAAATCGAGGAAAAGGTCATTGAAGTGGAGGGCTATGACATCCTTCCGGACTCGTATGGTCCTTTCCATGTAAGCACTCAACTGTGCATTCACAATGTTGGCGCGTTGGATAACGTGCACATAATCTTTTCTCATTTTAGGCACCTTCCCAACAGCCTAAAACGAAGACCAAAGTTGCTGAAGCAAGTCGTTCGAATAAGGCCACCTCGAGCAGCGGACAAGGTCATGCAGATCAGAAGGATGCAGGCCCTGTGTGTGTATTTCTCGCGACGATGGATCCCGTCGCGACAGCTCGCTTTTTATTAGGGACAGAAAGGGAATGATGCATCTCAGCCCTCGGCCGTGCCAACAGGGGTCGATGTCATGATGCGCGTTCGATCTGTTAACTTTGATCGTCAGACTCACGGTGGAATACAACAGCAAGAAACAGGTGACGTTACTGTTTTTGAAGTACTAAGCCATTCGAACAAGGACGCCTCCGGTAGCAGACAGGGTCATGCAAATCCAAAGAAAGCTGGTCCTGTGTGTCTTTTTGGTGGCGGTAGCCCATATCGTGATAGCTCACTTTTTATTAGGAACAAGTAAACAATCCATCCCAGCCCTCAGCCGGTAGGGTCCATGTAACTGTGCGTGTACATTCTCTTCGCTTATTCTCTTCGGGTCACCACGGATCACCTCAGCGGGAACCCTGAGGCAGCTGTACCGTTTCGGTCGCGTTCCAGTTACCGGCATGGATCTGGTGTTTTGGCGCGGTTACTGAAGACGGGATGCATAGATCCACTGGCAGGTGATCGATGCAAGGGATGTAGATACCAGGCATGATTCATCAACTTTCGGCATTTACCATGCAGTTCTTCGAGTTATCTAAATCTCACAGCGTTCGTACGAGCCTCGCTCTTCCGAGTCACTCGCTATTCTTGTCAACCTATACTCGTCCCCTCCGTGCCCTGATGCTACCGTGGGGGTTCGCCTCCGACGAGTTGAGTTCTAGATCTGGCATTGGACGAAACGCGCGTCCGCGAATGTGACACTTCTGGAAAAGGGCGCCGTATCCCATGCTCGGGTTGAAGGAGCTCAAGATTGAGTGCTTGGTGTCCGTACGAAGCTATACCGTACAGGTAACCTCGCGGGCGCCTACGCTTACAGTACTGGTGGATGGTCTTCCGAGGTTTCAGATGCCTAGCAGTGACCGTGAACTCGTACTCGGAGAATATCATCAATCATAGTTCGTCGAGATTTACAAGATATACAAACTGTCATATCGAGTTGGGCGCACCAAGGAATTCGTACATGAAGGCAAACAAGTTCCACATATCGTACAATCGCCCCTCCACTCATCGCGGTCGTGATTCCAGGTCTAGTCCTAGACTATCGTTGGTCAATGCAAAAAGTCAAACGTCGACACGGATGCACTAACCGATCTGATCACTTGGTTTCCCTTCCAACCAACCAACCATCCCACCCACTTCGTCCCCCAATTTCACGGCCGATCGTCACATTACAACGCGTTTCTTCGATCTGTACAACGACCTTTGCAGCGATGACCGCAGCTGCCATGGGTGCCCACGCAGCGGCGATGCACCTCATCCTCCCATACCCAAACGAACATAATCACGCGACAAATGAATTGCCTCTATGTCTGCTATCTCGACAACAGGCGCGACGAACGTGCGCCACCACGATCCCGATTCAATGGATGCACGTGCGATGTGTCGGGTGGGGGGGTGGAGTCGGAGGACTTCGAGGATAATTGCTTGCATACTTGGCTGCTGGCCATTCTCTCCGAAGACTTGGAAGCGTTCTTCCGTGGGGTCTCTTCCGAACCCGATCACGGCATTGTGTAGCGTGTTGTCGCGGCAACGGTAGGCATGAGCTACCGTCACCGCAACAACCCGCCACATCGTCTCGTAGGCTGGGAGAATGAAATTCAACGGATTGGGATATTGATCACGATCAACGATCCATCGGTCAATGTGAGCGATCATTTGGCGCAGAGAATCATCCTGGCGCATCACGGCAGCGTCTTTGATCTTGGAATCTTTCCAACGCTGGTTGATGATGTTGGTGACGTAGACGACGTCGTCGTAACGAAACGCGTCTAGGTCCGTGTTGAAGAGGGTGGAGAGAATGACAGAAAACGTGACACATTGGACATAGGTGGCGAGTTCGACGTTGTGTTGAGCGGGTAGAAATTGATAGGCGGTTGCTTCGGCGCTTAGCGCCACCGCCCACCATGTATGGTCCTTTTCGCCCGCGCCAGCCTGAGCGATGAGCGCCTTGGCCTTCGATGTGAAGGTTTTGTGTACTTTCGTATCGCCGCTGACGAACGTACTCGTCAAGCCAAAGGCATGAACGAGTCGTTGATTTGGGGCTGCACGAGCGCGGAGGAGGCTCGCAAGAGAAACGTCGGGTGGATTGAGGAGGCTACGGACTTGCGCCGCACGTTTATAAGTGCGCACGCGAGGGATTAAAAAGGGCTTTGCGGCCCATAAGGCTACCAAAGTGATAGTAAGGAGAAAGACAGACCAGGACAGCATGGCGATCGGTCAGGCCGGAACACTGACAGGACGTCCAGCCTACTTATTTATCTCCTCCATTGCACCCTCCACCCCCCTCGTGGTTCCCGCATTACCACACAAAACGGCATCATTTGCTGCGCAAAGTGTGACTCATTCTGTTCGGATCCTTCTAGGTCCAGCCTGCGCCACCCGTGGAACATTGCCTGCAGGGAAAGGGGGGGGGAAGGGGGGCGTGGTTCCCCCACACACCCACGCATGGGGGTAGATAGGGATTGCAACGAAAAAGCCAGCCATTTTGGACCCGGTGATACCCTCCTTGATGTTCACGCACAGGAAGTGCTATATACGGGCGACCACTGTACCCCCCTGCACGCCAGATATGAACCTGAGCGATCATATCAAAGGGCAACGCAAAGATACGCATGCATAGTAAATGCACGGTCACCGCTTCGTTCGGCCTCCGTCGAGATGTCCGAATTCCCGAGTTCCTTCTGCTGCTGCGGAGTGCTCGTCAGTCGGATGGACCAGATATGCACTCATACGTGGTCTAAGGTTTCGTTTCCCTATCAGACTAATATCAATGTTGGACGGTACATGCGATTGCGTGCTTGTAGGCGCAAATATTATCAGTGTGGAGCATGGACAAGCAATATGCTTCCTGCTTTACTTTCCTAAACGTGTTTCCACCACCAGAACCGCGGGCCATATCGACGGAGCCGAGGATGTTGTACGTCCGCAGAGCCTTTTGAAACGACTCATCAACCGGGCTCGTGGATGTCAAGCAGAGCTGCGCATTGCAGTTTCCGCGGACTTGTCGGGACATCGCGGACTCCACGAAACGTGTCAATGGGCTGCAATACTCAGATCTTGATCTCAAAAGTTCCGACGAGATATCGGCTGTGTCCTCGTGCCTAACACAATCATCGCCACCCTGCATGCAAAACGAGTGAATTGAATTGTCCAAGTGCCTGATCCGCTAAAACATGTCGATGTATTAAATGTACATGGCCAATTAAATATAAGTACGCACGGCGGGAACTGGGACTGCTCGCCATGATGACCAGCACCCACACGTCGCCGGATGAAGAAGTTCGGCGGTGAACCGCAACTCCTGGTATCATTTCCCCACAACCCCTCTGCGTAGAATGTACGACCACGGGTGTTATGGTATGATTTCCTTCTCCTTGCCTTTCCGCGATGGTGGAGGAGCAGGACTCAAACTAGGCAACCCTATCGCCGCAGCACCACCGAGAGGCGTCCAAGAGCCTAGCCGTCGCATGCCTTTGAAACCCGTCGGCGAAGCTATTCCGTTAGAGGACGAAAGGGTGACACGGTTGGGTGAATGTGAAGGGCTATTGGGCATGGACGTATGCGACAAAAGCTTGGGTGGCGATGTCTGTGGCGTAAATTGGGATTGGGACCCGCCCTGATTGGCTTCTGTGAGCAGGAACTCGACCCACAGACGGGAGAACGACTGGCGAAACGGTTGAGCGAGGAACGTCACCAAGTCGAAAAACGGATACAGCGTACCTCTGTCTCGTCCGTCTTTTCCAATTCCATGTTCTTGCTTTTACTTGGTGATGCTGCCCCATTAATGCCCCTCCCCCAAAACAATCCGCCCCCTCCTGAAGACCCACTTCCAATTGCGCCAGCGCTAGACACTGTTCCCAAGTTCCTGATCAAACCAGCTCTCTCCCTTTCCGTGTCTCCCCATCCGAGAATAGTCCCGAGCAACCCCAACATCTCAAATCTCTTTGGATCGGCGCGTGGGGTGGACAGGAAGGAAAGCAGAACGTTGGTGACGAGTCGACGGTCTACGTTGGTGTCAGAAGATGATTTCCGAAGACGACGGAGGGCCTCGATAAGGTGTTCATTCATGATGACGGCTGACAAGCCAAAGTTAGCACGAGTAATAGAGAAAATGGAGGAGACTGAGGATACACCTTCGTGTCGTAGCTTTCCGATAAGGAGGCTCTTCTCCTTGACCTCCTGCTCCAACTCCGATGTCCGTGATGCATTACTCTTGTTCTCTTCTAATTGGAGCTGCGTTGAGACTAAGAAAGGACCCGGTGCGCAACGACAAAGAGATAAGACAAACCTCGGCATCGAGTGCACGCCGCTTATAGTCGGCCAATGAAAGCGTGATGTCGTCGAGTTGCGACCTGTAGCCCTTCACAGCTTGGTGGAGTTCATGCTCCCTCGCTAATCCAAAGTCAACCACACGATCGTACTCCAATACCAAATACTCGAATACACACCTGTCTGGAAATCCTCGAGCACCGATTGCAAGTTGGCAGCCGTCTCCTTCGCCACGTCCAATTCGCCCCTTTCCCTCTGCCGCGTCTCCCTCTCGACATCCAGTTCCCTCCGAAGCGCCTCCGCAATCGCCCGCGCTTCCTCAACCGAAAGCCTCTCCTGCATCGCCCCTCTTTCCCACTCATCCCTCTCCAACCGGCACCGCTCCAACTCAGCCAACGTCTCCCGCATTGCATGCTCACTCGCCACACTCTCGCTCGAATCCCTATTCCTCAACAAATCCAGCTCTCTGGCAGTCCGCTCGTTCTCGGCATGCGATGCCAACAATTCCGTCTTGAGCGTCTCCACCGTCGCACTCAAGTCATCGTTCTGCGCCGTCAACGTCTGGATGTGAAGTTCCCGACGATCGAGTTCTTCCTAGGCAGAACACACACAACATGCGTTAGCGCGCCCCCTCAGCGCCTGGAATGAATCTAAAATTTGGGAACGTACGGCGTCTTGCTTGAGCTTGTTGCCCAACGTGGTACGCATGGCCGTCAACTTGGCGAGGAGGTTGCGGTATTGGGTGGCGAGGTCTTCTTTTTCCGCTCGCTCGCTCGCGAGTTGGCGTTGGAGCCGCTCGAGGGGGTCCATATCTGGGTCTTGATCTTGGTCGGTGTCATCGTGGTGGGCCGTGCCGTTGAGAGGGAACGCGCTGGTACTTGTCTCGCTGTCCGTAGAGGTGCGCGCGCCGTTGTGGGTGACGGCGGGCGAGAAAGGACGGGATGGGGACTGGGAGGACATGGTGGACTGACTGCAACCGTTCCCGACTTTGACTTCCAAACTCGGCAGGATCCCCGCAGCTGGTGAAATGCACACGTGACATTCCCCCTAGCAAGGTCTATCAGGCCTTCAGGATTCAGATATCCAGCCCTCAAGCTTTCAAGACTCATACGATCGTCGTGAGATTCAGATAATGATACAAACTCAAAGGAGTGAATGGTAAATGTCTAAAGCTCATGCACGCTCATTAATCCCGAGGACCATGACCACACCTAACCCCTCAGGTACCGCATGTAATGATGATCTAACGAGATGCGCAAGACGACCGCGTAGGACAATAAACAGGGATTCAAAAAAAAGCCTTTAAATCACACCTGGTGTCTATGTTCGGCCGCCTGGAACTGTTGAATATTATACTCACTACACTACTGTATTAGGAGAGTAGTTCACACACTTTGTATATTCACATTCAGACTCAGCTAGTCTGAGTTCTAATCGATCTTTCACTCGAATCACAAAGTTCTATAAGTAAGCTATACCTCAGGTATGTCCCAGTAGTGTACACTCTGCCAGTACATGTTGGCTCTCAACAGGTTATGAGCCCCGGTTGTGCTTTATGCACACTGGGAGTTTTCTACTACTACCTGAGTGCAAAAGTTGTGCGTCTTTACGCCACTGATGCAGCTTCCTACTTTGAGTGTTTTTACACCAAGCAATAGAACGTTGATGCGTTTTTACGCTCACTCTTTTGATGCACTTTGCGCTCAAGGAGTTAATGTTCAGGTCCCATGGAGAGACTAGGTCCCTCTAGAGGATTTAGAAAAACGTTCAGGAAAGCGCGAATTTTTCGCCGCCATTTTTTCTTTGACTTTTCATTGAACATTTGGATAGTACTGACGTTTCATTCATCCTCAGAAACCTACAAAATGTCTTCTACCACTTTCAAGGATCTTCCCCGTATGAACGGGACGAACTATCAACGATGGGCTGTAGAAATGGAGTCTTACCTACGCTCTCAGGGACTCTGGCGAGTACTCTCGCGGGTCCAACCCGATCACATCCGGAATGCGGCCGGAGACATCGTTACCGACCGGACCGATGCTATTGAAACTTGGGAAGATACAAATGACAAAGCACTTG
>JBBPRI010000037.1:0-123011 GCA_038092955.1 Boletus pseudo-olivaceus
AGCTCACCAAGCCAAAAGTACAAAAACTGTTGCAATGACATGAGTGATTTGAAATGTCCATAGTGTCATGGCCACCAGACCAAATCACATGACCAAGGTACCAATGGCAAGCCATACATGTCTACTCTATTTCGTCTCACTATGACTAAGCATAATTCCCACACCCTCAGACACACCACCAGCATCTCTTTGAAATATCCAAACATTGCAACAGTTTTTGGAGTCACTGTATAAGTAAGCTATACCTCAGGTATGTCCCAGTAGTGTACACTCTGCCAGTACATGTTGGCTCTCAACACTCAGGTTCCGGACGATAAGGCGTACCACGTTCGTGCCTGCATCCAACGAACATTGACCAGACTCGAAGGTGCTTCTTAAACTACACGCCATGGTTTATTCGAAAGGTTCCATCGTCAAGTACGAGTTGGCGAGCCTTGGTTCGAGTCAGACAAGTTGGTCAGCCCGGAATCACGCGCGATGCGTGGCAGACATCAGCGAAACGGCTAGTGTTAGCCGACAGTAGCCGAAAGTTATGACCAGTCATAACCAGTCAGGACCACTACCCAGTTCACAGATGGAGCATTCAACGATTCACGCCGTTCCGAGACCGGGTCACTGTCTCTTCGCCAACAAGAGTAGCAATCTATCTGTCATTCCACTGATAATGACGAACGATCACGACAGCCGAACAATACACTTTCGAAAAACGTTCGTAGATTCACGGAGCCTCGACAACCTTGCTTCCCATCCGACCTTGTAGAGGAGAGGAGAAAAAGAAAATACAATACATGGATTGTCGTTGGGGCGGGTAGCACACGTATGAGGGAATCGTTCAGTCAACCCTCCTTCTGAACATGACCTTGGCACTCGGATCAGGAAACAGATCCGCCCCAAAATACAGCGATGGCGGACGCGTCGCGTTATCCGTCAACTTGACATCATACGTCACCACAATGTGGGCCAACATAGATTTCATCTCGCTTGCAGCAAAGAAACGTCCAGGGCTAGTACACAGTCAGTAATTTTGCATGGTCGTTGGAAACTGCGAGAAAGAAAGCACGTACCACGCATGTCGACCATGTCCGAAGGGCAAGTACTCGGTCGTGGTCGAGGCAAATTGATGCCTCAAGCCTTCCCCGTCCTCTTCACGCAAGTCGGCAAATCGGAAGGGCACGAATGCGTGGGCGTTTTCGTAGAGCGCTTCATCACGGTGTATAGATCGGATGGCTGCGACGATTGTGGTGCCTTTGGGTATAAACATACCGTCCGAGAACGTGAAGTCTTGCAGCGCTTTGCGCCTCAGCTCCACTAGTTAGCTGGATAATCAGAGTCGGCTGACACGGAGAATGTACGAGGAGACCCGTACAACTGGTGATGCCTTCGAGACGTTGGCACTCCTTGATGAAGCTATTTACTTTCCGCATCTTTCCCAATGCAAGTTTAGACCATCCCTCCTTCTCGACGATCGCTTCAACCTCCTCCCGAAGAGGCTTGATATATTGGGGATTCGCTGCGAGGTATAAAAGCACATGAGTAAAGCTCTGTCATGTGACATCAGTCATGCAGGTTAGAGCTGAAACAAGAGATTCGAAGCGCACGCCGGAAGTTGTCTAACCGCAAAATCGAAGCTATGAGCACCATAAGTATGCGAAGAGACATTGGGACCCACGTGAACAGACACAAAATTCATGACCAATATACGAGTTGCCAAGGACTTTGCTGTCAACTCTGGACCCTCTGCCACGTCCATCAACCAGGATAGAAAATCGTTCTGTCAAAAAACCGATAGTGAGTGCCGATCTCGTCTGCGAACGAGGTTGACAAACAGGCTTGTCGGCCCACTCATTCCCGTACTCCTTTATGAATCTTTCTCGCTCCTCAATTATTGGACCGATAAGCATCTTTGCACACTGGTTCATTTGATTAACGTTCGTAAAGAATCGGGCAGCTATACTGTGACTACGTTCAAAGCTAGGCCTCGGACAGGCAATTGCAAGCGACTTACGGCTTCAGTAGGTCCGGGAACAGCCCGATAATAGCACTTGCTTTGATGACATCGATCGTATACCGAATGTTGAGATCCACCCAGTCAGGGTCACGGCCTAGAGTGATCGAGTAAAGACTAAAAGCAAGGGAGACGATGGGAAGGCTCACACAATGGGAGTCCGACAAATACTCTATTGCTCGTTCTGCAGACTACCTTTTGCACACTACTGAGTGCCGGCATACTCTTCCATTCTGTTTGTTCCAGGCACCGATGAATAGCGCGCGCGAATACGAGCGAGATGCTTACCGTCCCCCCTGAGATCCAGCACGTCATCCAAGGCCGTAGTCATCTCATCTCTCATTTCTGGATACAATGCTCCGATATTCCGAGTTAATTGTGAGCGTATGATCGGAAGATGATAGGGGTTATGGTGAATCTCGGGTCCCATTGTGTACTCGACGTGAAGTCGCTGTCAGTCCATTTAGTGAAAATTATTCTTCCTGGAAGTGAATAACTACTCGCATCCCTTGTGGCTTCTTCGACCGAGAGTATATCATCAGGAGCTCTCCGTAGTTCATCCACATGCTTGCGGCTGCAGAGAACGACGATCCAACGGTACAGTTCTGCAACTTTGAATGGCGCTGACTTGTGCTGAAATACTGTGAGTGACCGTGCATGAAATGTGGGAAGCACCATGCTTGCCTTCTCATATCCTTCCTGTATAACGTCTATAGCATTAGTTTGAAACTTTAAACCAGCCCAATATGAGCCGAGCCAGCTACTCGACCCAACGGTGGGTATAGCATCCAGCTGGAGAGACCCACCAGAATTGAGGAGAGCAAGTGTTTTCAGCAACCACACTCACCTTGCAAGGCTGGGACAACTTTACGACGACGACAATTGCAGCGCCAGCGATGCTACAACCAGAGATGTTCGCAAGTAGGTCGACCAGTCGAGAATCCATCGAGGGAGGGGGGGGCGCGTTTTCTTCTGAAATACAAGGGTGGAGCCTCACATTAAAGTACATGCACCCCCACGGATACCACAGAAACTCACCTTCCGTAAAACTCTCACCAACCAGCGTGGCGGGTTGTTGAAACGAGTGGTGGTGTCGCACTTTATGTCCGTGAATTTCATGCACGATATCGCTACGTAAGTGATGCGCGCGACATCCAGTTTAGCCAAGTGGTCTCACGTCGGAAGGAACAAGTGAAACAGCTGCATGGAATGTGAGCAACCCCGTTAATAACCCCCATTGCAAAATCGGATTCATTGAGGCCTTTGGAACCTGCTTCCATTTCGCACGAGCATGCAAAGGGAAGGGGTGCCGGTGGATTTCATCTGGTTGTCCTACTTATCAGCGTCGCATCGCTGACACTCCGTGTCACAGGACGAGTCTGGCGATGAGTGTATACATTGTGAGCCGTCTGGATGAAAGAGGAAGCTCAACATTTTCATGTATCTCACAACACTCCAAGTCAGCACTCGGGCTAGAATTGATGTGGCCCATTCCAAAGGAGATATCGAGCAAGTATTAGTACAACTTGTTTAGTACGGCAGTGAGCACCAGTACTAAGTACTTGAGAGTATTGCTGCTAACTGAGTCGAGTCGAATCGAAGTGTCAGAAAGTCTGAGTTTTCGAAAGTCCGGCATTTCGTGACCTGCACTTTGGTCGGCACAACATGCCGCCGGTATCTCGTTTCGTGCGGAGCTGATCTTATCAACTCAGGTTGATCATCTCTTAGATCTTATCTTTCACTCTCCGCCCCATCTCACATCTCCCTCCTGTCCCGCCCGCTCCCTCATCTCCTTTTGTCCCCCCACTCTCTACTTCTCTGTCTCAACCACCTCCCATCACTCTGTTTCATCTTTCTTAGGTTGACCAAGCTTCCAGGCTTGAGTCGCCCCCCAGTGGTGAATTCAAGCGTGTGAACACCTGGCCAAGCGGCGAGTTTTTTTTGTTGACGTCGTTGCTGGCATTGAGGCAATGCAGCGTCTATCCTTGAAGAATCTTTCACAGGGCCAACGATTTGAGGAAAATTTCAAGCACAAGTACGTCAAGTCAACGTTCAATGATGCGCGTCAACGCTGGAAACTGGCCCCCCCGAACATGCGGGAATCTCTTCTCAAAGATGGGCGCACGATGGATGGTCTCCTCGTATCTGATTGCTTGTGCGTTCACAACGAGCTCGGCGAGCAGCATGGGCTCAAGGGCACAGCGCAGTCTCAATGGCATGTGGCTGAGCAGCGCCGTGCTGATCGCCGCACTTGATCGCTGGTCGCAGACCGCCGGACTTTCCGTTTTCCAATCGTCCTCCGAAGTTTGGAGTTTGTTTCCACTCTGTTGTTTGAGGCAGCCCGTGGGAACTGGGATGACAGTAGACTTTCTCCGACACCGACATAATTAATGATTTTACTATGGAGCCTCGACAACGTTATTTCCCATCCAATCTTGTACAAAATAAAAGAAAGAGAAAATACGATGCATAACATTGGGGGATGTAACACACGTACGAGGGAATCGTTCAGTCAACCCTCCTTCTGAACATGACCTTGGCACTCGGATCAGGGATCACCCCCGACCCAAAATACAACGATGGCGGACGCGTCGTGTTATCTGCCAGCTTGACATCATACGTCACCACGATGTGGGCCAACATGGATTTCATCTCGATTGCGGCGAAGAAACGTCCCGGGCTAACACGCAGTCAGTGATGGTAATGTCGCATGGTTGCTGGAAACTGCGGGAAAGAAAGAACGTACCACGCATGTCGACCGTGCCCAAAGAGCAAATACTGGGTCGTGGTCGAGGCAAATTGATGCTTCGCGCCTTCCTCACCCTCTTCACCCAGCTCTGCAAATCGGAAGGGCTCGAATGCGTGGGCGTTTTCATAGAACGCTTCATCGAGATGTATAGGTCGACTGGCTGCGACGATCGTGGTACCTTTTGGTACAACCGTACCGTCCGAGAACGTGAAGTCTTTCAGCGCCTTGCGCCTCAGGCTCACTAATTGGTTGAATAATCAGAGTCGGCTGACGGAGAGAATGGATGAGGCACGTACCGCCGCTAATGCCTTCGAGACGTTGGCACTCCTTGATGAAGCTATCTACTTTCCGCATCTTTCCCAGCGCAACCTTCGACCATCCCTCTTTCTCAATGACCGCTTCAACCTCCTCCCGAAGAGGTTTGGTATATTGAGGATTCGCTGCGAGGTAGAAAAGCGCATGAGTAAAACACTGTCGTGTCACATCAATCATGCGGGTTAGAGCAAAAACAAGAGATTCGAAGCGTACGGTGGAAGTTGTCTAACCGCAAGATCGAAGGATATGAGCATCATAAGTATGCGAGGAGACATCGAGACCCACGTGGATAGCCGCAAAATTGACGACCAATATACGAGTTGTCAAGAACTTTACTGTCGATTCTGGCCCCTCTGCCTCTTCCATCAACCATGAGAGAAAGTCGTTCTACCAAAAAAACTGATAGTGAGTGCTGATCTCGTCTGCGAACGAGGTTGACCAACAGGCTTGTCGACCCACTCATTCCCGTACTCTTTTAGGAATCTTTGTCGCTCCTCGATTATTGGACCAATAAGCTTCTTTCCACGCTGGTTGCTTTGATTAATGTTGGTAAAGAATCGGGCAGCTATACTGTCATTACAATAAAGCTAGGCCTCGAACAGGCGACTGCAAGTGACTTACGGTTTCAGCAGGTCCGGGAACAACCCGAGAATGACACCTCCTTTAACGACATCGAGGGTATACTGGATGTTGAGATCTATCCAATCAGGGTCACGGCCTAGAGTAATCGAGTAAAAACTAGAGGCAGGGAGACGATTGGAAGGCTTACACAATGGGAGTCCGACAAACGCTCTGTTGCTCGTTCTGCAGGCTACCTTTTGCACACTGCTGAGCGCCGGCATAGTCTTCCATTCTGTTTGTTCCAGACATCGATGAATAGCGCACGCGAATGAGAACGAGATGCTTACCGCTCCCCTTGAGATCCAGTACGTCATCAAAAGCCGTAATCATCTCGTTTCTGATTTCTGGATACAATGCTCCGATATTCCGAGTTAGTTGTGAGCGTACAATCGAAATATGATAGGGGTTATGGTGAATTTCGGGTCCCATTGTGTACTCGGTATGAAGTTGCTGTCGGTGGAATTCAGTACAAGTCAATCTTACTGGATCCAAGTGGATAGCTACTCGCCTCATTTGTGGCTTCATCGAAAGAAAGCGTATCATCTGGAGCCATCCGTAGTTCGTCCACATGCGTGCGACTGCCGAGAACGACGATCCAACGGTACAGTTCTGCAACCTTGAATGGCGCTGGCTTGTGCTGAAATACTGTGAGTGATCGTGCATGAAATGTGCGAAACACTATGCTTGCCTTCTCATACCCTTCTTGTATAACGCCCATCGCATTGGTCAGATGCGTAAAACCAGCCCAACACGAGCCGAGCCAGCTACTCGACCCAACGGTGGGTATAGCATCAAGCTGGGGAAATCAGCCAGAATTGAGGGGAGAAGGTGTTTCCGGTAACCGCACTCACCTCAGCGGAAGGTTGGGACAACTTTGCAACGATGATAAAGGTGGCAGCTGTGGCGACACCATAACCAGCGATGCTCGCAAGTAGGTAGAGCGGTTGAGAACTCATTAGGGGATGGCTTTTTTGTGAAACACACGGCTGGTCGCCCCACATTAAAGCCCCCATGCCCACGAATACCACGGAAACTCACGTCACTCCACCTTTAGTGAGACTTGCCAACCTTGACGGGTTGTATGTAGGGCTGCCGAGACGGTGTCGTGGGTGATCCAAAAGAGTGATACTGGGGTGTGGCACTTTATGTCTATGCCTTCATGCACGGTATTGGTACATTAAACACCGCGCGGGAAATCCACGGTAGGTTGATCTAGTAGTTGTATGGGACGTGGGTCACACTCAGCCTCATTAGTGGGATCTCGGATTCATCATAACATCCTGACACTCCGGCTGGGCGAGGCCGGCGGTCGGTGATATGGATTGTGAGCTGTCAGGATCAACGTAATAACTACCGGCCGCAGTTGCCAGTCACCTGAAACGCGGAAAAACGATGTACTCATTCGACGATACTTTTGCGAGTCTCCGAGTCCCATTGTATGACCACACGAAGTGCGCATTTATCCAGGATTCTTGGACCCAAAGTAGTACTGGGCCAGCTTTTCGTGGCTTCAGTTTTGGGGGCCCTTACGTCTTGGGTTTCAGTTATCATCGATCATCTCCCATGCGCCTTGGGGCTCGTGTTTCAGCCCGACCAGTCCGGATTTGTGGTTTCTTTGGGGATTCATTTATGCCCCTCTTTTGGGGGCGTGTCCGTAAGTACCTGTGATCGCGATTATACAAGTTCAAACGTTCAACTCCTACCTTCTGAATTTGACAACCAGTCCGAGTGGACATGAATCCTCGGCAACTCCCGAGTAGCACTGTATTTGGCTGTATTTGGATCGACTGTACAGTTAGAATCAGCCACATTCGCTCATCGTTCCGCACAACCACCACCCACTCTGCACGATGTCGACCGATCTCCAGTGGCTCCTTCTCCGCGTCAGTACTAGTAGTCATCCTCCAGATGTAATGTTGACGCGCTTTGACAGAACTACAACTCCTTCCTCGTGAAGAAGGTCCCAGAGGGCCCTATCTTCTCCACCGAACCCGTATGTGGGGCCCTGTTGTTTTGCGTTCCATCCGCATGACGCGCCTTCGTAACAGGGTAACCTCCGCAACCTCCATTCGCACAAGTACTCCGGCCTTGCCAACGCAAAGGCAAGGATACCCTCGGTGTCGATATCGTGATGAGATATTGATCCAACAATGTTTCGCAGACCATCGACATCAAGGACTCTCCCTCGGGCATCCAGGTTACCGTGAACAAGTCGAAGGCGACGCCCCCTCAAGTCCGTGCTGCACGGACGACATTCACGATCCGCAACCGTTCTGGCGGGCGTCGTGCATTGGGTGTCGTTGCCGGTCTCGCAAAGAAGGGTTACCGCCCTGATCTCCGCGCCGTGAGTACTTTTTTTTTTTTGAGAAATTCCTCCCCCCTCTTGTCTCGCTCCGGAGATCAACCCAAATGCACTCTCGTTAGAACTCGCTGGAAAACACCTACTCGGTGTATGAAAGTTGAGCGTGGACACGTTTGCAATATCAATGTTGTCCACCTTCTGGACAGTCTCGATCAGACAAATTTTCTCCCCGTCTATTTTCATTACGGGGAGGCACGATTGACGACTACATATCTCTGTCCTTGATCATCCTGTAGTATAATTTACTGACAGAATATCATGGACAGGCTGCCCTCGGTCGCACTTCTGCTCTCATTTCTACTCAAAAAGAGAAGAAGCCTCGTCCACCAAAGAAGGCCCGGGGGAAGAAGGCCACTGCATGACCGTCTTGGCGTGTATCTCCAGTATTCTCTTTGCTATGCACCTTCATGATAAAACGAGCGTCGTTATGTCGGCTAGGCTTATGCCCATCATTCCTTCGTACTCTGAGCGTGCGGAGATATCTGAGCAGTTTTGGATCGACCGGTAAAAATACACACACGATTCAGCTATACGTACAACATTCGCCTCGCAATTTGAACACCAAATCTTCAGTCCACTCGAGTGATTCAAACAGCCAACACTCTGCCCGTGGGCTGACTGATCCTGCCCGCCGCTCCGAAAGAGTGCTTCGAACCCAAGCAATCCTTGGAAGGCGTCGTCGCATCGAGCTTGCGATACACGCTCTCCTTGAGTCTGCTCTGGTCATGACCACCATGACCATGCTTCTTCTCCTTCTTTGGAGCCTCTTCCTCGTGCGGGGGAGGGTGTGTCTGTTGCTCTTCGCCTTCCCCCTGAGCGGCCGGGCGCGGGTAGTCTGCGTTTTCTGCGGGGTGCGTGTTTGACGGTGCGGACGTACCGCTGGTTTTTTGACGCATCGATGGGGTGCTGTCTGAGTAGGCTGTTGGGCATGTTTGGTGTATTGACTTACGGGGCGTTGTGGGGTTTGGGACGTGTGCTGGTAGAGAGACGACGACCGCCGACTCTCACTACCGCATGAGAGGAGAGGACGACCATCAGCACGAGTCATCCATGTATCTCGTGTAGTGTTGCGATACTTACGGGCTGGGGGATGCTGGACCGATAGGATGTCAGACATGGTGCTGGCTGAGGTGAACGTCGAGGCAGGGGCAGGGAGCGGAGTTGTATGGCTGATTGCGCAGCGGTTAGTTACATGCCAAGATGTATTTCGAATTCGGGTCATCCAAAATAACGTCGCGCTTCGAATTGCATTTCATAGCAAGAGACCATCTGCGCAGTTCGTCCATCGATGCATCAACAGGCGGAACCTCTCGAACGCACAAAAAAAATCAGACCGATACAGTCATGGTGTCGTTTTGGCATATGTCCATAGCATGCAAGGACATCGTGATGAGGAATGACATGGACATGGAGCCTGGGATAAGTAGATGAACAAAAGAAAACGTTTACTCTTCCTCCTCTTCGTCGCCGCCCTCCTCTCTCTTGGCAGCTGCAGCTGCCCGCTTGCGCTTGACGCGACCAGGGCGTCCGCCCCCATATGGCGAAGTGAGCGCATAGTCGATGTGCTTCTGCGAGTCGAGACGAACGACAAATGATGGGACGTTGACAATTTGCTTTCCAACACTTTCAGAGATCACATGAGCATCCTAGTTATGCCTTGAGGAATCCCGTCTTACCGGATGTGGCGTTGTCTGATGAGCGTACGAGCGTGGTGGATACTCTTGGCGAGGTTCGTCTTGAACACCTGCGTTTGAAGGCGGCGTTCCAAGAAATCCTCAACTTTCAGAGCCAACACGTAATCGAGACGCATGCGGGACTCGTCGAGCACACCAATACGGACGAGACGACGGATGAGGGCGTTACCCTCGAAAAGGCGCTTGGGGTCTTTGTCGTCGAGTTTGAGCAGCTCACGGGCGGCACGACGGATTTTTGAAAGGATGAGACCAATGCGCCAGATCTCGCGTTTGTTGCGGAGGCCATACTCGCCGGCAAGCTAGACCCATAAGAATGTCAGTCTCACCGACACGACCATGGCGAATAAAAGTACCTTCAATTCGGCATCGAGCCGAGCTGAACCGTATGCTCGATGAGGGACCTTGTAACTATAGCGTTATCAATGCTACGGTGAGCACACCAACTCCTGCTACGATCTCGAGACTCACGTCTTGCTGTGGTTCCGTGGTGCCCTGCGGTGAACGAATATGAGTACGATGTGAGGGTTGTTGTACACGACTAGGACAGTACCTGGGCATTTTTCTTGAGGTCGGACGTGTGTCAGTCCACGACTATACTGGGGATGACGAGTGGTGTGTGCGCCACAACTGTACAGTTTCATCTAAAGCCACCGGAGATACCCGGCTCATCCACTCGACACCTCCCTCAAGACTGACATCGACGACGCCGACACCGTAAGTTCACCAAGGACCTTCCTCGGCATCGCTGCTGACAACAACCACACAGCACTCAAAATGCCTCACTCATTCGGTTACCGTGCGCGCACGCGCGACATGTTCAAGCGGGGCTTCAAGGGTAAACATCGAGCGCTGTCTCTGCGTGACCTTGGATCCTAACGAACGTACCAGAGCACGGCCCCATTAAATTGTCGACCTACCTCATCAACTTCCGCGTCGGCGACATCGTCGACATCAAAGCTAATGCCGCCCAGCAAAAGGGTATGCCCCACAAATACTACCACGGGTCCGTCCGTTTCATACGTTCCCCCGCTGGATTTTTCGTCTGAATGCTGAAATCGCAGACGAACTGGCATCGTCTACAACGTCACACAACACGCCGTCGGTGTCATCGTGTATAAGATCGTGGGCAACCGGTACATCGAGAAGCGTGTCAACCTCCGCGTTGAGCACGTCAAGCACTCCAAGTGTCGGCAAGAGTTCTTGGACCGGGTGAAGCGTAACCACGAAGCACACGTCGCGGCCAAGGAAAAGGGCGGTAAGTACGCTGTATCTGAGTTGGGCGCCGCGCATGCTAATCGCGTGCGGTAGAACGTGTCTCGTTGAAACGCGTGCATGTGCTTCCTCGGGAAGCTCATACTGTGTCGATTGCTGAAAATGCACCGCAAACGATGGTGCCTGTACCATACGAGACTACGATTTAAAAGGGGATGTGCATTCTTTGTCGTACTTCTTCTATGCTAGCACACCATGCACCCATGCAATCATAACTTGCCATATTGCTGAGTTTATTGAGGGTCATGCCTATGTTTGGGTAAAGCCTTGTAGAAACAACACAGCCAAACAACCAACCCACTGCCCCTCAGCTCGACTATGCCATCCAAGCGCGACCGAGACCGTTCACGATCCTCAGAACGAGGCTCTTCCCTCCCAGACGGCATCTCCCCCATCTCGGAATCCGACTACTTTCTCAAAAACACTGAATTCAGAGTATGGCTCAAGGACGAAAAGGACAAGGTTTGTCGTGCATGCACCTTAGACTAACCCGTCAGACACGTTGAGCTTCCCTTTTTCCTTTTTTTTTTTTTTTTTTTTTTTTTTGGAAATAACAGTACTTTGACGAACTCTCGAGCGAGAAGGCGCGGAGGTGCGCATGTGCCGATCCACCTGTTGCACTGCGGTGCCGTTGACCCG
Organism: Boletus pseudo-olivaceus; assembly: GCA_038092955.1. Classification (NCBI taxonomy): domain Eukaryota; kingdom Fungi; phylum Basidiomycota; class Agaricomycetes; order Boletales; family Boletaceae; genus Boletus; species Boletus pseudo-olivaceus. Next base: position 11,658 of record JBBPRI010000037.1, read on the forward strand.
TCGTGATGAAACCCCCGTCGCAAAACGTTCACAGTTACTTTCGCAAGTTTGTTCGGGTGTGGAACAAAGGGAGACTCTCCAGTGCGTCTGACCAAACTCACCTCCCTCGCGCATGTCATATTCATGTTCCCTGACGTGTCGCACCACAAGAGAGGTTATATCATGATGCACCAGCGATGGCTGGTTCCGCTGCCAACCAGACCGCTTTCAAGTGGTCGTTTGCTGACAAGGGATCGAGTGCAGATGCCAACGCACTGCGTGCCGCACGCGAGGAGGTCGATTCGGCGACGTATCACCCCTCGGGGGGCAGCGGTGGTCGTGTTCACAGGACCGCTGACGGTCGCGGTCGCGTCATTGGACCTGCCTTCCCATCCGCGTCTGACCTCGTCCTTGCGAGAGAAGCCGCATCGGAACACCAAGCCTCTGAACGCGACCTCAAACGGAAACGGGATCGTGCAGAGGCGAAGGGACGTCTGGAAGACGTGGTGGGGCCGAAAGAAGTGGGAAGGGAGGGGATGTTGGAGAAGAAACGTGCGCGGCGAGAGAACGATCGTGAGTTTCGGGAAAAGGGGGACGATGGGTATGAAGCGGACGAATCGACGTTGCTTGGCGGTGGGGATAGCTTCAGAGACCAGTTATGTGTTCCGTGTCTCACAGAGCACTATTACTGACACCCTTGACAGCATAGCACGACGAGATGCTGCCAGAAAACGATTCGAAGAGAAGCGTGGTGCGGCGCGAGAAGACAAAGGGGCGACAGCGCGCGAGCGTGCCGTCGCAATGCGCGAGAAAGACAGGGCGACCATGGACATGTTCCAACAACTTGCTAAACAACGGTTCGGATAGTCTTACACCTATTGTGCATATTATTGTGACTACACGTTCATGCTTCATCATATATTGGTAATACATGATCCATCGCCTACATCCACGGATGCGTCATGCGGTGTGCCGGAATTGAACATCCTTTGAACCAGCGTTGGCAGATAGGTATGTGATATAGTCTTCTCTCAAGTCGTGGATAGTGCCACTTTGGCTCCGATGCAGCACGACGATCTCGCGTACTCGGATAACATATGAACCAATTCTTGTATGACAATGAGATGTTGGCGTCGTTGAGTTACATGATATCCCTACTAGACGCACATCCTCGTCCTAGTAGACATGCTGTAGGCTTGCAAGTTGCAACGGGTTTAACCTCCGTGTCCGTATAGATTTCATCTACCATCGAGTGAATTATCCTGACGAGCTCGATCATAGACAGGCTTATCATGATCCATATTGATGTTGCGAGGTAACACAAACCCAACGAACTTCCACATAGTTGCGATTGAGAGTAGTATGGATTACACCGAATGACCTGGATCAATGTGTCTCGTCGTGTGCACCTGAGCGATTACACAACATCCACGTGGGAAGGGTGATCGAAAGAGTCGAGTTGCCTGTTTCTTCGTGATGCTGGTCTACTGTAAGTATAATAATGTAAGCTACAGGAAATCACGCGCACCGTTACGTGGACCGTCCCGGCCGAGGGTTGAGATGGATCGTTTGCTTGTTGTGCCTAACAGGACGTGAACTGTCATGACGAGTTCTACCTTCACTAAAAAAAAGTCATACTGGGTCTGCTGCCCTTGTATCCGTAGCACCTTGACCGCTCTGGGAAGTATGTTCGTTCGTATGCTTGGGAATAGTAGTCTTGGTAGGCGGTTTATGCTGTAATGTGTGTTGAGTCCGTGCATACAAATCTGAGGAATAGCAAACTTTTCGCTTTCTGGTGTGTCCTGTGGATGTTCGCTAGGATGATATATTAGATACACGGGATCCGATCTGCCAAGAAAGAGCACTCACTGCAACGCGTTCAGCTGCAGCCATCCGCGAAGGACCCTCGCGTGTGTCATCCGCTCTTGCTGGAGAGTGGGAAGGAGATCGACTATCGGGAGGCTGGCGCGACTTTCCAGAACGTCGGTCAGGCTTATGTGAGGTCGGGTCCTTCTTATTCGTTCGCTGGAGCAATTTTTTAAGCATTGAACGGCCTCGAGATGACTCGGCGGTATCTGGTGTGGCATCTGATGACTGCGATAAAGCTTGGGACGGGCCCAGGGGGGGTACCTCAGCCTCCTGGCGATCGGTAGAAGAGGTTGGGGACGGCGGCTCGAGCAGCGTCAACACGGAAGTAAAAGGAACATGAAGTAATCGCCAACCTCGTCAAAGTTGAATTCAGGAGCCGGGGCGCTCGACGGTACCTCGACCTGCACCATCGTGAGAACTTGTTTCATGGGAGGAACGAACGAAGTGATACCTCGAGAAGATCGTCACCATCCCCGCTATGTCCCTCGGGCTCAAGCGGGCCGGCTTTTCCAGGATCTTCCTGTTGTGAATGTACGCAATGAGCGCAACTGTTTTGGTGAGGGAACGACAAACTCTCACCGGGCTTGAGTCGGGCAATTTGTTGTCACGGCCGCTCGACTCGGATGTCGATGACTGCTCATCTTGTTGTGCTTCTTCACCAGTAGATACCTACACAGTTTGTCAACATGGGGGATGGAATGGGGCTTGTCTGACATTCCAGGACTATGATGGCACAAATACTTACATGGAAAGGACCATACATATCAGGGAGAATCTTGCTGAGATCATGAATGTTGATTTTCCCATCAGGTCGTCCAATCACAAGACTGCTACTGTCTGGGGAAACGGCAATCGACCGCATCCCTTTGCTGTCCTTAATGACAGGGCCAATCCATGTAAGTGTTGATGTGTCAAGGAATGAGATTGAAGACGGTGCGATCGTAGCGATAAATTTGCCGTTGGCAGCTAGAGCAATAGAGTCCACGCGATTATTATCGTTGTGGTCATTGAAAATCGGTGATTCAGCAAGCTGAGACCCAGTGGCCACATCAAACGACCTGATCTTGTCGTCGTGGGATATGGCAAAAATCCGTTGACCATCGCCCGACCATGCAAGTGGAATGACCGGGGTCCACCGGGGTATGGTAATGTTGATTGTGATGAGTCTGTCACTGTTTCGAATGTCGAAAATGCGAATCGAGCCAAGCCGGCAGGCAGTGGCAACTTGCTCGCCATTCGGGGAAAATTTGATTCCAGTGACTCGATCTTCATACTGCAGTGGGCCGACAAGTCTCTGCCCGCTTGCGATGCTCCAAATACTTGCTGTTTTGTGAGGTTGCCCGGTCCCAGTGGCAAACGTGGTCGAATCAGTGGAGACGTCGACTGCAGCCACATAATTTGTGCCCTCCACATCGATGACCTTTTCACGCAGCTCTGCATCCCATACACTTGCACCCTCGTAATTCCCACATACCACCCACTTGTGATCCTTCGACACACAAATGGCGCGCAACTTTACTCCTGTTTGCTTTCTGACCTCTTGACCATCTGCGAGTCGCCATCGTCGAATCCCATCATTAGCCCCACCCAAAAGGTGCTTTCCGTCGGGGTGGAACACGACTGCGTTTACATAGCCAGGCCTACCAGTGTCAAGGACCATTGTTTGGTCTTACTGAATTGTCAGCATCGTTCAATCACTCCTCGGAGCTGCTACGCACCAGTATTCGTCGACGACATCTTCACTGATAGTACACAATCGTCGGTGTCGAAATGTCAAGGAAAAAGGTCTTTCGGGTTACTCGTGGTGCGCAAAGTTGCTCGATAAACACGTTTCCTTATTCTCAATATGGTCTGTTCACACAGCTACCTCGTGTCTTTAACGCTCATTCTTACTCGGATCCCAGACAAGTGACCTCGTTGTGGCGACTAGGTAACCATTCAACACTGGCAAAACCCTCTCTCCCAAGGGCAGTCTGCGATCGCTCGTCATATCTCCGCTGCAGGACTAGGTTCGCGACGAATGGACAATTTGTGACGTACGTATTGTCTCGACAAGGGCGCACTCCAATTCCACAGGAACGTACGTCTGTGCATCCAATCGGACGCCGTCGTATGGATGCGCCGGCTGCGCATCCTCGCCCTTCCTACACGTCTCTCCGGTTGCGCTCACACTACCTAGTTGACGCCGGAAATGCCCTCGGACGCTGAACGACAAATTCCCCTGTTCGCCACGGGCAGGCTGCCCCACAGACATCCGCATGAAAGCCACTGAGTTGCCGAAGATTGCTCTCGCGTTATCCAGAGGTACTGGAAGCATATCCTAGACACCGTATGCACGTCAGTGTGATCGAGTACAGAACACTGTCTAATGGATCGAAGCCCCATATTCCGATATTCTGATGAACAAGCAAGATTGACGCCTCCATCCACGACCTGTTGCACTACTTCGGCCAAGATCTAAGGCTCGCTCGAGCTAGCGAACATTTACGCACCCCGTAGCCAGTACGCTTCCATTCTCTATGACGTTGCCTGGACCATCGACACTGACGAGTTGCCAGATACGATTATTCCCCTTGATCTGTTGTTCGCACTACAGAATTCAGTCCTTGTCAAATATCATGTGTGTATGGTATTACACCCTACATAGAGCCAACGAAAGTAAAAAAAAAAAGCAAAAGCGAGGCGTCGTCTCGATTCTCGACTACGTGTCCATTGTTTCCCCCATGGATACATCCCCATTCGCACCCCCATTTACAGTGGGGACGCCAATCTCCTCAAATACCAACGATCCCTGTTGTTCCTTGAGCCACTGCACGCTCCGCTTCTCGTCCATGAAGTACGTGTATGCGCGACGAAGATCCTCGACGTCGACTTTCTCGGCTTTGCGTTTCCGCGCGATCACTTGGGCACACGAGATCAGGTTGAGCGCATACCGCAACGTCGTCGAGCCTGCCATCGACGTCAGGACGTTCAGTGCGTCCGACGTCATCGTCACGTCCTCTTCCTCACATCTACGTACGGGATTTACGTCCGTCAGCCATTCCTGAACAAACACGAGAACGATGGAGACGTTACCGAATTTGGATGATTTGTTGGATATCCTCGTCTGTGTAGGGCTTCGTGCTGACGATCAAGAGGCGGTCGAGGAGATCCACTGGGAGACCGTGTGGACTGCGCACGTTGGTCCCTCGTATCCTGGACATGCCACGGTTCGATGCCATGATGACCAACGGCGACAGTTCGCTTTCTAGTGCTCGGTTCAGGAACGAGAAGCATTCAATGTCGAGCATGTGGACTTCATCGATGAACAAGACCTGCAAGTCCGCGCCATTAGCACGTCGATCACGCGCGAGGAGGAAAGACCGACGCCGGGGATGATTTCTGCTTTGCCTTCTTCCCGCCATTCGGCGACCTTGGTGTTTATTTGGTCTCGTAGTTCGGGTTTAATTTCCCCGGTATCGCCGGCAAAGAGAGCGAGGAAACCTTGTGTCCTGCTGTTGATGACGTCGATTTCGTGGAGGGAGACTGTGTGGACGACTTCTTTGCGCTTTTGTATTTCACCTTCTGGGCATTGCACGAATTTTGTCTGCGAGAAGGAACACGTATGACGCAGAGGTGACAGGTAGAGGGTTATAGACGTACATCTGCACCCATGGCATCGTAGTCCCTAGAACGGGCAAAGGATCGACCGAGTTTTGAGACCTTGCCCGAGGTTTTGTCGATGACGACAATATCGCCAGCGAGCACCTTTTCTTTCGACAGTGCGTCGATCATTTTCGTTCCAAGATCATAGATCGTCTCCATATCCGTTGTCTTGATAGTCAATTTGCCTGTCTTTGTCGCCTACATATACGATCATGAGAAGTTCACCCCGTGCCCACGGGGGGGAACGTACCCCTGTAAGGCTCCGGTCGATTTGAATCTCAACAATCTCTCCCTCGATTATTTCTGTTTCTTCCTTGATGCGTACACCGATACTTCTCCGAATTGCTTGGGTGAGCGCTTCGGTTTTGGACATGGAGAGCGAAAAGACTTCGCTGCCAGCGATCATCGTAAAAGGGACGTCCGCGCCGAGCGTCTGGGCCATGCCTGGGGGTGAAGGTCAGGGGGACTTGACATCGTAATCACAACGTCGACTAGGACGCACCGAGTGCGATGGCCGTCTTGCCCGTCGAAGGTGGACCAGCAAACAAGATGGCACGTCCCGCTATCCGTCCCTCCTGGACCATCTTGAGGATCATACCGGCTGCTTTGCGGGCTTTGGCTTGACCAACCATGCCTTGGGAGTTTCCGCGTGGTTCGAGTCTGTCGTCGAGACCGAGGCCGCGGATGTGCGAGTGCGCGCCTGGAAGAGTGTCGGGTATGAGTTGAGTCACGCGTGGGGTAGTGTGGGACTGACCTATCCGCTCCATCTTGGTAATGTCCCGCAACTCGGACGTCCCTGCTGTGATCTGGGTAGCCTGTACGTTGCCATGACCGTCAGCGCATCAACGTGGAACGAGAGCTTGTCGACCATACCATGGGGTTTTTTGTAAACGACGCGTCTGTTTGTGTGGTGCAAACAACGTTGGCGGTTTATCCCATTTTGTGAACGAATTTCTGCTCTTGCGTTTCAGCGGTCCCGACTACGTTCCATTCAAACATCGAGCGCGATAGCCTACTCAAAAATGTTTGGTCTACGCGCGGGCACCAGTCTCCTGCGGAACCTCGCAGTCCAGTCAACGCCCCGTCCGACCACAACGTCAGCCCTTCGCCCCTTCGCACCAACCTGGTCCCCCTCCCGCACCTACGCCGCCCGTACCACCCGTGAAACCATCGCCTCCTACGACACCGTCATCACCGAATTTAAAACCTACAAACCCATCACACCCGGCATCCGTCACCTCCGCCGCCCGCTCAACGACCACCTCTATAAAGGCAAACCCATCCGCGTCCTCACCACCGCCCTGCGCAGAAAAGGTGGACGAAACACCACGGGGCGGATCACGGTGCGGTTTCGGGGTGGGGGACACCGGAGGCGGATCCGGATCGTGGATTTCTCGAGGATGGAGCCAGGGCCGTATGATGTGGTGAGGATCGAGTATGATCCGGGGCGGTCGGCGCATATTGCGCTCGTCAAGGCGAGGGATCCAAATGTGGAGGGGAATGCCAGGTGGAAGTATATTTTGGCCTCAGAAGGACTGAGAGCGGGGGGCGTCGTGGAGAGTTATCGTTCCGGTCTGGCAGCGTCGCTGGTCCGGTCCGTTCGTGGCACCGAGGATGACACCGGGGACGAGGATGAGGCGAAGAAGATGTGGTCTGTGGATGAGATTGCACAGCGTACCAAGGACCAGTCGACGTCGGACGCACTGCTCATTGGTATTCTTCGTGGGGTGATCATCAAACCGGGGAACTGTGTCCCTATCAAGCTCATACCGACGGGCACCATGGTACACAATATCTCCCTCGATCCACTAGGTAAAGGCATTCTCGTACGTTCTGCGGGGACGTTTGCGCAGGTCGTGCACCACGAGGAGAATGGCCGGTACAGTCACATTCGACTTCAGAGCGGCGAAGTGCGGAAGGTGTTGTCGGGTTGTGCGGCGAGTATTGGCAGGGTCAGTAACCCGTTGTGGGACGACCGGAAACTTGGTAAAGCCGGGAGAAATCGATGGTTGGGTTGGAGACCCCGCGTGCGAGGTGTTGCCATGAATGCGTACGCTGTTGTCTCCCCGAGGGCCGCGGTTGCTGATGATCTCATAGGTGCGACCACCCTCACGGAGGGGGACGTGGTAAATCCAAGTCTGACAAACATCCGGTGTCGATATGGGGCTGGGGTACCAAGGGTAACCGTACACGTAAACCAGGTGCCAAAGGGCCATCGGGGAGCAACAAGATGGTAATCAAGGAGCGGCCACGGGGGAAGGAAAAGGCTCGCTCTGCATGATTGTCTACTCTTGTCCTAGATATATTTCATGAATCATATATACTGGTTATTTGATTCCCGATCGTATACGGGACGCGATCACGTGACATACGTGTACGCGTTCGTTTGGATGTTGGCAGCTTAAATACCGTTAAGTACCTTCTTGTCCATCCTCGTTCCAACTTGCTCGTTGTCGCCGTCAACGACGATCACGATGATCATGCAATCCTCCACGCTCTCCAGGACATCCTCGGCAGCGAGCATATCCTCCGACGATGCCGCCCGTCGGACACGCAAACGCTTCACCAGCGTACAGCTCATGATGCTCGAGCAGCTCTTCCACCAATCCTCCCATCCGACGCGCGAAGAGCGAGAAGCGGTCGCACAAGCTGCAGGCATGTACGTCCATCTTTGCCCCAAGTCATATTAGCCTATTAGCTTCTCCAATCCCACCTTGACTTTCCTGCTTTCGTCCCACTCCGCGGTCACGAGACACGACTAACGCGTGCACGCATATTCTTGGTCGTAGGGAAATGAAATCTGTTACGATCTGGTTCCAAAATAAGCGTCAGACGGAGCGCAAAGTCGCGCTGCACCATGCGACGAGTCAACCCACAGACGGGCATCGCACCACGCCGTTCCCCTTTCCCTCGTCCTCCTCGTCCGCGCAGTCCTCGCCCTACGCGTCCACATCGACGTCGTCCTCGGCGGCGTCCCATCCCATCCGGGCACCTCACCCGCAGACGCTCTTCATGTCCCATTCTACCCCTTCCGCCCACGCCCCCACCCACGCCCACATTCACACACCCCGTCGCAAAATCACCTCACCCCGCCCCCGCCCCTCCCTCGACCGCGTCGCTTCCCGCTCCGAGTCCCGCCTAGCCCCACCCCGTACGCCGAGGAAACCACACGACCCACACGCATCCCTGTGGGACAACATGCCCTCCTCGCCGCTCGCACCCCCCGCAAGTCCGCCCTCGCGAGACTTGGTCGAGTTTATGGGAAGCTCTCGGACGCTGGAGTGGGCGTGTGCGGCGGCGAGGTTGGCAGGGAAGGAAGGAAGACAGCTGCCCCAGGCGCGCGAGCGGGATGGCGAGGGTGACGGCGGCAGCGATGGACATGGCATCACAGGGGATGAAACGGAGGAGGACGACGTCGAGGCGGTGACGCCCGAGGGTAGTCTCGGCGCATCGGACGCTGCGCGGTGGCATGGCGCCCACACTACGCGGACGCGTCCACGTCTTCCTCCCCCCGCGTTCGCGGCCCCATCCAATTTTGTTTCGGGGCCTGCGCCAAGGGGAGAGTGGCCCGTGAATGGAGCCAAGGATGCACCACAGGACGAAGATATGATGCGTGCGGCGCTGGCGCTGTGTGGACTCGGTCGGAGAAGCGCATGAGTCGCATCGCACGTGCGCGGCTCTCGAATCCCCGCTATCCTTCAAGTTGCCCCTCTTCCCAGGCAGGGTCGCATGTGCATAATGACGCGAGTAGAGTACTGTAGATAGTGCACATATATATAACTTGGTACATATCGAGCGAGTAGATGACTCGGTGCATCCTATTCTTGGTGGTTGTCCAGAAGTCTGGAGGATTCGGTAGGTATCCATCGACGGATCGAACATGCGTTTCAGGGGGAATCATCCTGTAATCTGAGCATTTTCTTCAGGAACTGCATTACACGACGGCGACGCGAGAATGTGGCAGACACATGATCGAAGAAGGGACCCTTGAAGGAAATATCCAGGCGAGCATGGCTTGGAACTGGGGTGACTTCTCGCGACTCCACCTTCGGGTACAACGAACAAATTGGATGCAGCAGCCCCACTACGAAATGGAACGTCGCAGTGCTAGGAAGATTCGGAAAACTGACGTCGCAAGAAAACTCTGTGGAGTCGACGGAGATGAAGACTCCAACCCAAGATCTACCAAACCTCCCAGTCGCGACGTATCTACTCTCCTACCCAACGAATCTCGAACAACGTGTACCCCCCTTCGTCCGCCCGACCCACCCCATCCACCCTCTCCACTTCTTCTCTGCACACGATCGCGAGACGCTCACGCTCACCTTCCCCATCACCCACGCGCTCACACACCTCACCCACGACAGGGAACGCCTCCTCGACCGTCTCTCCCAACTTTGCGTGTCTCCCAATCGTCCTCACCGGAATGATCAGCCAAAATACCCCACCCTTCTTCAATGTCCGCCTGACACACCCTCTAATCCAGCTCGCATGCTCGGGATGGTACACCACATCCGCCGCGAGCACGACGTCGTACACACCCTCTTCCTCCTCCCCCTTCCCGTCCTCATACTGGCTCACACCAACATGGACTTCGACGCCCTTGGTACAGGGCACCGCACACCAGTCGAGCTTTTCCACAGATACGCCTACCGTGCTGTGATTATGCCCCACGTTCCGAGCAAGATTCTCTAGCACGCTCAGGTGATAATCCGTCGCTTTGATCTTGGCTTGGACGGTCGTCCGAGAGAGGATCTGGGCGGCTGTAATACTGAGCAGACCTGTTCCAGCACCCAGCTCGAGGAGTCGGCGTTGACGTGCGGCCGTGGTTGTGGGTGTAGAGGTACAAGGATGTAATGCCCCGAGGTATCGTTCTGGATCCAAACACATGCGCTCCGCGAAAACGATGGCGCTTCCCCAACTTTGTAGTCCGACGGCAGTATGATCAGTCCCATCGACAGGTGCGTCGTTCAGTTCGACCGTGATCGGTGGTGCCAGCGACGAAACGTCCCAACACCGGCAGTGACGACACGGCAGCATACGAAACGGAAAGACAAACGTCCGGGTCAACGCTTCCTCGGGTGCGTCGTCGCTCGCAAAGCGCGCGAGGAGTCTTGAGGCATCTTCGAGGCGCGTCGTTCGCGCTTCCTGCTCCTCGGACGAGGGCGAGGAAGAACCCGTCCCACAGGCCCAAGCGTCACCCCGTTTCATCAACCCAGTCAACCATCTGATTGTATAACCGCGCTCGAGCTCGTCTGAGCGTAATATGTCTAACCCCTCGTCCTCCAACTCCTCCCCGTCTATGATGTCTTCATTTCTTATTTCTTTTGCTCCGTCTTCCTGTTCGTCCTGATCATCCTCCTCGGCAGAGGCGTATCCAGAATCAGGGACACCGTCTTCATGGACGAGGCACGCCGTTCGCTTGGGTCGCAAAGCCGGTACAGCCTCTGACAATGACCGCTTGAGCACCGGTACGGCACCCATCGCCGTCGATGGGGATGCATGCGGGAAATACACGTCTCGGAGTGCTCGGAGTGCTTCCCCTACCCGTGCCGCGTTGCAAGCGTGGAGGGTAGCAAGCGCCGGGAGGACTGTGGTTGGCGAGAGGGAGTGTGTCATCCGTTTGAAGTGGGTGGTGGTATCGTTTGGCGTACGAGCCAAGGTATCTTCCATCGGATCTTGTCCGTCTAAAATTGTGTAGATTCTATAGTCTATGCTCGAGTTGGTCCCCCAATGTGCCCGTCGAGAAAAGGAAAAGCAACCAGAAACTGTTCAAACGAAAAAGCAGATGAGGCGAACGCGATCGCACAACGCAGGCTCGTCAAGTAAGAAAACCCAGAGAGCCTGCGTTGTTATTGAACAAGGACCACCATCATCGCGGTGTAGGTAGTGAGAGGACGAGAACGAACGGAAAAGCAAGCCCAGCCGCAGTTTTTATGTATTCCGAACGGATCGGGATTGTGATTGATCACATACGTAACAAAAAATGTGGGCGGAAGGGATGCACGTTGGTTGGGTTATCCCGAGATAAGATAAGATCAGATCAGTTGGTTGGTCACTTTCACAGCAAAACCATCATGACTACTCAGACGACGTTGACGGTGTCGTATGCGCTGTCTCCGCCAGAGGGAACGAATTCGCCACCATCGCTCGCGCCGAATGGTGCGCATGCCTTTGCGGTCGAGGGTGAGAGGACAGCCAGTATTGGAGAGTACTATGAGGCGCTGCGAAAGTCGATCGCTGCTGCAAAGGACAAGCTGGGCGAGGAGCTGACGGCGTGGCGAGATGCAGTGGGGAATGCGGAAGTAGGAAAGGAGAAGGCTGCTAAAGCTGCCCGAGTAGAGAACGAAGAGGAAGAAGAGGAAGAAGAACAAGAATAGAGTCACTCTTGCCATCAGGTAGGTCCACAGCGATAACAAAATCTTGTGAGGTTCCCGCAGCTGACTCAGTGACGATTGGCAGCACCGCAAGATCGTACACGCCATTACACCCTGTCCCAAAGTCTGCTTCTGTACATGAAACGCTGTAATCCATTTCACGCCTTGCCTTTTCGCTTTAGTTCCTCGCGTTCCTCAGCCATGATCTCCGCATCAATCTTTGCACCCCTCGACGGCTCGTTGCCGTGAAACGTCGCCGGTCCCAAAGGGTCCACCTTTGGGTCCGCACCGGGACTCATCGTCCCCTGTCCGTGCGCGATCTCCAGGGAACGCTGATGCGCCTCTGCCATCCTCTCCCCAATCTCCCGTTCGTCCCTATCATCCCCAATCAAAATAAAATAGCACAGAGGGGTCAGTTCTCGCGCATGCCATCGATCGCGAGGAGACGGAGACGCACAGCTGGTCGATATCGATGTGCCATTGGTCAGGGACGTGTTTCTTGGGCAGGTTGTGGTCTGTCTGTTTGGATGTCCTGTAATCGCCAGCGCGGCGGGGTGGTCCCGAGGTATTTGTGGGATGTTCGAACTCGATGGTTGGGAAGGGACGTACCGCTGCTCGTGGTCCTCGTAGATCTGAGGGTTGCCCACCTTGGACATCATTGCACCTGAGCGACGGTCGGGCCCGGTCATGTCTCTCTCTGATGTGTTGAGTGGTGGGGATGAGTTATAAGAGTTGGATGTGGGCGTGATCACATAGGGGGTCACCCAGCTGTCATGACATCAAGTCCACTTCAAAATTTAAGCCTAGTTAGCCTGAAAAAGTCAAGTCAAGTCGGTCACAATGACCCATAAATTACTGATGGCGGCCATGACGGTTAACAAGGAATTCATAAAGGTCAAATCATTCAGAAATCGCTTGAATTGCAGAAACGCAGCAAGGACATACAAAAACCACAGGTAGTAAGAATGTAGGGACCACCGGCCTGCATCTCCGCCTACACACGACGCACAGATGCCATAGCACTAAGACGTACCGAAAAGACGTCCTTCTCCGCCCTACTTTGGCACAAACCAGCGTGATTCCAGGCGTGGTTTGTAATTTGACTGAGTGCGTTGAAGAAAACGATGAAAATTCGTCAAGCGTCGTTTGAGGTGAGTGTCACGTGCTGACCTTGCGGGCCGGTTGCCTGTGAGAGCTTCTCATAGATGACATCCATGAAACCAAACGGAGCCCTACTGCAGAGTCCCCGGTTGGAGAAAGCGGTCTGTTTGATCAGGGCAGGTGTTGGCAATCTTGATCTTCGAAACCCCGTTCGCGAGCAGGTTGCGCGACGCAAACGGATTTGCAGCGTCGGACAAGCTGCCAGAGCTATCCATGGCTCGTCTAGACGTTCCCTGCGTCACCGAAGATGCTTTCGTCCGCGGTGGTAATGCCGAGGTAAAGATGTCGAGCTTCAAAACCGTTAAATGATTCCCTGACTATGACAGTCGTCGATAGAAAGACGTGTGCCCATCGAAGGGAGATAAACTGTCTGTGTCGTACCATCGCAACTTTGACCCACGAGTGACGGTGTGTCACTTGTCAACTCAATACTGCGGGTCGCTTTAATCGTTCTGGGACGCTTCGGACGGTGACACTTTGTTTGCTGTCCGTGAGCACTGTCCGCGGCGAGGCATTCCATTCTTTCCTATTTGATTGGATTCGGTCCATGGTCAACTGCTTACCTCTCTCCTCCCGTCGTCCATCCGAGTCGACGAGATGCGCACCGTGATTCTTTCAGCTCTCCTTGGGTTCCACCAACTTGTTGCTGCTCAGGACGGGGTGATTAGTGATCCAATCACTAGCGCTTATGCCGCGGGTTACTCGTGCGATCCCGCCAAATGCCAGCTCCCCAAGTGCAATTGTGCGAGCGCGAGTCCGCCGGGTGGTCTCAGTCCCGTGCGTTGGGTTTCCTCTGTGTCGCCCTCACTGTCTGATGCACTATCAGTCCGAGGTCCCACAATTCGTCCTTTTCACTGCAGACGATGCGGTTCAGTCTTACACCTTGGATGCAGTCAACCAGTTCATTGCGCATCGAAAGAACCCTAACGGATGCCCGGCGAAGATGACCTACTTCACGTCGCTCACCTACACGAACTATACCCTCGTCACGGATTGGTATGTCGCAGGCAACGAAATAGCAGACCATACGTCAGTAGGAATGTTTCTGTTAGCTGTTCCGACAATGCATTGATTTTGTGGTCAGGATGACCCACGTTGGTACCCCGCCAGCGGCCGAGATCAATGGCAACCTAATTGCCCTCAATGCTCTCGCTAGGATACCCTTGGACGCCATCAAGGGGTTTCGTGCACCCTTCCTCAACTACACCAACGAGACTTTTCATCTGCTTGCCGCGGCGGACTTCATGTACGACTCATCGACGACTGCCTCCATTCCTGTTACCGATCCGGACACGGATGCTTACTGGCCATACACGTTGGACTACGGCCTCGCTAATGACTGTTTGACAGTCGAAGGAATCTGTCAAGCGCAACCACAGATCCCGGGTCTCTGGGAGATACCCATGTATAGCTTCTTTGACGAGCTTGGTGTGGACGGTCCGCACCTCATGGATCCTTGGTTGGACACCGCAAATGGCGCGCCGACTGTGAATGATACTGCCACGCTGGAGTATATGATGAACACCTTCACTGCTCATTACGACGGAAATCGTCAACCTATTGGATTGTATTCGCACCCTATCCATCTCTCTGTACGTCTGTTGACCATCGTGTGGCATTATCTTTCGAGTATTCACGCACGCTACAGACGACGTACCCCGGTGTCGATGCACCCAACTCGACCATCAACATGATCAACCGGTACTTGGATTGGGTTCAGGAACAACAAGACGTATGGATCGTATCCAACGAACAACTTCTTGCCTGAGTCCGAAACCCCGTCCCGGTTTCTCAACTAGACACTTTCGATCCCCTCAAGTGCCCGACGCCTGCCATGGATCCGACGATGCACATCTGCAACGGCATACCGGCAAACGAGCAAGGTTTGCTCGACGAGTGTGCCTTTTCGGATTTCCCCTTCTATACTTGTGTCTGTCTGTCTCTCGTCAGACGTCAGGTCTATGCCTGTTGATCATGTCCCTTCTTAGTACGGCTGTCCGCAATTTGAACCATCCCCAGCGAACCCAAATCCGCCTCAGCAAATCCCCGAGGGTCAACAAGCCAGATTCAGACGTGAGCCCCGATCATTTTCCATTGTCGTCTGGTGTCTCACGTGGCGAAACAACGCCGACCAGTGCCCGCCAACTGCTCTACTCCTTTCTGGGACCCCGTGGCAGGCAATTGTATCTGCACGTCCGACGAATGTGCGTTTGTGGATAATTCGCGGCCGATCGGGGTACGTTTTACATGTCGTTCGAGGCTTTATCGGGACCTGACCCTCTCCCCTCACTGTTTTCGTCTCTTTTTTTCCCCCCCTCCCCCCCGGTGTGCTTGCACGGTGACAAATGCATCGTGGGATCTGACGCTGGATAGCCGAACGGTGCGAATCTGACGGGTGGCGGTACGGGTGGAGACGATACGGACACGGGCGCATCGGCCCTGCCTACGTATGTGAGTTTTAATGGGGCGCGGGCTGGGGATGTCAGCAGGTTGGGCGTACTGGTCGTTGGGGCCAGCGCTGGGGTCGCTCTCGCGCTCGTTCCATGACCGGGAATTGTTTAGATTCGCGTGCGCACTGACGGTGACACCCATACGCACGCGCGACGACTTCTGTCACGCATTCGACGCCTGCCCGCCCCATACCCCATGCTTGAGTGCGCAAGCGCTGTCGCCATCTCTGGTACACGTTTACGCGTTTATTTCCCTCACCCGGGCGATTCATCATCACGGCGGTCTTTTTTTTTTTTTTTGTTCCCTTGGTGCGTTCGTGGTCGTTCCCCCTCGATTATAATGACCCTCGCTAGCCAAGTTTACTCTCTCTCTGTCGTTTCTGTTGAGACTCGGTTGGCATACGCATTCGTTGGACGCTATCCATTTTCTGTTTTGTTTTGTACAGGACCACACACGCCACGTCCACCCATATCACACCTCGTCCTCGTTATTCGGGATTCTGAATAGGGTGTACTTTTAATTGCTTGCACGTCGCGCTTTCCCCATGCGCAACGACGAACAATATCTAACATGGCCTTGAAGACCCCAGTGAACAACGGCAACGACGGTACCTGGTTTGGTCGGGGTATTGGGGAATATATATACAACATAAAAAAAAAACGAAACGAGAATATACCAGATACTGCCCACACAAAAGCCGCGTAGACGCTTCTATCGTAACGATCACACGATCGAACGTGGATCGGTCTCGTGGGCGCACGTCATACTGGCTGCAGTGACTTTACTTCACGTGGGGATTCCGCAACCGTGGACATGACGTCCACCCCGCCTTCCTCGTCGTATTTGGACTCGACCATTCGTTGTACGCTCACTTCGATCGCCTGACGAAAAAGGGAGAGTGTGAGAACAGGCGCGACCCGCAGGGGAGGGGGGAAAGGGAAGAAAAAGGGAACGAGGACGAACCGACGTGCCGCGCCTCGTGGTCTTGGGCTGAGGCACAAACGCATTCCAAAAAAAAAAAACCAGGATGTGCGCGCGCGCGTGTGGGAGGTAGGAGTGGAATGGAAACAGCGGCAACGAGGGAAAAAAAAAAAAGATAAACGTCAGCGATCTACAACACAACTCCAAACCAACCCCACGACGACGTACAGAATACGGTTGTTGACTTCTAGGAGTCGCAGATCCGTCATCGCGAGTTCTGAACGGGTCGCCAGGAAACACGGAAATGGGCACCATTTGACTCGCTGTGTTGTGTCTCCGAGGCTGCCGGATCTTGCTCCGCGCGTTGAGACTGTCAAGGAAAGAAAGGAAAAAGAAAAAGAAAAAGGAAAAAAAGGAATGGGTAATCGGTGTCGTTTCATGCGCAGTTATTTGCAAAGCAAGGGGGACGTACGTCGCAAGAAGAGAGTTGGCGTAGACTGGGTAGGGTGGATCAGGTGCGGTGGATGAATGCGGTGTGGAATGTGGAACGAATCTGCGACGTACGTTTTCCGACGACAAAGTGGAGACCGATAAATATTCGGTTGTGCGGCATCGCGGTCAACTGACGGGTGGAAGGTTGGTCGGATAGGTTCAGGGTGTCATGGTTGGATGTGGCAGATGCTACTTACGGAGACGAGCGAAGCGATGGCGCCGAGGCTGACACGATCGTCGTTTTAGTCCTCTGAACCGTAAAGGGGCCGGAAAACGCTACTCACCATGTAATCGACCCGGTTTGTACCGTCCACAACGTCAGGGTATCGATGATACGATTCGTACTCGACCTGAATCACGCAGCATATTCCGGCTGGCTGTTTAAACCCAAAACAATGACATACCTTGGTATCTGTGTACGGTTCGATCTCAAAAAGTAGTAAAGGAACGTCGTGATCATGATATCGACAAGTGCTGAGAGGGATAGTCCCAACGTTGCAAGTATGAAAAGAGAAGTGTGACCCGACGGGGAAGGGTCTACGAAGGCAGTGTACGACTTTGCTCTGATCCTGGAAAGGTATTGGAGGGTCTGACCATATAGTACAGTGACCTCTACTTACATTTCACTTACTGCCGCTGCACGAAAAAAAAAACGATCAATACTCGATCAAGGAACAACATGAAGGTTCTTACCACTCGCAGTGACTACGGACACCTGGGAATTAGGAGCGTGCTATGACAGTCAGAGCAGGACGTACCCAGTCGGATGAATGCGAGGCTAAACTGAATTTATGACTGCTCAGATTCAGCAAATGGTGCATTGCCATCCAAGATGCCTACCACCGGGCCCGCGACCATCACTCTACGACTTTGCACTACGCAGGAAAACACGCGTGAATCGTTGAGACATACAGCACTGGGAACGGTATACCCACGTCTGTATATCCGGAAGGCGAAAAAGCTAGTCAAAGTGATCGTCAACAAAAAGGTGTCGGTGAGTCAGCTCAAGGAGGGGCTCACCTTTGCTCCACGAACGTCAGCATTGCCTATAGTCACAGGTTAGAACGCCTTTCTTGAATGCAGATAGGACCTCAGCGCACTGTCAACTCGATTGTCAACTAAAACCACTTCATCAATCGATCGTCGGAGTGTGGCCTGGAAGTAAAACGTACCCCGACGCTCCTGAGTACCAACCCCTCCGTCAGCACCCCCAACCAGATATACGAATCACCACCACCCACCAAGGAATGTCGTCTAACTTCCCTAAATCACCATAAGAGACGATCAAAGAATCCCAAATAGCGACAGCCATGAACGCAGAATGGCACAAGTCGAGGAGCCTGAAAGATCCATCAACATTCGACACCTGCAGAGCTGTGCCTGAGCTTCAAAACGTACCACGTCGCTACGACCTGGGGACATGCGTTTATGACACGTCGGATTTTGAGCGGAACGAACTCGTCACACATGAGTATGACTCACCAGGGACTTTGTCGTCCATCGGTCCTTTGAGTAAATTTGCCAGTACATTACGAATTGCATGCTGATACATCCCGAGAGACTGTCAATGTCGGATTATGCACTCAATACCTGGTAACGAGCGCCGAAATGCAAAGGCTTCATCCTTACCTG
Source organism: Boletus pseudo-olivaceus (assembly GCA_038092955.1). Lineage (NCBI taxonomy): Eukaryota > Fungi > Basidiomycota > Agaricomycetes > Boletales > Boletaceae > Boletus > Boletus pseudo-olivaceus. The sequence goes on from JBBPRI010000037.1 coordinate 30,185, forward strand.
AAAGCAAGCAGTCCTCCGAGAAGGAGCGGGCCATAATCCGCATCAACGTCCATCGCGACAGTCCCAGACACGGGCCAGACTAACGTCAATCACAAACAAAAGTAGAGGGGATGAAAAGGGAGAAACACAAGACTATAACCCTATTCGTAGTTATAAGTAGACGCAACGGTGAGAACTGGGGGGAAGCTGAACACTACTGCGATGAGAATTACCCACTACTTCATACCGGCACAGCCTCTTTGCGACGTGAGAGACGGCGGCGTCCGTTTACCATGTCCGACTGGATAATTCTTCTCTCAGAATCGAACGATTTTGGGGAGAGTCAGTGTGCATGGAGACGTATGTTTTGCAGGGGAGGCGAATGGTGCACGAGGTGTCATGGGGCGCTGATTGATATTGAGTGAGGATGAACTTGAACACGGAACTGGGGGCAAATTAAGCTCGTCTTCAAACGTTGATTGAACAAGCACAGGCCCAGATAGTGGGCCTGGGCACTTTTCATGAACCATCTCTACGGCCTTCACGGGGCGCCGAGATGAGGGCAATCCGCTTATTGGTGTACGGGGTCCCTGGGGTTACACGAAATTTGATGAATTAGTTCCCGCGGGAACAACACAATAGAGAGAGGTACAAGAACAGGCCGGGAGTGCTGTCAGGATACAATCGTTCAGTAGATGAGTGAGAAGACCATACTACTATTGCAAGAGAGCCATACACAGAAAATCTGAATGACAAACAAAAAGAGACCAGATCACAAAAACAGGTCCAGAAACTTGAAACCATGGAGACTGATGATGCTAACGAGTACCAATCGAGTGTACGCACGAAAATTGCACCTGGAGATCATGAAGCGGCTGGTGCCGTCAATGACACGGGTGGTACCATCCTGAGCGATGTGACTCGAGCCTATGCTTGGGAACTTTGGACATCGAGTATGGAACTGGCACTAGATCTGCAGTTTGGAAAAGCGAAACATGGCGCCGGATCCAAGTTGGTGGGTCGTCGCGAGAGCTCGACGTGTTCGCCTGGTCGGGACTCGGTCGGAGTTGGCCGGGATCCTGCCCAGAACAGGAGATCGTTGACATAGCTTGAAAGGTTGCTGCAGCTGGTTGCCTGGCAAGTCTGTTCAAACTCTGATGAGCATAGGAATGATGTGAATAATTCTCCTGTCCCTAAATTACAAAAAGTGGTTTTGATTGGCCAGGTATGCATACTTTGAGAATTGGTATGTATGCGTCCGTCACCGCTATTCGGGACACTGGATAATTTGTACTTTTCATTTTTTTGCACGTTGCGTTTTCCGCATGTTGTGTATGCCCACGGCGAACCATGACATGGCCTCGGAAAAAAAAAACTTTGATGATCGATAATGCAGACTACAATGTTTGGGGTAGAGTGGAGACGATAGGTGAGATGCCGATGTGATGGTGTAAATGATAGCAACGACGGATATGCATGTGGTCGGTCAGAGCAGCGAAAAATAATATGGTAAAGAAAAGAAACGATAGGTGAGAGGACGAAACTGGATCGATGATGATACTGGGTGGTGTCCAAAGACTTGTCCAAAGAAGACTCGTACGTGCTTCCATCATAATGATCGCATAATCGAATTCGATTCGGTCTCTCAAAGACGCGCGTCGTGCTGCCAGTGCCCGCAGTCCACATCAGGTGCGGATTCTGGAGTTGTCCACCCGGGCTGCTTCGTCGTATTTAGACTCGACCGTTTGTTGTACGTTTACTTCGATCTTCTGATGAAAAAAGTAGAGTCAAAATAGGCCCGACCCGCAGAGGGGAAAAAAGGGAGCGAGGACGAACCGACTTGGGGCGCTTCAAGTTCATAGGTTGAAGCCCAAACGCATCGACACGCATCTGAGTCGACGTTCCAAAAAACAGGATATGCGCGCGCGAGCGTGCGTAGGAGGTGGGGAGGGAAACGGCGGCAACGAGGAAAGAGAACAAGGAAAGCGTCAGCGATCCACAACACAGCTCCAAATCAACCCGACAGCGACGCACAGGGTACGATCGTTGAACGTCGAGAGTCGCAGGTACATCTTCCTCATCGCGATCTCCGAACACGTCGTCAGTGAACACGGAAAACGGCACTATTTGACTCGTCGTGTTGTGTCTCCGAGGTTGGCGGATCTTGTACCGCGCGTTGAGACTGTCAGGTACACGAGAAAAAAAGAATGAGCGATCAATGTCGTTTCGTGCGCATTTATTTGCAAAGCAAGGGGACGTACGTCGCAAGAAGGGAGTTGGCGTAGACTGGGTGGATCAGGTGCGGTGGATGAGTGCGGTGTGCAATATGGAACGAATCTACGACGTACGTTTTGCAACGACAAAGTGGAGACCGAGAAATATTCTGTTTTGCGGCATCGCAGTCCACTGAACGTCGGTCGGATAGGATCAGCATGCCATAGTCAGAATCAGGTGCTGCTTACGCATACAAGCGAAGCGATCGCGCCGAGGCTGACACGATCATCGTTTTAGTCCTCTGAACCGCAAGTGGCCGGTACAACGCTACTCACCATGTAACCGACCCGGTTTGCACTGTCCACAACGTCAGGGTATCGATGATGCGATTCGTACTCGACCTACACCATGAGCATATTCGGCTGTCTGTTTAAACCCTAGACAATGACACACCATGGTATCTCCGATCGGTTCGATCTCAAAAAGTAGCAAAGGAACGTCGTGATCACGATATCGACGAGCGCAGAGAGAGAGAGTCCCAGCGTAAAGCACCACTACAGTGCTCGATTAACAACCAACGTTGCCAGTATGAAAAGCGGAGGGCGAACCGACGGGAAAGGGTGTGCGAAGGCAGTGTACAACTTTAATCTGATCCTGGAAAGGGATTGAAGGCCTGACCGATGCGTATCGTACACGACCTCCACTTACATCTCAGCCATCGATACTGCACGAAAATGATCAATACTCGAATAAGGCACAGCGTTAAGGCTCTTACCACTCGCAGCGACTATGGATACCTAGGTATTAGAAGCGTGCAATGACATTCAGAGCAGTACGTACCCAGCCGGATGAATGCGAGAACAAACTGGATTTGTAACTGGTCAGATTCAACAAACGATGCTTTGCCATCTGGGATGCCTACCACCGGGCCCGCGACCATTACACTACGACATTGCACTACGCGGAAGAACGCGCGTGAATCATTAAGACGTACAGCATTGGGAACGGTATACCGACGTTTGTATATCCGATGGGCAAAAAAACTAGTCGAGGAGATCGTCAACAAAAAGATGCCGGCCAACCCAAGAAGAACCCACCTCTGCACCAGGAACGTCAGCATTGCCTTAAGTCACGGGTTAGAACGCCTTTCTTTGAATGTAGATAGGACGTCAGCGCACTGTCAACTCCACTGTCGGCTGAAAATACATCAGCGGAATCGTCGCGGCATGTCCTGGAAGTAAAACGTACCCCGACGCTCCTACGCACCAATACCTCCATCAGCACCCAACCAAATGTACGAATCACTACTACTCACCAAGGAATGACGTCTATCCTCCCCAAATCGCCATAAGAGGTGATTACGGAATCCCAAATGGCCACAGCGACGAACGCAGAATGGCACAAGTCGAGGAACCTGAGGGAACCATCAATATTCGACACCTGCAGAGTTGCCTTCACTTCGAAGCATACCACGTCGCTAAGACCTGAATACATCCATTCAGGACGCGTCGGATTTTGAGTGGAACGAACTCGCCACAGAGAAAAGCACTGCCAGTGACTCACCAGGGACTTTGTCGTCCATTGTTCCCCTGAGTAAATTTGCCAATACACTACGAACTGCATGTTGACGAATCCTGAAAGACTGTTAAAGTTGAGCCATGTAATCATTAGCTGGTAACGAGCGCCAACATGGGAAGGCTTCATGCTTACCCGAAAGCAAGCAGTCCCCCGAGAATGAGTGAGCCATAATCCGCGTTAATGTCCACCGTGACAGTCCGAGACATGGGCAAACCGGGGGACCAACGTCAATCACAAACAAAAGTAGAGGGGGTGGAAAGGGAGAAAGGCAGTATCCACAGCCCCAATTCATAAATATAAGTAGATGAGTGGGTAGATGCGATGTGATGAGAATAGCCCACTCAATCTCGACATAGCCTCTTGTGACGTGTTATCTCCAAGTTGGAAGCTATTTTAGAGAACTAATTTACACCGAAACGTGCATTTTACGGGGGGAGGCGAACAAGGTACACAGGGTGTCATGGGGCGCTGATTGATGTTGCGTGAAGATGAACATGCAGTCGGGGCAAATTTTGAAGCTCGTTTTCGAATGTTGATTGTGCCAGCCACGGAACTCGTGACAAGAAATACGGACCATCTTGCCGTCTCCGATCCGGGTCAAACCCAGAATGTGTCTGCGCTGCGCACCGAGTTGAATGCAAACAAGGTTCTATTAAAACGGAACCTCAGTCAGTCATGTATTGAGCGCGATTCCATCCATCGAAAGTGACATTAGAGCGGCCCATCAGCCAACTGGTTAAGGAGACGGCGGGCCGTCCTCAACGATGGCATGATCTGACCGATTGAGGGTAAGTCACTCGAAATAAGCTGTGCCCTCTCCACGGATTGGCATTTCCATACTCCGTGTTACTTGTCAACCAGCAACCCGCATGCCACTGAGAGTGACCTAGTGACAGCCAAGCCGACAGCTGTCTCCAGTGCGAAACATCGTATTTCAATGTTCCTCTGGATATACTGGAACCGAGATAAGCTGGAAGACAATTAAAAATATCGTCGTACCTTTACCACGTGGCCGCACTTACGCCGTCCTTGCAACTTGATCAAACGTAAACTGTCCGTGGTCAATTACTCCATCCACAAGACGTCGTTGCAAAGAACTCTTCCCATTTGCGAAACGTACATACCTGGAAGCCTCGAGCCCCAGTACAAAACAAGGTGCACACCTCAGCGAGGGGCGCGTCGTCGATGTGGATGTGTGAGGATGCCTAGATCTCCGAATTGGCAGAGGCCAAGTTGACAAGCCATGTCGCGCAAAAGTACCCAAGTTTTACCCGTGAGTCGCCATGGATGCCTACGTTATGTACTTAATTCAGTGTAGGGACTCTACAATCTCGCGTAGTGTCCTCAGAGACAATCGAAGGACAGCACGAAACATCCCAGGCGACTCCTGGATGACCGCAGTTGCGCTGCCACCGCGACTGATTAATGATCCATCGAAGCCCGAAGCAACGGGTAACTACATCTCTCAAGCTGACGCAGGATTCACAGGTATTGGACCCGCCAAACTAGCTCAGCCGGGAATGGCCTGAAATGGGCTGTCGAGAACTACATAACAGGTGAAACGGGGTCCGAAAAAAGAGGCCCGCCAGATTCTCTTGTGCACTAATTCCCCCTCCATACACACACACCAAGGAACTCTACGAACGAACGTTTGGGAACTCGCAAGCTCCCATGGATACCAGTTCTTCCAAGAAAGACGATTGCATCCCGTCCATCCATCCAAGGCAAATCCGGCCGTTAAATCGATTGTCGTGCAACGCCGCGTCCCTGACCAACTTCGAGGTCTTGATTCTGGCAACAGCCATGTCTCAATTGCTTCTCTCCGACTTTGTCGTCGGTTTGTCTCCATGGCTTCGTTCTCATCCATTTCCCCACGATGTATTGCACACAAACACGGAACGAACTCGTGCTGGCAATCCGGTTTGACTGTCAGTACGAGTCCGTGATGTCTCCCCACCATATAGGAACGGGTATTGTTCATTGCGCGTTCATGATTGCCTTTTGGCTTGGTTCAAGATCCAACCATATTTGCCTACCGTCGGGAAATGGTATGAATCCGTGTTGGCAATCTTGTTTGACTGCCAACACGAACACGTACTGTCTCCCCACTTTAATTTGCGTTCATGATCCCCTTTTGGCTTGGTTCAAGATCCAGCCATATTTGCCTACCGTCGGGAAACGGTTTGAATCAACTTTTCACGCATTTCGCAACGCGCGTTTCAGGATGTAACCTTGCCCATATCAGCGGAACGTTTAACTCGTCCGTCAATGTTATCACCTCGGGTTTTCCCATCATCACATTCAAGTCTGCCAACTTCAAGCGAAGAATGATGTGAATCAGCCGTCGTCTGTTATGTAAGCGATGGATCAGTGAACCGTACGAGATGGGTACGATTCCAAAGCATCATATTCCATTCGCGTCATGACGAATATGTACAGTGAACCGGCTCGGCTGTGTGTTCTGGTCCAGTGGGTACGGCCGATTACCTTCTTCTGCCGTGTCGTATACTTTTGAGCTGTGCTGCTTGATATTCGCAAAGACTGATGCATAGGGATGGCCATGTTTGGTCCTGAAGCTGAAGGATCAGTGATTTCGGTTCACTAACGTGATACGCCGCCCATTCTTATCTGGACCATCGAAAGAGTGGACATTACATGCAAGGGTTCTATAGCTACCTACAAGTTTGTGTACCGTATTCGTGTATGTGCAGTCATTGGCAAGTGTGGTGAATCCCAATGGTGGCTATCTGGAGTGTGTGAGGGTAACGCAAGTGTGGGGATGGCAAGATGTGAAATGATTCAACGAGAGGGGGGGCTGACCAGGCTAGCTAGGCGCGCTCTAGGTCTTGAGTCCGTGGGCTACGACCGCCAAACGATCCCTCCAGCGCAGTCAGTACCCTCCTATGTGGTGATGTAGCCTCGCATCGGGACGCAACTTCGTCGATGACAGGGCCGTTCGATATTCCGAAAGGACCGTTCCTCGAAGTTATAACCATCGACACGATTGCAAGACTTTCGTGCACTTCGTCCCATCTATGCACGCATTGTTGTGTCCACACGGGCCCGGCTCCTCGAAGAATTTATAAAGGGTGACCCGACGCCAACATTCTGGAAAACCACATGCGACTAATGGCAGGGATAGTTGTGCTGTATGAATACTAGGTATCCACCCGACGATTCTATTCTATCTTCCTAGAAAGAACGAAGGAAAAGCGGGTTAGCAAGGGACGTGACATGCAAAGAGACAAGTCTAAACCAACCTGGAATCCTTGAATTCAGGGCAATTCGAATATTCGTGTTCAAGTGCCGAGTACGCTACCAACCACTTGTCCAGGATGCTGATAAACCGAGCATGTGATAGTTTGGTGCGTCCTCCCAGGGTTGTGCCTCCCTTCATACTTTTCCTGAATGCTGCAAAAGTAGACTGTAATAAAGTGTGAATAGGGCGATGCAAAGGTTCCGGCCAGTTGTTCGCTAGACAATCCCGGAGTTCGGCGCTCTCATCCAGATATTTGCAGCATTGCGACTCATTACCCCGAAAGCCTTCAATCCCCCTATAACCTGCGGATCACCATCTGCCCAGTGCGCCCAGACCCGGTAGGTTGAACAAATCCTTTTTCATGGACATTCTCAAGCTTCTTCTTTGAAAGCGGGCCTGCGTAAGAGAAAAAGAACAACAGAAGCACGTAGAGGAACGACTCCACGTCATCGAAATGCGTGTGTGTCTCGCCCAGGAGGACATTGAAAGAAATGTAAGGAAATGTACCCTTGCGAAGACGTGAGTGGAAGATAGTACGGTACTTGTAGATATACTCACCATTCGCAGCCCTTTGACGTGCTTCTTCTCACCCGGTTTGGTGGGCTCTGGAGAGCTCGGCTGGGCAACTTCAGAAAACTCGTCGTCGGATTCAATCGATAAATTTGAAACAGGTGTAGGTTCCTCGGCATCCTGCAGGATGGCCATGTCGAAGTCGATCAAGTATCCTCGCTCTTCCCAAGGATAAACGCCCAGTACAATGTTGTTCTCGCTAATGTCGCGGTGTAGAATACCAATGCTTGTAAGAAATTCGTGCCCTTGCATGCCGTTGTGTCAGCATATAAGCTCGATGATAATGTGCACGCAAGTCACACATACCCAATAGTGTGCCTCGTAATCCTCGCACAAAGTCATGCAAACCCCAGAAATATTTCACTGGGCGCCTCAACTTGGAGGCGGAAATCCTGAGCACCCGGTTTTCAACGTGCAAGCGATCGATCTGTTCGTTAAGAAAGCCTCTGATCCCGCCGAGGGTCGTGCACATCTTTCCCTTCCTCTCTGCGCTGAACGTGCTGAAGAACCTGTTAGTGAACCTTTCCTTGATCAGACGAGACAACATACCTGAGCGGGACGATCACGTTTAAATGAGGTTTGTGTTCTGCCAATTTTCTCATAACCGCATCCTGGTCCGCAACCCGCTCGAGATCTTGCCATGACATTTTCAAGGCCAGCCTCGCCTTGTCGTCATCGAGATCAAGGACGCAGAATACCGTTGTTCCACGCCCTCGAATCGAGCCGGAAGTAAACAAGATCCCCAGGCATGTGTGACGGTACACACGTACCGGGAAAAACACCATTCGTTCTTCTTGCTCGATTGCACTTTCGACACTCTTGCGTTTCTTTGGTTGTGGCTCCTCATGATTGCCCTCCACGATCTCGGAATGAACTCTCTTTGAAGATGTCGAAGATGCGGTAATTGCCTGCTGACGGAGAGAGGCCGAAGCATCGCGAGTACGGGAAGTGCTAGGAAGCATCTTGGACGCAGCCGAAGCACTACAGGTGCGGGAAAAGACAGGAAGTGCCTGAGATGTAGCCGACGCACTGCGGGTACGAGAAGAGATGGGAAGTGCCTTTGATGCAGCCGACACACTGCGGGTGCGAGAAGTGACAGAAAACGCCTTGGATGTACCCGAACCACTGCGGGTACGGGAAGAGCTGGGCAACGCCTTCGACGAAGAGATCTCGCAAGACGAATTAGCGATTAACTCCACATCAGTTGTCCTTGTCACACAAGAGGTAGTTGGTGTATTCGACGGGCCCAATGGGTGGGTAGCATCGTTGACCCCACACATCCGTGCTTCACCTTCGACTCTGACTTCCGGGTTATGGCCCAAGTCGACCTTGTCCGCCAGTGCAAGACCAAGCAGGATTCGGATGAATTCGATGCAGCCGCGACCATCTGCGAGGATCAGCTCGAGACGTTCCGTGCCGCTACCCTCTCCACGCAAGAATACTGCCTTGTCCCTTGTGATCGTCATCGCGAGGACATAGTGCACCCATAGCTGTGCGCGCTTCAAGCCCCGCGCATACCGCTGCACCTGCTCGAGCCCTGCAGCCAGGTCCTTGTTCTTCGCCTCTCCCACCAAACGCGCGGCGGTGAAGTTGATATATCTTGGGTCGACGGTCTTGAGGTTGTCTAAGAATGCGTCCGACGGCAACAAAACAAAGTCGGGTCGCATGTCCTCTCCGTCTGGTTCATACGACAGCGCCATAGCATGACTTTTTTCCTTGGGAGCCGCGAATCGATGACGCAACTTCGGGTCTGCTTCGGCGAGCTTGGGCTTCGCAAAGGCGTAAGCGTGATCGGTGATCTCATTGAGGAACGAAACAAGCTCGTCTTCGTTGATGGGCTCCGCAGGGAAAGTGCTCCACTTGAATGAATATGTCTTCGGTTTCTGCTTCCCCCTCGTATCTGTTTGCTTCCCTTTCCCCTTGGTATCCGCGGACGATGATTCCGGCTCCCCATCGTTGCATTCGGTACCCGGCCGAATACAGTCGCGCTCATCAGCGTCCTCAAATGCCTGCTGGATAGCACGTTAAACATCGTCAGAATTCGGACCAAGAGCGACCTTGTCATCGTGGTTGTGACGAGGAACCATCCCTTCGAAAACTTCAATGATTCCATCATCAACGAATTGGCGTAGGATATCTTTGGCCAACTGAGTCGATACAATGTGGCCAAATACATGGTCCGCGAGATCGTCCATGAGATACCATGCCTTTGCCAGTTCGTGGTTAATCGCTCCGTCCACGGTGGTGCGTGTGTGCGATTGGACGTGTGCCTGCTCGTCGGCACTGATGGTCCTTGAAAGCTTGATGGGTGGACAATAGAGAACGTGGATGTCCGGTGTGGAACAAGTCCAGTACCTACTGCCAGTAGCCTTGTCACGGCGCGTCCACAACCAAGGTACTTGATTAGGCAATTCTCTAGTGGTGGATGGGCCTCCGGTTTTGAACGTCGGTTCGAACCGGACTTCTCTTGGACGAAAGCCGCATCTGTCTGACGCGTGATCTGTCTTTCCAGCGAGGGGATACCAGCCTGCCGGGGGGTCCGTACTGTCTCCCCACCACATAGGAACGAGTGTTATTTATTTCGCGTTCATGATCACCTTTTGGCTTGGATCAAAATCGACCTTATTCGCATTGGCCGCCATCGAGACAAGTATAGAGCCGGATTATTCTCCTACGGTTGTTAACTTCGGATACACCCGTCACTACAATTGGAGCCAACGTGCTCTAACAGCACCGTGGTTACACAAAGGTAGGTCGTTACAAATCACTGGTCAGATACGGTAGTAATGCTGGGAGGTGTCCACATGATGATGATGATATGGGGTTCGTGAGTTTACGATGAGAGAAAACAACGGGATAAGAGGGTGTAGAGGTGTCGCAGTGTGGATAAGGCTCAACGGATAAAAGGAACAGTCTGTGTGAAAAGATAGGCATGTGGAGACGAGACGCGATGGAAACTGCTCATACAACAAGCGGACCCTTGAGGCCGTCACCACGCCGTGCAGCAATCACACCACGAATAGCCACAACGATGATCGCAAACGTAACAACAATCCTGTGAGAATGAGACAAATAAGACTAGGTGATATTACGTTTGAGACACTCCTTACCAAATCAACCAGGCGAAACCCTCCAGGGCATTCAGATGACCGCAATAAACAAACACGGTTTGGTTGCTGTGGGTGCTCCGGTTTGAAACGATCAACCATGTCTTGAATGTGTACTTACTCGCAGTTTAATCCACCGCCAAGAGCCGCAGTAATGCTGGCTGCGCCTGCGGTCCAGAAAATCCATGTGAGGAGTAAACTACAATGCATGTCAACGAACCGAACGAGAAGAAAAACTGGATAATGCTTACAAGACAATATGAGATCCAACACTGTTCATCACGCTGTCTGGCCGGATGAAGAAGAAAAACATGTACAGCGCAGACAGCACAACCGTCCATATGGATGCAAAGAGGAGGAAAGCAGTGCGATCGCGTTCATCAGTACTGAAGTAGTTGTGGTGTTGGTTAAATTGAGCAACGAGGAAAGCAGATATTGATAGCTACAGAACCGTTGAATCAGGGTGTAGCTCTGGAGTGGGTATGAGCTTACTTGAATGATACTGAAGCCAATAAGCGATCCGAACACAACTGCGGAAGGTTTCAGATGGATAACTATGGAAAGAGACAAAGCGTACTGGGGTGTCCCTTGCGAATCCAATCTTCGATAGCCATTTGTTAAAATATGTGGAAAGTGAGTATGTTATCTCTGGAAGTCGTGAATTCGTGAAAGTGATCGTCAGAGTGTTGCGGAAAGTCGTACGTTGGACTGAGCCACCACAATTTCAACATGTCAAGGTGGCTGTGCATATATTCACACGATACGGATGTGACATCATACGCAGTACTCCTGTAGATCCGTGGCATTGCATTGTGACCAAACGTATGTCAAACGATAAAACGTCCCCGTGTGTAAGGCAATATGGTACAAGTGACGACAATATACAAGGAAGGAACAAAGACACTCAGCTGCACGAGATCAAAAGACTATGCTTATGGAAGACCCTTCATCAGGGATGCAAACTCGGTCACCCGGATGGAGATCGCTACAGACAACCTTGGGATTAACGATGCGGAATTTATCCAATGTTGAATTGTAGCGATGAACGATGTCCCAACAGGTATCACCACGTTGGATGATGTACGGAATCGTTGTGCTGGGACAAGGGGCAGGTGCGGCAAGAGTGGGCGAAAATGCGAGCCGCCAGATGAGCAAGAGGGTGACCGCGATGATAAGGAAGAAAGGGAAAAGGGTTCGGTAAGCGCCTCCTCGGAGAACATGACGAGAGCCATGCTGAGTCGAATGGTTTAGGTCAGCCGTACGTCCACCCAAAATATTCAGCAGTGCACACACCTCATCTACTGCAAGAGGCTGGTAACCATCACCACGAGCAGGTGCAGCCTCGACGTCATTGTCACCGCCTCCTTCCGCAGAGACAGTGACAGGCGGTTGGGCGACTATTATAGAAAATTAAGATTGTCGTGTGCTATACGGGCGGCAGATCAATACCTTGGGTCAATTCTCCGAACTCGGAGCCTTCAGGACCTTTGTACACGAGCCCCTCCCGATCACGAAAGTAGTAACACCCAGTGTCGGCATCATAGCCAATGCGTTTCACACCTTCTGGAAGTCTGTAATCGTCCTGTACATGGTATGTCAGTTGATGCGGGACAGCCATGTGAAGAGACGACACACCTCGTCGTACTGCGTCCAGCGCCCCATGAGTGGAAAGTTTGCACAGGTGGTCCGGCCAAGGGTCAAGCGCTGTGGCAACAAAGACGGTCAGCAGCAGTGATACAAAGTACGGCAAATCCCGAAAAAAAAAGTTCCTTTCGCACCGAAAAAAAAAAGAAATACTGTAACTCTAGAAACTCGGCGCAACGCAGTCGCTGTGGTACATCGCAGCACCAGTTAGAATATCGCACATATTGTGATATTTTTTGAGCCCAAATTAGAGGGGAGCGTGAGAAGAGGAAATGTGTGAAACAAGCGTGCCCTCACCCTATCTACTTACCGCCATGGCCGATGTTCAGGCTCCCCCACTAAACCAAATTCCCGCCCAAGCCGCGCCCGTTGTATCCGACGCCGCCGCTGAACCTCCAGCACAGACTGAAGTCGCTTCGGAGACCCTTTATATCCAAAATCTCAACGAGAAGATAAAAGTTGACGGTCAGCACCCCCAATGATGTGCTCATTCTAGTCAGTTGACGGTCATCTGGAAATAGTACTTAAATCATCCTTGCGAGGCCTTTTCAAATCATATGGTGAAGTCCTGGATGTCGTCGCCCATAGTAATCTACGAATGCGCGGTCAAGCATTCGTGTCGTTCGCATCACCGGAGATCGCCGCTAAAGCAATGACGGAGGTCCGGGGATTTCCTCTGTATTCAAAACCCATGGTAGGATATCTCTCGTTGATTATCGATCCCATCACTACTAACACCCCGCCTCAGCAAATATCGTTTGCCAGAACAAGGTCGGACGCGGTCGTGAAACACCTAGATGCTGTGAACTTTGAGACACATAAAACTCAGAGAACCGAGCACAAACGTATGCCATACTCACCGTTTACTTGCACATATCTAATCTAGAGGTGACATCAAGGAACGACCCGCTACTCCAATCCTCTCAAGCAAAAGTTCCGTACGAAGAGAATGGCTGCAGAAAGTAGATTTGCACCCTTCTTACTTTTCTGTTTGACTGACGCATCGTCATCAGTTGACGGCACTACTGCAGCCCCAGCACCCAAACGACCAGCAGTACAAATGCCAGACGAATATCTCCCGCCCAACAAGATCTTATTCTTGCAAAATCTACCAGAAAGTGTCACCAAGGATCAACTCATGGCACTATTTTCTCAGTTAGCCTTTTACCCTTATTTCCCACCACGTCTGTTGATTGCCATTCACCAGATATCCAAACCTGCACGAAGTCCGGCTCATTCCCACAAAACGAGACATCGCGTTCGTGGAGTATATGGACGAAACGAGTGCAGGGGTTGCCAAGGACGCTTTGCACAACTACAAGCTCGACGGAGAGAACAAGATCAAGGCATGTATCTGATTTCGTCGTTCGTCTCGTACTTATCGGTTCCACAGATCACCTTTGCACGCAAGTAATCGTTTATTGTATGATCGTTGTAAGCCATCTGTAATAAGACATAATCTCAATCTCTCTGTCCTTGGCTTCTCGTCTCCTATGTGAACATCACTTTTACGCGTGACAGCAAGCACCATGTCATAAATGCCCTGAGACCTTGCGAGTTGGTGCCTCGCTCCAGACTCGAGTTTCAACGAATTCTGCTGTATCGAAAAGGCATACTTGGGTCCATCGATATCGATATCATTCGTCGCCACAGCGAGTCCAAGCCGCAAAGCGCGCGCGAAATCGTCGTTCACTATTTTGTCTCATTCCCAGGATCTTTTTGAGGAAGTACTTCTTGCTTGAACTGCTACCGTCATCGACGCACATCACTTCAAAATTTCAAAGCAACCAGACAGTCATGCCCATTGTTTTCGTACGCGAGCAAGCCTGGAAAGAGGTCTCACATCTTACTTTTTTTTTTTTTTTTTTGCTTTTTTAACAGGAGGACGAAGACGAATATTCTGAGGGACTAGACGTCTTCGCAGAACAGATGAAAATCATGGGTACGTATCGAACGCTGTCACTGGCAGACAATTATCGATCCAATCAATCACCCATGTTACTCTTCTGTCATCCATTCTTTAGGCTCGGAAGCAACAACGATAGGTGCCGAGTTGTCAACGTCTCGTGTCACTCTATCGGGGTGCGCGCGGACCTTGACAATCCAAAGGGCGACAACGTCAAACCGCTCGCCATCACCGATGGACATCGATTCTGGCTCAGAGGAAATGCAAGGTACGTCCCGTCTTCATGGCGCCTCCATCGTCTTCACCCATCGCCCAAACCCGAGCGCTGATTCGGTTGATCAGTGCAAGAACGTAGGTCTTTTCCGCGACCGGCCAACCTCTGGGCCCATTTCCAGACTCATCCATGATCTATAGTCATCAATCTCGGTGCCGCCGGCGCCAGCGCCAGAAAACCAGCACCTACGAGCGTTATGCGTCTGGCCATCGCCGTCCCCTCCAAACGACCTACCGGTATGCACGACGTCACGGGCCCGAGTTCACTGCCCCCTTCCCCGAGTACCCTACCTCATCAACCGGCGAAACGTCTCCATGCTACGGTGAGCGCGCCGCGCAAGCCCCTGCAAGTCAACGGGTCCGAGTTCGGCGGTGCCCTCGACCCCTTCGTCATCGCCCACGACGCGTCGGCCCAATCCCTTCTCGACGCGAACCACCTCGCCTGGGGAACGGTGTATGAAATTGCACGTGGCGTCACCAAACGAAACTGGTCGTGGTCTTCGGTAACCTTGGAAAAGGTCCAACAACTCCACGGAACTAATGTCCAGGCCGCGCACCAAGTCGCAGCCGTAATGCAAGGGCACGAGGTGCCTCGGGCGCCCGCGGCGGAAATTTGGTGCGTTTTTGTTTTTTTATTTCATTGCGCTTAGCCGACGCAACATGTTTACTCCTGTGGCACGTGATGTTCCTAGGATCGAGTACGACCGCGAGCAGAATGCGATCCTCGAGAACAAAGGCCGCGGACTTGGAGGAATGGGTCCGTGGAACGGCAAGGACAACTGGTACGGCGGCCGGATCCAGCAAGTCGGCCGGTTGGTCCAGGCGCATGGTCGGTTCTCTATACAGCTCGAGAAGCCCGAAGTCCGCCGCTCCCACCGGTTTTCTCGTTACCTCGGCTCACGCCGGATACTTCAAGTCCGAGTTGCGGACGACCTCATGTACAAGCACGGTGCTGCTGATGTCCGCCGCTTGCTGAGCTCCAGCAAATTCATCCTCTGTGGAAGGGTCTTCCTACCCTTTCACGCAAAGGAAGGTGGGGTGTACTTGCTGGAGGTCAATCAGGACTTTCAGAGAACTGCAAGCAACCAAGAAGGAGATCAACATCGAAAATCTTTGAAGGACTTTATTAATTGGCATAACCCACTTCCCTTGAATAGCCAGCAGGTAAGGATGTAATTTAGAGTGGAGTTGGAAAGTTAATATTGCAATTGCTAGCCAATCAGTAAATGGTCAACTCGGTGGGCATTGGGGCTTTCCACCTCTGTGCCTACCATTGAGTTTGAACCTCAACACATCTATGAGATCCCAGATATATGTAAGTACTCTTTTCATAAGATCTCCTGATTGATACAACTTCTCTGTTAGATGTCAGCCCCCAAGATTGGGCAGGTAAAGCACCTGCTGAGAAGGTGCTTACTGATGGGTGTAGCCTTATTAATGGGGCTGCTCTCACCCAGATCATGAGGCTCATGAAGTACAGTATCAGGCCTACTGCTGTACAAGGCCGCATAGGGGGGTCAAAGGGGATGTGGGTGTTGCATCCTGATCCTCTTGAGCAGATTCCAGATGGACCTGCCAAGATTTGGATTGGACCATCCCAAACCAAGATCCAACTGGGGGCAGCTTCTGGGCTTGGTCAAGCTCAAAGGACTTTTGACCTGCTTGCACCTTCCAGGGTGACCAGCCCTAGCCGGTTGTCATCTCAGACACTGATTAATCTTTCCCACAATGGAATTAGCCATCAGGTCTTGAAAGATTTGATGGCACTTGGTTTGAAGGAGGAGATCCAGTCACTCATTGATTGGACCCAACCCCAATCCATGGTCATGGTCTGGAAGGCTGTAGAAAGGGCTGGCAGTGTTGTGGTAAGCAGGCTGAGAAGACTTGTTACAGGGCAAGCTCGTGCCCTAGGTCTTGGGCAGCTTCGTCCTATGGATGATCAGGGCCAAGATGATAAGGAACTTGATGGTGATCCAGATTATCTCCAACCCTCCATTAATACCAGTCACAAAAGATTTTCTGGCCAACCTCTTACCCTCCATGAATCTGCACTGGAGCTTCTCCAGTCTGGTTTCCATCCCTTAAAGTGTGATCCCCTGTTTCAGAAACTAGAGTCTGTCATCACTCTGGTTCTGGATGATTATGTGGAGAAGTTTCATATTCCAGTCATGGAATCATGTGAAGCTTACATTGTTCCTGGTAACTATCTCTTATATTGTAGCTCTTGTTCTAATTGTATTTCCAGATCCTTTTGGTGTCTTGGAAGAGGGTGAAATCCATTTCAGATCTTCTGAGCCATTCATCAGCCCCTCCACTGGTGAACAAACTGACATCATTCTTGGAGAAGTTCTTGTAAGTTTTTTTACTTGTCACTCTTTGTTTGTTATTAATTCAAATTCAAGGTATCCAGAAATCCAACAAGACTTCCTTCAGATGTCCAAAAGGTAGACATTCACATAAATCTATTATTCATGATTTATCATGAAAAATAGGTTAGAGCAGTTGCTCATCCCAAATTGAGCAACTACTTTAATGTAATTGTATTCCCTGTCAAAGGGGAACAATCTTTGGCCAGCTTTCTTGGTGGTGGAGGCAAGTAATCATTGATTATATTTGCACAAATTAAAACTAGATTTAATTCTTTTAGATTATGATGGAGGTAAGTGAATGCAAACAAAACCAGATTATTTTCCCATGTCCTTCTTTTTCAGATACTGTAATGCTCAACTGGTACAAGCCACTGGTGCAGCAGTTCAGAGGTTCTCATCTCTGTAAAGCCCCTTCTAATCTCTCTACCTTCTTCAAGAGAGAAGTGGAGTATGTTAAAGACTTTGACAAGAAAGCTTCTGTGCTTGAGGACAAAGAAGCACAACAGGCTTTCCAAAAGGTTCTTTTACTGGGACTTGCAGAGACAACAGTTGGACTTTATTCAAAGTTTCATGATGCTGCAGTCTATGAGTTTGGGTATGGAGATCAAAAAGCCATCCATTTGGCCTATATGTCAGTTTATTTTTTCCCCTTGGATATATCATTAATTTTTTCTCAAGGTTTACCACTTGTCTGGATGCAAGCAAGACTGGACTTAGAGTTGAGCAGTCTGTCTTTGATCAGGATAGGCAGCAATGGGGAGCCAAACAGCCCTGGTATGCATGGAAACTGGAACAGGGAAAGGGTGCCAAGAATAACTCCCACAAACCTCCTCTCAAGCGTCAAGGTTCACCATTTATCTTAGATGTTTTGGTGGAGGAAGGAGACAAATTGAGGAAAGAGGCTCTCTATGACTATAAGAAACTCAGGGGTCAGTCCATGGAAGAAGATCAAGACCTCAGCAGGCCTTGGCATGCAGCAAAGGCCAAGGCTACTCAAGCCAGGATGAATGGCATTCCTGGTTTTGCTGAAAACCTGGAGGACATTGAAGCCCATGTTGATGAGGCTTGCAGAAAGTATGAGAGAGCAAAGGTAATCAGCAGAGGTACAGCTGCTGCTGAGAGCACATCATCTAGAGATGGACCTTATGACAAGGTCGCATCTTCCTTTGCAAAGCCTCCTTCTTTTAGAGGCTTTGTATTCTTTTCTGATGATGATGTCCAGACACTGAAGGCATCTTTAGCATCCATCAAGTCTGTTACTTTTGCTTTTTCAGTTGCATTCCATGATTTGTGTTCTATCAAGGCTCGAGCAACTGGTAATATTGCCATTACCCACCAGTTTGCCCAGTGCATTACTATACCTAACATCGTTGTCCGCACGTTCTCTCAAGCCCAGGGAGCTGATACATAATTAGCCCTCTGTTTTTAGTCACCATTGCTATGCTTTCCCTCACTGTACCTCTTGTCTTTGGATTGTTGGAACACGTATGTTTGGTTTAGTGGAGCCGCGCCGTAATTTGTGCCCTCTTTAGAGTGTGAAAGTTGGATTAGCGACCCACGCAACTTGGTCCTATCTCTTTCCGCAACCTTGACCCCGCACAGCTCTCCGTCGACGTCCCTGCACGCTATCCTCTCTCTCAATCGCCATGTCTTACCAGATTTTCTGTTTGGGTAACCCACTTCTTGATGTGCAGGTCAGAGACGGAGAGGCGCTCTTGAAAAAATACGATCTCCAGGCCAACAACGCGATCCTCGCTGAGGAAAAGCATCAACCGATGTGCGTCAATCTCATATCATCCCGTACGATCATCGCACCACTGACGACTGGTTCACCGTAGCTACGAGGAGATCGTACAAAAGTATCCGGTCACGTACGTCGCTGGAGGAGCGTCCCAGAACGCTGCGCGTGGCGCTGCTGTGAGTATATACTCACGATCGTGCGTTTCGACCCGATCTAACTGCGCTATTGCATATATAGTATGTCCTCCCTCCCGGCTCGGTGGTGTACACCGGATGTGTCGGCGATGATGATCTCGCTGAGCAGTTGCGGACGGCGAACAGGCGGGAAGGCTTGGATGAGGCCTACCTCGTCAAGAAGGGAGAGAAGACGGGTGCTTGTGCTGTGATCATCACGGGCCACCATCGGTAAGCCCTTTTTTGT
Source organism: Boletus pseudo-olivaceus (assembly GCA_038092955.1). Taxonomy (NCBI): domain Eukaryota; kingdom Fungi; phylum Basidiomycota; class Agaricomycetes; order Boletales; family Boletaceae; genus Boletus; species Boletus pseudo-olivaceus. The sequence goes on from JBBPRI010000037.1 coordinate 49,245, forward strand.
TGTTGCTGTGGTGGTGGTGGTGGTGCTTCCCGCACTATGTTTTTTGTTTTTCTTTTCGTGGAGCGGTTTCGCTGACGCAAGTGAACCAACCGACGTTAGGTCGTTGGTGACGACGCTGCGTTCCGCAGAGAAATTCGATGTGTCACATCTCTCGTCGTCGACGGTTGCTCCGCTCGTGGAGGGTGCCAAGGTGTTTTACGTCGAGGGGTTCTTCCTCACGCACGGTGTCGATTCGGTGCTCGCCCTGAGTAAACACGCGTCGACGAACAACAAGGTATGGGCGTTCCTCCATCTCATCCGATCTCGTCACCGTATCTCACACGCGTACGCCCTTGTTCTCCGACGTCGATACCCACTCTGATCCGCACCACACGCCACACACGCATAGACCTTTATCCTCAACCTCTCCGCACCTTTCATCCTCCAATTCTTCAACGCCCAACTGGAACAAATCCTTCCCTACACCGACATCGTCATCGGGAACGAATCCGAAGCCCAAGAATACGCCAAAGCCATTCTCAAATCCGACACGACCGACATTGCCGAGATCGCCAAGGCCATCGCGACGTATCCCAAGGTTAACAACGCCCGCCCCCGCATCGTGGTGATCACACAGGGTCCTGAATCGACTATTCTCGTCGATGGGGCGAACACCGGGACGGCCAACGTGTTTGCGGTGACGCCGATCGCGAGCGAGTTGATCGTGGATACGAATGGGGCTGGGGATGCGTTCGCGGGTGGGTTCTTGGGCGCGTACGTTGCTGGGAAGAACCCCGGTGAGTGTGTCGAGGTGGGGCACAAGTTGGGGGCCATGTGTGTGCAGCTGGTACGTTGCCCACGTTCCGCTTAGGTTTAGCACAGAGCCGGGACTGACGGATGCGTTTTTTCTTTCTTTGCCACTAGGTTGGTCCCCAGTTCAAGTGGCCCAAGGTTCAAGTACTCTGATCATGCGATACCGAATTCGACATGAATTGTGTTCATACCATCTACCGTCTCCCACCCTCGCTCTCAACAGCGAGATACTTCTGTATCTTTATCTGGATGTCATCACATCATACGCTTTCCACAGCATGTAGCACTGAACGACCTTTCACTACTCCCATCGAATGCAAACTGTGATATCAATTAATTCAACCGGATCAATGTACGTGAAAAGCGTCTAAGAACATTCTACACAAACAAAAGCGTCGCGTCCATGCGCGCTGGGTGCAAGTACTGTAACCCGTCCAACCAAAAAAAAAAAAAAAGTGATCGAAGAAGATTATGACAGTGCTATGAGAATATAATACCATGAATAGAGTACATGTTTATGAAGGGGGTGGGGAAGCGAGAGACTCCTGTCCCAGAATCTGGAGCATTAGATCAAGTACCGTGGACGTCGCGTTGCTCGTACTGACCTGCGTCAATAGCTCGGCTAGCGAAAGGATGATTAACAGGGAAACAAGAAACAGGAAAGCAAAAACCGACCTGGGTTCAACATGGGTTCGCCGTCCTCGGTAAGTATTTGTTCCATTTCGAGGGGACGCTCCAGGGGTGCTGAGTGGGGAGATGCATACGGATGATCTCGGCCAGGGGAAAGCAGATTTCGAACGATGATCGTTTCGCTGTCGTTGCCGTTCCCTCCCTCGTTTGGTGGTTCGCCTGAAGTGGGTGCAGAAATATGTTTCCCGCCGCTGGGAGATGACCCTGCCTCTGGTATTCTTGGCACTTGACCGTCTGTGGAAGACTCTCCATCTATCGCGTTAAACATTGCACTGAGAGATGTTGCTGTGATATGTAAAGCGAGACTCACTGTCAGCACTACTCGCAGATCTGGGCGATACTAGCGAAGGATCGATCATAGCGGCCTCAGTGTCAACAGTCCCGGGGGAGTCTTCCATTCCGGCACGATCCAATGAGGGGTCGACAGCCATCACAGGGCTACCGTTGCGCGACGATGATGATTCGCCATTGCTGGATGAACTAATACCGTTCAGTATCTGCTGATGGCCCACGACGTCAGGAAGGGGGTGCATCATGGTACCGGGCCGATAATATTGGGGTGGTGGACTGTAATAGGGTTGTGCGTAACCGGGGTGGATCATATGAGGGGGAGGTGGTTGAGAACCATCGCCACCCCAAGGAGGTGCGGGTTGCCAGCTTGCTTGATGTAGCCGAGTTGCAGACGTAGGAAGACCAACGGCAGGAGAATAGTGACCATCGACCATCATTCCGGGTGGAGGCATCATGACTGTAAAGGCTAGTAACATGGAGTCGTATCAAAAATGTATATGCTCACCGCCTGCAAATGTGTGTTGACGGTAATAGCTTTGTGGACCGCCTGGAGGGACCGTGGTTGAGGGAAGGGAAGTGGGGGCGGAGGGATTCTCCTTTGGTGAGGGTGTTCTACTGCGGCTCTTGGATCGCGAACCAGAGGAATGAGGATCCTCATCACCCATGGACCTCCTTCTGTCTATACCATCTGTAGGCTCGATCACGACGCCATTATGTCTGACGGAGGGTTTGATGAAGCGAGTTAAAAAGGCGAGATGCATGCACTGACCTCGACTTTTGATGTCTCCGAAGAGCGTCGGTCTGGGATGTCGTCAGCTGGATGCACGAGGTAAAAAGAACCAGAGACAGACACGAGTAAACCTTGCGTCGCACTGGGGACAAGCACTGTGGAAGGTCTGTGTATGCGCGCCCCTATAATTAGAAGAACACGTACAATCCGGGCACAGAATGGAGCTTGGTCGTGCGCTGATGTCGCTTGAGATCAGCCTCTCTGGCAAACTGCTTGTTGCAACCGTTGATCCTGCAGGGCCATACGGTGGACTCTGTGGGCCTCTTTGGGGACGGTTTGTCCTGCTGTTTGGTCTTCTTCTTATGGGCGTCCTTCTTCTGGTCGGGCTACGGGCACGAGGGACGCGATGTTTGCGATCCGATTGAGGAACGAATACGGAATGGTGTGGGTGGCTGATTCAACGAAAGGCCGGAATGCTATGAGCAATGAGCATTACGCACTGTTTGCTTTGACTGTCGGACCATCTCTTTTTTACACAGACTCGCTTAGGGATCTCACTGCAGACGAGGACGTCGTAGACAATTCTTGAATCAGGATATGTTCTGTCGACCGCCCCGTATGTTTTGGCGGTGGCTTCGGAAACGGTGGCTGATGATCCCAGGCGGCGATTTATGGCGTGGCGTCTGTTGGCAGCTGCTGTGGCTGGTTCTCTCCTCCCAGGCAGCACATCCTCCCATAATCACATATACATACGCAAATACATCATGTAATCAACCCCTCATGACCCCCCACCTTTTCCTCTATGGACGTACCGAGTTCACCACCTCCCGCAGACACAGGGCCATCAAAGTAGCCGGGTAACCTTGTTCCGTCTGGTGCGACACCACAATGGCTAACAAAACACGTCAGATAATGCCAGAAACCGAAATAAAAGCGTGCTTTACTCGATTATCTGCTTCCAGTATGTTTCAAACTCGAATTTAAACTCGTAATCACCCCCGAAATCAGCGTCGAGCTGAGACCGGGGAACGAGCTCAAAGAGGTCCGGGTTAAAGCGCATCTATCACAACTAAGTAATTGCTCGAAAATCACGCCAAATATTGTCTCAACCTTGTCTCGGGTTACGGGATCCAGGAAAGGGGCAATCCCTTTGTAGAAAAAGTTGAGAAGGAGTGGAAGATTCGTGACAATAGCACGTCCCAGTGTTTCGACGTAATGTTGCTGGAGGATCGTTAGTACCTGTTAAACCAATGCGTTACGTCAAAAACTGACAAAAGGTGACCTGAATCGAACACTTGCCTTGCCTGCTACGGATATGGAAGGATTAGTGCGGAGGGTGGTCGTTTTGTAATCGACGATGATAACAAGGGACTCTTGGCCCGGTGGCATCATGTCCTTGGCGCGTTCTCTGTTCGCCGCCATGTCAAGACTAGCGCAGTCGGTTGTCAGTGCGACCTACAACCACCATACGAGATGTTTCAGCTGACGAGGACTGGTCTCCGTATTTTCTCTCCCCGGGCGCATGTAGATGATGGGGCGTCCATCTTTGTCGAAACCTGTAAGGAGGCTGTACCACGCGTCAAATCAGCACGTGCAAACACACATCACGATGGGACAGACATTTTGCCGGTCTCACATTCTATCTTGACCTGGAATGGACACGGTGTGTTTGCTGATGGTAATAATGGCGCGTCACTCTTGCTCACCTCGTCCGGCGAAATAAGCTCGGGCTTGTAATCCCGCCTCCACTCTAGGGTCGATTTTATTCTCTTTTCAGCATCGTGTGTCTTCCATTTCGCAGCGCGCATATAGCGAGGGATGGTATCAAGTTTGCGCAACCATCGAAGTTCCCACTTGTGATACGGATCCGAAGCGGGTAGGAGGAGAGAGAGAGCATACTTTGAAATGGAAAACGGGCCGTAAACGATGACGCGACCAGTGAGTTCCATCAATCTAGACATGCGGGTGGACACCTTACCTTTCGGAGTGCTTCTATCTGGGCGGCCTGCTCTTCCGAGTACGTGTGAATGGGCCCAATCACGGTTCCTAGCTCCGGACCTGTGATCACAGCAGTGGTGGGCGGCATTGCGGAGGCGTCTAGGAGGGGAAATGGTGAAAGAGAACGCAAAATCCGTAAGACCGGCCATGTGAGGACGAAATAGAGACGTCTATAAATATTAGTCATCGAAAACATCGCGGAGTTTTATTTCGACTCTGCCTCGTCCAGCCATGCATCTGATGTATACGCTCGATAACAATGGGAACAGGGTATACACCCTCAAGGTTGCCTCTCTTCATTTCCGTGTCGAATCACACCCGTTCATCACTCTCTACAGAAAATGACCCATGAGGACAGGATTACCAAGTCTGCACATCCAGGTACGCGCCTGCCTTGGACTTTTCGTAGGTCTATTTGCTTAATGGTGCGTGTACAGCTCGTTTCTCCCCGGATGACAAGTTTTCTCGCCACCGTGTTACTATCAAAAAGCGCTATGGCATTCTGCCCACCCAACTCCCATCTAAGCCCATGTAAGCTTGCGAGCCATCGTAACTTACAAGTCTTGGGTATCTAGAATGATCGGCGGGAACGGCGAACCGGCCGCCGGGGCATTTGTCAGGACAGAGTGGTCAAGGGGCGTATACGAGGCCCGTCGGCAGAGGTAGCGAATCCTACATTGGGTGTAACGGCACAAAAATTGGATCCAAAAGAAAGGCAACAAAAAAAAAGCTATGGGAATTCTTCGTATCCCCAGTGGTGATTTGCTTTGGTCGAGGAGGGACTAAGTATATCTGCCCATATCAATTTTGCGAGGGGCTGATAATCATCTCTGTTACTCCCCGAGCAGTCGCATTCGTTGACGACTTGTTTGATTTATGCTTTTCTACACCTTCGTGGGTGCCTCGGGGTCCGGACCTTAGACCCGCGACTGTAAGGGGGTTGTGGAGATGGCGGCCTAGTAACGGATCCGAACCCTGACAAGGGGCTGACTCGAGCTCTACTTAGTCAAGATGGTCTTGGCTTGTACATAGCAATAATTGACTCATAGCATCATTTTCCGCCGCATGGCTTGCTTCTTCGGGAAGAGTGGCGCACTGGAACCAACTCAGGTCAACCTAAACTACCGCATCGATATTTCAGTCGCTGTGGCCGCGTCCGTCGGGAACCCACGCAACCCGCAGGCTGGGTAACTCAAGGCGATCATGATGGGAAAAATGTAGTGGGAAAACCACAGCATTTCATGCACAGTCACTGTCAGCATTAATACAACAAGGTGCGACGGGCCGGCCACCCCACTTTTTAGCCATGAGATTTTGCTAACGTTGTCCATTGAATGGCCGATTTTTGAAACATGGTGCAGTCGTCAAGCAATAACGTTAAATACCGCATGCTGCAGGTGCCAGTACCCACGTACCTGACTCGATATCGAACTCGCTGATCCCCGCCCGGGAGAGATCGGGACTTGGGACTCATATGGGGTGAGTCTTTTGGGTAGGGCATGGTGGGCCGCAAAAGGGGTTCAACGGGGCTAAGTCATTTTTACACGAGCCCGGGAAACCAACAATGAGTAGTTGAGTAATAACCCGGTGACCGGTGAAATGACATTAGTGACAACAGATCGATTTTCCGACGACTCGGAGACGGATTTTGTAAGCGACTCGAAGACCCGGGCATCGGGGAAACCTTTATATAATTCGCCATCGCAATCCACCTCTGTGCTCAGGACCACCCCCCCCTCCGCACGCTCAGTCAACATGGACACGGGAATAGCGACCTCGCTACCTACTGCCAACAATGCGGAACACGCCGAAATCCTCGAGGTCGACGCCACTTCTCATGTCGACATCGAGAAGGCAGAAAACACCTTCAACGAGCTTGCACGTCAGCTCTCTAGGCGCTCAACCGCCCCCGTAGATCAATCCAAGCATACTTCGCGAACCGCCTCTGTCTATAGCGGTCCTGACTTGGAAAAGGCCGATGAAGTGGATAGACCCTTTGACCTTCGTGAATATCTCACGTCTTCAAACGATGCACACCAAGCTGCTGGAATCAAGCACAAACATGTCGGTGTCACTTGGGAGGACCTTGAAGTCAAGGTTATCGGGGGGGCCGACCATAAGGCAAGTAATTCCTCCCCCCTGTCACATCTAATTTGTTATAATACTGTTCCCACATAGATTTACATAAACACTTTTGGAGGTATATATGTCTCCAGTAGAATTCCGATGGCTTGGCTGAGCCGATTCCTGTGTCCCAGATGCCGTCATTAATTTCTTCATTACCCCCCTTTTGTGGCTATGGGGTTTCATCATGCGCTTCATACCTCATCAACAACTGCCCACAAGGACCATCTTGCACAAGTGCGTAGTTATTATAGTGTTGTCGACCATTACACGATGCTGATCGTATGTAAGATCATCCGGTGTCCTCAAGCCAGGTGAAATGTGTCTTGTTTTGGGTTGTCCCGGTGCTGGATGCTCTACTTTTCTCAAAATGATCGCTAACCGGCGAGGTGATTATGCTGATGTTGGAGGCGACGTTCGCTTTGCCGGTATTGATGCTGCAGAGATGGCAGAGTACTACACGGGCGAAGTGGCCTACAATCAGGAAGGTACAGTTGCTCATCCCGCAAGTTATGTTGCTCGAGTCTGATCACATCCAGGCGATATCCATGTCTCCACGTTGACGGTTGCTCAGACGATGGAATTTGCTCTCTCAACGAAGACTCCCGGACCAAACGGTCGTCTCCCGGGCGTATCCAGAAAAGAGTTTGACTCATTGGTTCAGAATGCCCTCCTGAAAATGCTCAACATTTCACACACTCATCAAACCCTTGTTGGAGACGAATTCGTGCGTGGTGTGTCGGGTGGCGAGCGGAAACGTGTCAGTATTGCCGAGATGATGGCGACTCGTGCTCGTGTCCAGTGCTGGGATAACTCGACTCGTGGTCTCGACGCGTCCACCGCATTGGATTTCGCCAAGAGTTTGCGTATTATGACTGACGTGCTGGGTCAGACCACCTTTGTCAGCTTGTACGTCCAAGAACAATGGATGTCGGTGTTTGCTAACCATTGCCTTCAGGTATCAAGCCAGCGAGAGTATCTATGAGTTGTTTGACAAGGTTCTTGTATTGGACGAGGGCCGTCAGGTATACTTTGGACCTACCTCGGAAGCGCGTGCGTACTTCGAGAACCTGGGCTATCGGTCCCTTCCCCGCCAAAGCACGCCCGACTATCTGACTGGATGCACGGACCCCAATGAACGTCAATTTGCCGGCGGTCGCTCGGAGGAAGACACACCATCTTCCCCCGAAAATCTTGAAAGTGCCTTTCTTAGCTCACCCGCTCGCACTAAGCTCCGACATTCTCTCGGCGAATTCAAGGTCCGCATGGAGACAGAGAAAGAGGATCAAGAAGCTTTTCGTGCTGCTGTACTCGCTGACAAAAAACGCGGTGTGTCGCGAAAGAGTCCCTATACCCTCGGTTTCATGGGGCAAGTGAAGGCACTCACGATTCGGCAATTCCGCGTCCGTCTTCAGGATAGGTTTCAACTGACGACGAGTCTTGGGATGGACACGGTTAGTCGTTCTGTTGCAACTGGTTCTGGTTCTGATCGTATCTTCAGATACTCGCTCTGGTTATTGGTGCTGCCTTCCTGAATTTACCTAACACAGCCGAGGGAGGGTTCACCCGTGGCAGTGTCATCTTTGTTGGGATGCTGACCATCTGTCTGGAAGCGTTCTCCGAGGTACGCTTCCATCCATTGCTCGTGGGCTCACGTTTCGATTTGTTACTCACGCTGTTTAGATGCCCACCATGATGTTGGGACGGCCAATAGCAAACAAGCAGATTGAATTTGGCTTTTACCGCCCCGCTGCCTTGGTGTTTGCTAATTTCTTCGCGGATATACCCTTCTCAGCTGTCCGAGTTTTTATTTTCAACGTGATCGTGTATTTCATGCCGCACTTGTGGGTCATCTCATTGAATATTGCATCTGTCCTGCCTGACTTCGTTCTCAGGGCACGCTCCGCCGGCGGATTCTTCACCTTCCACTTGTTCGTTTATCTAACGTTTCTCGCCATGCAAGGTTTCTTCCGCACCTTTGGATTGCTCTGCATCAACTTTGATAGCGCATTCCGGCTTGCTACATTCTTCCTCCCGAACATGATTCAATATACGGGCTACATGATACCCACATTCCAGATGAAGCGATGGCTGTTTTGGATCGTAAGTTTTGTGCCGTTCCCCGTGAAGGTTTGCTCACTTACGAATAGAGCTACATGAACCCCCTGGCTTATGCGTGGGCTGGAGCCATGGAGAACGAATTCATGCGCACGTCGTTGATCTGTGATGGTTCTTCCGTCGTGCCCAGGAACGGCCCCGGAATGGTTAAATACCCGTGCGCGATCCCGTTCATTGATGGCGACGGAGACTAACACATTGTGATAGGGACTCTTTGGGTCCCAATCAAGTTTGCACCCTCTTTGGTGCACAACCTGGGAATGACATTATCATTGGCGACAATTATCTGCAGGCCGGATACGGTCTCACAGTCGCGGATATCTGGCGGCGCAATCTCCTCGTCATCATCGGTTTTCTACTTTTCTTTTTGTTCACGCAAGTGATTGTGATTGAATTCTTCTCGGTAAGGCTTTATTATACATTTGAGATGAATTCAATTTATTGACTGCTAAACTGCAACAATTTGTAGCCTAAAATGTTTGGCGGTTCGATCTATATTTACGCCAAGGAAGACAGCGAGACCAAAGCGCTCAACGAAGTTCAACGTGCGAAGAAGGCCCAACGTAATGAAAAGCGTGATGACAACAAGACGCAGTCGCAGTCGCGTGATGAAGACAAGTACGTCTTCGTGGTGCGGGGAAATCGTTGCGCTGTGTATTGATTTCCGTGTTGTAGGACCAGCAACGAAGCTCATAGGAAGGCATTTACGTGGGAGAATCTCAATTATCATGTCCCTGTTCCCGGTGGGACGAGAAGGCTCCTTCACGATGTTCATGGTTATGTTAAACCTGGGACATTGACGGCGTTGATGGGTGCCTCTGGTGCAGGTGCGTTTGCGTTGCGTCGCTTTGAGCTGCAGCAAGTCCAACACGTATTGCAGGGAAAACAACGTGTCTTGATGTCCTCGCACAGAGGAAAAACATTGGTGTCATTTCGGGTGACATCCTCGTTGATGGTCGGCCCATTGGTGCAGACTTTGCACGTGGAACTGCTTATGGTATGCCTCACGCCCCCAACTATCGGCGTCTTCTGATTTCTATTTATAGCTGAACAGATGGACGTTCACGAGGGAACAGCCACGGTTAGGGAGGCGTTGCGCTTCTCTGCATACTTGCGGCAACCCGCCGAGGTTTCCATCGAGGAGAAGAACCGCTATGTCGAGGAACTCATTGAGCTTTTGGAACTCCAAGACTCGACGGAAGCCCTCGTGTTCACTTTGAGCGTCGAGGCACGCAAGCGTCTGACTATCGGTGTTGAATTGGCGAGCAAGCCCGCGCTTCTTTTGTTCTTGGACGAACCCACCTCGGGCTTGGATGCCCAGAGCGCATGGAACTTAGTTCGCTTCTTGCGTAAACTCGCGGATCAAGGACAGGCCATTCTGTGTACCATTCATCAGCCTTCGAGTTTGCTGTTCGAGAGCTTCGACCGTCTTCTCTTGTTGGAGCGGGGCGGAGAGACCGTCTACTTTGGCGATATTGGCAAAGACTCGCAAGTCATTCAAGAATACTTTGCCAGGAACGGGGCGTTTTGTCCTCCGAACGTGAACCCTGCGGAGTATATGCTTGAGGCGATCGGTGCTGGACTGACCCCCAGAGTCGGCCCCCGCGATTGGAAGGATGTGTGGCTTGACTCGCCCGAGTACCAGCGAATGCGCGGTGAAGTTGATGAAATCAAGGCTCGGGGTCTGGCTGTTCCCGTTACCGAGGAAAGCCAAACGCGCACATGTACGTTGACAATTTTCGGCGCAATGATCGTTTCTAACGTTGACTGCACAGATGCGACGTCCTTTTTGTACCAGTTGCGCATTGTCATCCAGCGGAACAACATTGCGCTATGGCGTTCCCCCGATTATGTGTTCAGCAGGTTGTTTGTGCATGCGTTCTTCTCGTTGTTCATCTCGCTGTCGTTCCTCGACTTGGGACACAGTCTTCGGGATCTGGAGTATCGTGTCTTTGCAATGTGCGTTTCTCCTTTTTCTGAGGCAAGATGGAAGTCTAATGCATACATTCATCTGGCAGTTTCTGGCTTGTCGTGTTACCCGCAATCGTCATGACCCAGCTTGAGCCCATGTTTATCTTCAACAGACGTATGTATACTGGCATTTTGCGGAAATTTTGGTCTAATACATCATCCAAAGGAACCTTCATCCGAGAGGCGTCAAGTCGGATATATTCTCCCTACGTTTTCGCCATCGCTCAGCTCATTGGCGAAGTTCCATACTCGATACTGTGCGCGACCGTGTACTGGGTTCTCATGGTGTACCCGATGCACTTTGGGCAAGGTGCTACTGGCTTGAACGGAACTGGCTTTCAGCTGTTGATCGCTATTTTCATGGAACTCTTTGGTGTTACGATCGGTCAGCTTGTCGCGGCGTTATCACCTTCCATTCAGATTGCCGTCCTCTTCAATCCTTTTCTTGGAATCGTCCTCGCATTGTTCTGCGGTGTCGCTATTCCGTACCCGAACATGTCCAGCTTCTGGCGAGACTGGCTTTACCAACTGGTACCGTACACGCGGACACTTTCGGCGATGTTGTCGACGGAACTCCACGGCTTGGTCATACAGTGTGCTTCCGACGAATTCAGTGTCTTCAACCCCCCTGCGAACCAGACTTGCCAAGAGTGGGCACAAGACTTTGTCAATGTCTTTGGCGGCTACCTTGACAACCCACTCGATTCTACCCTGTGCCGTTACTGCCAATACTCGGTACGTCGCGTTTTGTGGCATGTACCATCCCATGTGATCTGACTTGGCGGACAAACAGGTTGGAGACGAGTTTTTCACGCCGCTCAATATCGTGTTCGACAATCGCTGGCGTGATGCGTTTATCTTGTTTTCTTTCGTTGTCTTCAACGTCGTGGTGACTATCAGTGAGTCACCCTTTGGTCGTCGTTTCCCTCCCGTGTCTGATGCACCCTTTCTTTTTTTCTTCTTTTCAGTCGCATCGCGCTTCTTGAGGTACGCAAAGCGGTGATAGGGATGGGCCTTTTTCTTTTTCTTCTACTTTTAACATGCAATGACCACGCTGCACGAGAACCTTGTAGACATAGCCACGTCGCAAGCACGCCTCACTTTCTACGCCACCCAATCCCGGAGCATAACTCGGATTAATATGAGCACAAGCATTGGCCCATCTCGAGATTGTCTTGTATATATATCGCTGACATCGCTATACTGTACACCCCGACAGGACGCGGACGTATCATGCGGTCCCGTTCCCTATATTACTTTATTAGAAAGCATGACTATGGCAGTTCGCCCATTGCGCCGTCGTACTGGGATTCTTCGAAGATATTTGTGTGCTCAGGTTCAACGACCCACGCGACCTTTGGCAGGCATGTGTGGCTCGATTCGCGATCCAGGGGGAACACTGCTGTGCACCGGATACTCGCGAGATGGGTAAAAAAAAATGCTGTGAGCCATCAATGCATCACGGCCCTCGACCCCTTACTATGTCCAACTTTATCTGACGGGACGGGGTCCCGGGATCGTGGGTTATCGAAGTTCTTCGTGATGGCGGCTGTCGTACGAGGGATGGCGGTGTAGGATTAGAATCAGGGATAGCCATCTCAATCGCCAGTTATCCCCATGACCAAACCTACACGTGAACATGATAGAACCATTGGAGTCGAGTTCGAGTGTGCGGACCTCAATGTGACCAGTTGCTAGGTGAGCACTGAGTTCCCACCGCTAAACCATCTAGTACCCGCATGTGCTGCAGGAACGACACCGTGAGTGAGAGAAAAATGGTGACATGAGAGAACATAGACTAATCTCCAAAATAGGAGTCGCTTTTGCACCATCGCTAGGCGATGTGGTGACAGGACGTTTGATCACCGCTTGGTGCTAGTGGGTGCCGACCGGTGATGGGCCTACAATACCTGATTTGAATAACATGGTTCGACACCATCGATGCTATACAGCACCGGGTGGGTTCCAATGGCGCGACAGTCCCACTCGTCGTCTCGGTTGAACCCACTGTGACACATAATCGTCAGTAAATGAATTATCTCCGAGTCGTACAACCTGTCAGTGTGGATATGTCGTCTCTATATTATAGTTTTTGTCCACATTGACGTTTCGTGTCAAGAAGGGCTCTGTCAGCGATGCCCGTGTCTACGCGCTGGCCCGTCTTCCGGGGGGGAAATGATGGGATTTTGAAGGCGGCATCGAGAGTCGTACTACTAAGCAAGTGTGCCAGACTCGCGCAACCGATTGCGCGATCCCTCCACGTGACCACCACTACGGAGCAGTTACTGCAGCTTTGTAAGTTGCTGACATATGTCACGTGACTCGGGTCTACAAGGAAAGGGAGTTTCGAAGGGATATAAGAAGTGATCCGACCGTTCGAAATCTCCACAAACACTCTCCTACGACCCTTCATCATCATGACTGTCCAGGAAATCACATCCAAGGCCCACTTCGAAACCCTCGTACGTACTAATCACCTCTTCCATCTATCACCCGGTGGCGCGATTAGATAACCCGTCCGATCCCTTTAGCGCGTGAGCGACAAACTCTTCTTTGTCGACTTTTACGCCGACTGGTGTGGACCATGCAAACAAATATCCCCCGTGTTTGAGCTTATCGCCAAGGAAAGCGCGAAAGAGGGCGTCGAATTTTACAAGGCCGATATCGACAAACTTGAGGACCTCGCCAGCGAACTCGGTATTCGATCGGTCTGTTCTCTCTCTCTTTCTTTGGCTTTTGCGCGGTACTTACCATTCCCTTGTCGAATAGATACCCACGTTTCATGTATACAAGGGCGGGGAGCGCATTGATAACGTGCTTGGTGCCAACCGGGGCGCATTGCAGGTACGTCTTTTACATGCGATACTGTGGACACCGACCCATTCTGTCCAGACCCTTGTCCAGAAACATGCCCAGTTGTAGTTTATCTGACGGATCCCGAGATCGTGGACAATCGTAAAATTTCGTTGTAAAGAATGCCAATGTATGATTAGAATCAGAGACGGTTAACGCGACGAGGGCATCGGTGCATCGGTTTATCCGTACTCTTCGTTGCCCGAGCACGATTGCTAATTTGCTTGTAGCTTGAGATGATCTCGTACGACAAGCTCGTTTCCGCATGACGACGCAATCCCCTAGCCAAATGAAGTAAGCTACAACGCTCGGCCGCATGGCGTTCAAAAACGGTGAACTACATTGCAAGATGCTAGCGTGCGTTATATCATTAAAGGAGGTTGCACATGGACGATGGGTATAGATGATAGAATCGTGCGATGAGTTAGGGTCGTAAAGTGAGAAAGAACGTGCGCCTTATCGACCGTTCGTCAAACCTGCAGGTGACACGATCAGCATGCGTAGTCTTACCAAATTAGGTTAGAGAAACACGAACCAAGCTAAGTTCGAGTGTCCAGACCCTTCTCGCCCATAACTTAACCGGCTGGGTGGGTTCCCCAGGTTGTGCCAAATCCACCTCCACCCCATCCCACCAACATTTGCGCTGCACGATCGACACCGTGAGTGAGAAAAACAAATCCGGGACATGAGACTTACAGCGGGTTTTCTCCAAAATAGGAGTAGCTTTTGCGCCGTCGTCATTTGGTTATAGTCGATGGTGACAGGATGTTCACCGCTTGGTGCTGGTGGGTGATGTACAATACCTGTTTTGAGCAACACGAGCGCTATCGATGATATACAGCACCGGGAGGGTTCCATAGCGCGGAAGCCCCACTCGTCGTCGCGATTGAACCCACTGCGACAGATCGTCAACAACCAACACGAACAGCCACGTCACACGATACGAATTACCTCATGCACAACATGTCGATGAGGTGTTGCTCGGCGATGTTGTTTTCCTTGTGAACGTTGCGCTGCAACGCAGTAAAGATATTTCGTTTCTCCATGATATTTTGTCCGCATCGACGTTTTGTGTCGAGAAGAGCTTGGTTGGCGTTGCCGTGATCGTCGGTGGCTGCGTTACCGCTCCTTGGGGGTATAGCGAAATACTCGAGTTCTTCTCGGAGCACGATGATGGCTTGTTTGCTCAGAAGTGGGTTTTGAGAGGCGGAAGGACCAAAGTCAGAGGGGGACCCATCCAGCAGATGCTGCTGGGCAGCAAACAAGCCGGGAGAGTTGGTAGTTCCATAAAACGTGTCCGACGCATTTCGGAAGAAATCCAGGACGAATGCAAAGCACTCTGGGTCGAACTGAGACCAAATAGAATTCAGCCAAAGTGAAAAATCTACAGCCGTAGAGTGCCCGAGCATGAAAAAAAACCCACGTCGACCGCGTAGACTTCCTCGTCCTCCTCGTTGTCCCCACCGTCAGTAAAGGCTGCACTTTGTCGGCTAAGGACGAGACCGTTCGGGAAGAGACATAAGAGGACGGATTCGGGGAGGTTCATGATAGTTTCTCTGTCTACAGAGAAGCGTCTTCCGCGTAGGTCGAGGAGGAGCCTCGTGAGCAGCTGAGGCTGCAAGTTGGACTGGATTGGGACCTGGTGCTGAGAGACCTGGGTTATCGGAGAGGATGACATGGAGACCGACGCCATGGTGGAAGCGATGGAAGATGGTTGGCGGGGAGTGGGTTCGTGCTCGCGACCAGTTCGTCTCACCCAAGCCTCGAGGCATGCATCAGTGTGTCCTGTTTGGCCAAAACAAATAACTCATTTTTCCCGCTACTCCATTCGGACCGTTAGGCTCGCCTCTAGGAAACTGAGAAATGCTTTAGCCAACGAGTCGTCCCACTCCACAATAATTTCGGTTTGGCCCGTTCGAGCGGCATTGCGCCTTGGATTTTCAGGAAGCGGGGAATGCAGGGCGTTTGCTCGCCTACCAATAGCCCTGGACCAATTGTAAATCAAGGTGTGTCCTCTTTCGACCCCCAATATGCCCTTTATTTTACATCAGATCGAGGCGTAGATATTCAGGTAATGCCTCCACTAGGGAGCATTTTGTATTTGATATTCCTTTGCGCTTGCAGGTCGCCAACGCTTGGTGCGCAGCGTTTGCAATTCGTCTGACCGTCTGACACGGTGATCTCATAAGAGGGCACAGTTTTCCAATTCGTGTTCCATCAAGGGCACCGGAGTATTGCCTCGAGTTTGGGTCACGCGCACCGCTGGTTGGCACGTTGTCGGTCAGGGACGCCTGGATCCTCCTGCTGCAAACACCGAATCACAGTAGTAGCAAAGAAAATCCAATACAAAAACTCGTCGAGACTAGTAATCCATCCGTAAGTCACATCTATAAAGGCGAACACATGAACCCTCATGAAATCCCAACGATATCTATGAATAGCACAACGGCACAAGAACTCGTTCACGGCAATCCCGAGACCTATTAACTCAACTAATCACATTCAGGGTCTTATAAACGAGTCGCTAGATCATGACACGAGGGGGTCAGATTGTGCGCGTGGTCTGAAAAATCTGCTTACAATGAGCTGGGCTTGGTCTGCACCCACAAGTTCGCCGATTTGGACTCCCTTCACGTATACTTTGAATGCAGGCAGCTGATCGCGCGTCGTCGTCAATACCCCTTTTATGATCCTCCAGAGCCGTGTCGCAAGACTTACGTTTCGAACACCCAGTGCCTGGGGGACTTCCCGAACATCCTCGATATCCAGTCGGTAGAATTGCCCCTCCGGGTTTTGAGCGGCCAACTGGTCGTACAGTTCTGTCGTCGACCGACATGTTGCACACCATTCGGCCCAGAATTCAATGATGACGGGTCGGGTACCGTTGACCTGAAAACGGAGAGATCAATGGTGTCATTGCGTCTCTGGGGACGGGCGACTTACCACCGACTCGAAGTCAGCCATAGACGTAATGTAAACGACGGGCATTGTGAGCTGTGGAGGTATGTGGATGAGAGAGCTCGATTGAGGGGTAGGTTTTTTGCTGACCCTTAGCTGCTCAGTTCTCCGACAATTTATACCCAGCTCGCTTGCTCAGCACTGTTGAACATCGTGTCTCAACAGTATCTTCACGCATCTCATGACGCAGGACCACTCCACCTACGTATCGGGTTGGATCCCCGATTCGAACGAGCAACATCACCGTTTTTGGGATGAGGTGCGGGAGACTGAGCGATAGCCAGGCGGAATAGGCGTGCTTTCCATTCCGACGCCTGCGGGACCGTAGCAATGGACTGCTTAATCCTCTCATCGATCGTTCGGACTGCTGAATGTTCCCGTTGTTGGCTTGGTGACGCAATTTCGGTCATTTATCGACAACAGTATAGCGATCCTCGATCCTCTCTAGATGGGATCGCCGACGTCATGACTTTGGCGAGATCTGTTTCCAAACCAGTGGAATGAAGGTCTTGGCGTCTCAGGGGCAGCGTTTGCGCTGCTGCAGGAAACTGCAGATAGGACATTAGCGGACGGTTACTTTGAAGAGTCGAATGTCGCTGTTGATATTCAGATTTTCCAAACATGCGGTCGTTTCAAACTGACATGGGGCGACGCGATGGCACTTGCCCCCTATTTGGCGTTCGAATGAATTCCTCAGGCTCTCCGTTCCACAACAGGCTGGACATCATGCACGAAACACGAACGAGAGCAGCGGCCCTTGTCCAGCGCAGCCGTATGCCGCCATTTCGGACGAATATGTCCAACTGCCACGTTGGTCGGTTGATCTTGTGTTTGATGGTCTTGACGTGCCACATAACTAAAGATGAAAAAGATGAACCTTGCGGACATATTTTAGGAAGTTGTATATGCTCCGATGGGCCAATGTGAAGCCCCAAAATGGAGCCCTTCTGCCTCATGGTCTCCTCTTCGCTGTGGGCGAGTTTGTCGCTTACTGGTATGCCCATTGCTCCTGTACGATGACGTCTCGCTCATTTTGGCTTCTTCTATTGCAAACTACGCCAGCGTCGGCTGTTCTTACCAAGCCAGGCCTGGCCTCAGCACTGCAGAGTCGTTGGTGTTGAAATTCAGTGATGGTTATGGAAGAAAACCAGGCATGCCATTCGCGTCCTTGCTTCGATCTGCGGAGTGATCAAAAAGATACATCAGATCAATGGGGAATCTATATTTCACATGATAAAAGGATCAAGATCCCCCGACGCATCGAGCGACCAGCGGGCCACGGCAGTGCTCAATTGAGCAACACGACTTTCATTCTAAAAGAAAAAGAAAACAACATGGGCCTCGTCATCCTCGGAAATGCGACATACGATATTCGATCGTTTTTGCCAATTCGGAGGCGGTTTGTTATCTTTTGTGCAGACGCGCGCTGGATGGCATCTGGCTGTGCTTCTGGCGACTTCTCATGCGAACCTGTTCGGTCAGATAACTTGGGCTACGCTGGATATGTTTCATTCCAGATCGACGGACCCGCGGACGACCGTACACGGTAGGCAAAAGAGTCGGGGCCGGTACCCTTGCCTTTCGCATCCGCTCATCGGATATGGGCGTTTTCATAGGACTGTCTTATCAGACCAATTATCTACCGCATACCAATCTGGCATGCCTTTGTCTTCTCTTCCGAAATATTCCGTCGGCGTTCTGCCCTGGTGGCGTCCGGACCGTGGTTCGCAGGTTCTCCCGCGTTCAAAAGCGAATTATAATCGCTCCGAAATGAACAGCACTCCACGCGATCCGTCCATACTATCACGTCAAGACGGCAGACGAAAATGAAATGATTAATATGTCGCAGATATAGGCACTTGATGTCCTTGGCGACAAGTGAACGCTTCCGCTTATGATAGATATGCACAGACGAACGTGCGCAAGGACACTGCTTGTTTTCCTCGATGAAAGGGACCATTTTGCAGACCATTTGGCATAGAGTCCGCGCGGCATGTCATGTGCGAGACTAGAAGTGGCAGGATGGCATCAGAGATGGTCTCCTCGTCGGCCTTGCATGGATGAGGATCAAGATCGGTCGGTGAGAGGGGCGGAAAACGAAAAAAGAGAATAGGAGGGCGGTCCCTGGCGCAGCTGTGCAAACAACTTTGAGGCAACGTGTTGGTCGCAGTGACTTCTTCTCCATTCCTTGTGTCTCTCGTGTCCATTCCGATGAACCACAGGTCCCCCTCACCTCGGAGGCTGGGAGAGTGCGTTGTGAGTGGACATGTCATACGTGCGCGGTGGGCAGTCGCGTGTCAGTGGTATGTATGGCACGCGAGTCCGAGGCTTCACAGGATGCGTATTGGGACTGCGTTCAGCTGACCCTGGGCATCACGAGGTAAATAAATTCAACCCCGGGCCGATCATTCGCACTTATTCAGCGCTGGTGACGTGCGCCACGACACGACGACACGGACAGGAAGCGTGGGGTCATCCGGGGTGACAGCGTCGCATTGCCAACACCCGCACAAGATGTTACGAAACAAGTGAGGGGAACTTGGAGATGATATAATGGATCAAACTGATGCCTCCCTTCTTCAGACACTTTGTGGGGGGAAGAATGGGCGCATTTGTAAGCTGTGCTAAGGGAACGTTGCAGGAGGAACGGCGGCGCGTGGCAGACGCGTGCTGTGCCATGGGGGACGCGTGTGTTTTTCGTGTTCCCACCTCCATCTGTGATATCATGACGCCATCATGGACAATGAACGGGTTCGTCAAGTTTTGACTCCCTTTTGATCGTCTCGGAGGCTCTGACGGTGCTTTTCGTGATGATGAACAAGCTTGGGGGAGTGCGGGGGTGCAGACGGATGACGTGTGTGGCTCCCGTGTACGGAGCATGCGGCGACTGGTTTTGTCTGTCGAACATGCGAAGAACGTATGCCAGAAGTGGTCGTGGATGAGGCCTTGAGGGCGTATTTGGTATGGAGGACTGGTTGTTTCTCTCTCATCTTTCATTACCCTTGACGAACATCGAGATAGGGAACCCCACGTTGATCATGGCATCCACGTCATACTGGAACGCTGACCTCGATCGTTTGGGGATGCGCACACGGCTGAGGTCATAGTTTCCGAATGCGCGGACGATCGAAACTGGGACCTTGAACGAGGGACTCCCCGCAAACGTCGTCCACCCGATCTACGCGTGTACACACCAAGACGTCATTCCCAGCCAGAATTGTGGCTGTGGGTGCCCAGCAGAGTGATAGCATTCAGGTCCCGGTGATCTCTATAGGTTCGCCCGTCATTTACACTACCCGAATGCAACACCGTTTGGCGACTTGCTATGCTTAAAGCAATGAAGCACAACTACTGCAACTGCAAAGCAATCCGTGGACGTGTTAACAGAAGCTACTCGTGGGGCGTTCGCTGGCACCTCTCTAAGACAGCGACGCCGGTTTGTCTCCATCTAGTATGAGACGTCGACGTCGAAATCATGATGGAGAGCATCATGGTGGTGAGACCCCTCCAGGTTTACCTGAAAGACATACGGTTGATCGCGACCAATGTTTCCAGGGTTCCCACAGTGAATTTGGGGCATACCTTCAAATATCTTCGTTTACACTCGGAGGTTAACATGGGTTACCTCCAGCAGAACTATTCCAGTAACCCATCGGCCGGACCTTCCGAGGCTGCGGAACACTCGGCGCATTGACTGACGACGATCCAGAAGAACAGGAGAGTGCTGGCGCTGTCGATCCGTCCCACCTCGATGGCGATGATGCCGTCTCGCTTGAAGAAGTCTACCAGAATACAAAGATGGATGACCTTCGGATCGCACTTGAAATCATCACTACCATTTCCCCTCATAATAATGGAATCCGGGTTGATAAGCATGGCGTGAAACGCCTGCGGAAATCCTCCCACCGACACGTGCACCCTTTGAAGGACGGGAAGTTCTACAATCCGCGGATCTGGGTCTTCCAAATGCCGACAGGGACGACGAGACGACGCGCGCACATGCGCACATGCGCATATCTCCATGGAGCCCAATAAGCACGGAAACTTTTTAAACCTGTTTCAGATCAAATAAGCTGTCGCAACCCTCACCGGAACTGAAGCTGTGGTGCACGACATGTGTCTCGACTCTTGCACTAGAATTCAAACAGATCCAAAGTTTTGCGGGATTTGGGCATCCTCACCTTTCGGAGTAGCAAGGTACTTTCAAGGTTCTACAAAAACGGTTCTTGCCTCTTGTTGATCCACAACTTCAGGCTACATTTCGTGATCCTGTGAAGGCCAAGGAAATACACTACCGGCGAAAGTACCCCAACCGGGTCTGCGAACGACTGAGGCGCAATGGCGGCGTTCAGCAGAAATGTGATGATGGCATGGACTACTTTGAGGCCATACGAGTTGGCGATATCGAAAACGAGGATATCCTGTCGATGTTCCCGATCGACTAGCCTTCCCAAACCAGACCTAAAACTTTGAGATCAGGAGACGGCCGCTCTGATCTACCGATTGACGGTGCACGGCTTTACCGAAACAAAATCTCCGGATGATGCGTGCAAATGATTGAATAGAAGATGAAACGATCAAAACGAGCGGACCACTGGAACGAAATGCTAGGGATTGCTGTTTTCCGGCTTATTGGGGCCAGGAATGATGACACCAGGAAGTAAACCCCCCTTGTATCGTATCTCCGGCGAACGATCAAAGATAACCCTGCAGATAGATAGCCAGTAGTAGTATACATTCATGCGTCCTCACGCTGTTCTCCATCACATTTGCAACCATTTTATAGTTGCTTTTGCTCGCAAGCAATTATCCTGTATTTCTATCGTCAGGTCGTGTTATACAATGAATGCAGCAAGCACTCGGGTGTTCTGTATACATCTATAAGCCACGATTTCTCATAGTGGCACACGGTGGTCGTCCGCGAAAGCTAATTTTCGTTTATTTTGGCTGCACGGCCTCGATATGAATTATGATCGTACCTGAGAGAGCGTTCGACTGGAAATGGCAGTCCTTTTTTTATCACCACGCTGGACCTCTATAACTTACTAACAGTTGGCACTTGTCAATTTTTGCGGGGCGTCATTTCGAAGAGACGAGCTTTCGTTTGTCAGGTACGAATGTCCCTAGGCTAGTGGCGAGTAACGACTGTCTTCGTTTGACTCTTTGTTCTACACAAGGCAGATAAGTATAACCCTGGGAAGCCGCGATGGTCTGGTGTGCATCCATCGCCATCGGTGCGCCATCGGACCTGTTAAATCATTTGGCCTGTCTGCGATTGGTTAGCGACGTTTTTGCTCTGAGGAACGGCGATGTGACCGAGCAATTGCCAATCTATTCACGTTCGATTCTGATGCGAAATTACCGTGGTTGGCTGAAGGGCCGACGGTTACGGTGAGTTGATTCGCTTGGCATTACCCCCGCAGAGAAAACAGGCAGTGCATGGGACGCGCAGTTGGGTTTAAGGATAGCCATCCTAAAAAAACTGCCTGTGTCGAAGGGTGAATTACCCTGAGCCGCGATACTGATCATGAGGGTGTGACTGTACGCACTTTGCTAAAGAAACAAACGCAACGATTGACGTTGGACAGATATCGGCTGCCTTCGCCAAAGTTTGTGTAACCTGTTTTGAGTTGCTCTGGCAGCCGATTGGCACTGGAGCAACCAGATGGCGAGACACAGAAACAATATTAATCTGCCGTCGGAGTGCCTCAGTTCCCATGTCTCCTTGGTCACAGTGCCAGCACATCATAAACAGTATACAATAATGGAACGTTACACGTTTCTACCGCATGGCCGGTGGTCAACCTCATCCATTCTTTTTTTTTTTGCATTGAGCTGGCCACGTCTGAGCAGGGCAAACCATGTAAACTAGAGGACATACAGCGATGGCGTCTGTGGAAAATAAAACGATTTTTTTTTTGCGGTCAAACGGTATGGGCGGATGACCAGTTGTTCGCTATCTTCATCCCGCACCGGTCTCACACCTTCTCTGTCTCTCTCATCTCGCCGCTCTTTTTCTTTGCCACCATCTCCTTTCATATTCTGGGCGAGCAATCCAACAACACCCAGCGAGCGGGCCATTCCACCCGCCGCTGCACCTCCACGTTGCAATGAGCTATCCACAGCAACAACAACGCCATGCTCGGCTCAGTCGTCCTCAACCACCCTCTTACCCCGTCCAACAACAGTACTCGCAGCCGATGTCGCCGCCGCCGTCCACCTCGCCGCCTCCTGGTGCATATTACGGACAACCACCCCTCAGTCCTCGTTCTGCCCATCCCAACATCACGTTTCAGAATACTGAACGTGGCGACAGGCAGGGTGCTCTCGATGGTCCTCGTCAACGAACCTTGCCCTCTGCATATCAAAACCAGTTCTCTCCACCACACCCAGATGCAGAGACTGGTGACTTTTTGGAGCATGGCAGGGTGAGCAGGAAGAAGAGTCTGGTCAGGCCTGATAGAGAAAAGATCGAACCTGGCCATCGTCAGTGGCATTATCGAACGCATGTCGAGCAGATGGAAGACGATACCAGAGTAGGCGTGCAACCTTCCAGTAGGTGATCCCTCGATGAAGGAAGGATGCCGTTCGCCTAATTCATGCTTGTAATCTAGCTACCGGAAACTACCCACAGAGGCTTCGTCGCGGCAAATCATTGCTTGGACGAGAACAGGATGTGCAAGAGTCGGGTCTCGCAGCCTTCAAGCGTGGGGCTACACTGCGCCGAAAACGCCCCCAGTCCACTCTATCCACTGCCCCATTGACTGTACCGGATGGTACTCCCAGAAAGTGCCTTGATGGCATCGGACCTGGACCAAAGGATTGTTGGTTCATATATTCCTATCTCATCACATGTTGGATCCCATCCTTTTTACTCAGAGCATGTGGTGGGTGACGTTAGCGTTTTGCCTGTGCCACAGGGTCTCATCGATGTCATCAGGTATGCGGACCCCAGAGCAACAGCGCGCATGGAGGGAGAAAATGGGTTTACTTAGCGTCATCTTTGCGGAAATGGCTGGTGTCGGTTTCATCACCTTTGGTTTCACGGAAACCGTCTGTGGGACGCCTCCCAATCGATATCACCAGGGTCAAATCAGCAACAGTTCGGTGATCATTCACGGCTATGACTACGATTTCTCGAATTTCAAGCATCCCGCCGTCGGGGAATTCAATGGTAATACGAACCCACTGATCACTGGTGGCTGGAACCTTGCGTCAAACGATGCAAGCTTTTTGTTCCAGAATGTCAATCAAAACTGCTTGGGCTACATCACTTTGGCTAGTGGATCACCCATCAACGCGACTGGAGAGACTTTGGATTGGTACTTCCCATGTAACATCTACAATCCGCAGTCTAACACAGTCAATTCGACTGGCTATGGAGATATCACCAATTGCCACGTATCTTCCCAGGCTAAGCAAGATTTCTCCAGCATGGCACCACTTGGACAGGTTTACTACACATGGGACGACGTTACTGCATCGGATCGTAACCTGGCAGTGTTTGAATCGTGAGCTTGGCGTGTTTGTTTCTTTCGCCACTGATATTGACCTCCTGGTATAGCAATGTACTTGACCTTAATCTGCTAAATTGGCTCAGCACTTCCTATGTCCAGTACCCGTCGCTCTTTGACGAGATGAAGAATGCGAATGGCGTCTACAACGGCAACGATATCACCATGATGCTCATGCGCGGTGGTGACCATCAACTTGGTAAATGTCTCGAGGACATTGTCACCGTTGGGTTCATCGACACCAATAGCATTGGTTGCGTTGCTTCCGAGGTCGTCCTCTACCTTTCCCTCATTTTCATCGTTGGTGTCGTTGTCATTCGCTTCGCTATGGCCGTCTTGTTCGCATGGTTCTACTCTTGGAAACTCGGCAATTTCCCTCGGGAGACTTACGAGCAACGGATGCAACGCTCGGAGGAGATTGAGGCCTGGTCTAATGATATCTATCGCCCTGCACCAAGCCAATACCGACCCAATGTTTTGAAGGGTGGTCTACGTGCTGGGAAGATTAATAAGCGCTCAGTACTCCCCTCCACGTCTCGTTTCACTCCTGTCGATAATGCTCTGAAAGGCCCCAACCCCCGCCCATCGACGGCCTATGGCTTGCTCGATGTTCCGAACAAGCGTAGCACTGCATACTTGACGCCGAGATTTCCTGGAAAGGGATCACCTCCTGACTCGCCTGGTTACCGTTTCTCGAGGAGCACGGCTTCCGTTGCTGAATCATCGATGCGTGGATTTTCAACTCGCTCGTCATTCGTAGACACGCCATGCCCCTTTCCGCTTCACGGCGTCGTTCCCCAGCCTCCTCCCGACTACGAACCATTCAACTTCCCCCTCGTCCACACCATCTGTCTTGTCACCGCATACTCCGAGTCTGTGGAAGGTCTACGGACGACGATCGATTCACTTGCCACCACAGATTATCCCAACAGCCACAAGCTCATCTTGGTCATCGCTGATGGTATGGTCAAGGGTGCAGGGAACGCACTCACAACGCCCGACATTTGTTTGTCCATGATGAAGGAATTCGTCATTCCGCCTGACGAAGTTCAACCCCACTCCTATGTTGCTATCGCTGACGGTCATAAGCGACACAATATGGCCAAGGTCTACGCTGGTTTCTATGACTATGATGATACCACAGTCGAACATACAAAGCAACAACGCGTTCCGATGATCCTTGTCGCCAAAGTCGGCAACCCGCTCGAGGTCAACGAGTCCAAACCTGGAAACCGTGGTAAACGTGATTCTCAAATCGTTCTAATGGCATTCCTTCAAAAGGTCATGTTCGACGAACGTATGACAACATTCGAGTACGAGTTCTTCAACTCGATGTGGAGGGCAACAGGCGTCAGTCCAGATCGGTATGAGCTAGCGCTCTGTGTGGATGCCGATACGAAGGTGTTCCCTGACTCGTTGACGCGCATGGTTTCGTGTATGGTTGTGGATGTTGAGATTATGGGGCTTTGCGGTGAGACGAAGATTGCGAACAAGACCGATAACTTCGTTACGATGATGCAAGGTGAGCGGATGCCGCGCCTGCCTAAGCTCTTATTAATATTGTATTCCAGTCTTCGAGTATTACATCTCACACCATTTGACCAAGGCATTCGAAGCTATGTTCGGCGGTGTTACTTGTCTACCGGGTTGTTTCAGCATGTACAGGATTAAAGCTCCCAAAGGCGACACTGGCTATTGGGTTCCTGTCTTGGCCAACCCAGACATCGTGGAGCACTATTCAGAAAACGTGGTCGACACGCTTCACAAGAAGAATCTGCTCCTCCTTGGTGAAGATCGATACCTTACTACCCTATTGCTCAAGACCTTCCCTCGACGAAAGAACATGTTCTGCCCGCAAGCGGTCTGCAAGACCATCGTTCCTGATTCCTTCCGCGTTCTCTTGTCGCAGCGTCGCCGTTGGATCAACTCGACCGTCCACAACCTTTTCGAGCTTGTCCTTGTCCGTGATCTCTGTGGAACTTTCTGCTTCTCGATGCAGTTTGTCGTCGGAATGGAGTTGATGGGTACACTGGTTTTACCGGCTGCTATCACTTTCACGCTCTACCTTATCATCTCTTCTGCCATCCCCGGTGGACCCGACACGACCATTCCGCTCATCCTGTTGGCATTCGTCCTCGGTCTTCCCGGTCTTCTCATCGTCGTCACATCGCGCAAGATTGCTTACCTCGGATGGATGATTGTTTATCTCTTCTCCCTTCCGGTATGGAACGGTCTTCTCCCTGCCTATGCATTCTGGCACTTCGACGACTTCTCCTGGGGCCAAACACGTCAGGTCGCTGGTGACAAGGGTGGTGACCACGGCGATAAGGAAGGTGAATTCGATTCCTCCCATATCGTCATGAAGCGATGGGCAGAATTTGAGCGGGAACGTCGCTGGAAGAATGGTTTGCAGTCGCATGACTCGACGCTAGACAAGAGGTGAGTACACGTGCGGTCGATCGGGCAACCAACTAATGTCGTGCAAATAGTAACAGATATTCGATGGCATCGACATCTGACATCAACCATCCACCTTCAAACGGGGGTCCTGATTCGTCCACCTCGGAGTCTACACCCTCAGTGCCTTATGGTGCACGACAACGGCACGACAGCAATGGCCCATTGGTGCTCCCCGCTCCGTTATCTACCAGCAGGGCCCTCGCATCCGCTGCTTCTGCATCATCGGTCGGTATTTCCCGCTCGAGCGAGGACGTCACGTACGCTTCCGACATGGGCTCTATTTCCAACCAGCGCTTGGTCTCCACCCCTCAAGATCAATACAGCGACGTATACTCTGAAACCCATGTACCGCGCTACCCCCAGTTCGATGCCCAAGTTGCGCGTGCAGCTGGCACCAATGGCGGCGTCCTTCGGAACACTACCATTTCAAGTCAATACCCGGGGGAGACACAAAACCCGTTCCGAACTTCCGAAGCGCAAGCGGTTGCCTATGACGATCAGTATGGATATACCATGGAACCGGAAGAGTTTCCACCGCATATACCCACTCAACGGCAATCGCGTGGGGTGAGCTTGTCGGATAATGGCCCTGTACCTGGACCGGATGGCGTGCGGAGAGTTGCGAGACCGACAGCGAGACGGCCAACGTCACAAGCGCCTCAGAACCGGTATTCGCGCTCATCGACCGCGACGGGATTCAACCTACCGCCTGGTGCAGCACCCCCACAGCCCGGAACAGGGTATGGTGCTGGCTACTAACATCAATCGTTCATGGATCGATCATAAGTTGGACGCTCGAGCGAGAACAGTCGTCCTGTGATTGTCTGCCGTCTGTATCTGGTGTTATCCGATTCCGTACGCTATTGCAATGCTTGCTGGACTGGACGACGTTTTTTCGCTCCTGGATCCCCCCGTCCTTACTTTCGTGTGTTATATGATACCTAACGATTTTTTTGCCCTTTCTATTCTCTCGCTAGCCGTGGACTCTCGTTTACGAACTCTCGATCTTTCTTTCCTTTAACTTAGTACCCCACTCGGTGTGGTGAACCGCACGACTTGTTTCACAAGGGTGCTTTGCAGTAATCAACGGTCCTCCACTCGATCTTCAACCCTCCCGCACACATACCTCTCTCTCTTGGCATATGGTCCACATTTTTTCTTGGTTTACCGAATGGTTCACGTTCACGTTTATATATATTTTACGTCATTTAGAGAGCTGGGACTGGGATTTTGTAAGTAACTAGATATGGAGGCGTTTTTTTGCGCCCAACATAAAAAGAGGTCCCTGTCGTGAACCAGACAACACTACCTCGGAATGGAAAGGGCGACGTGTGTGGGGCATCTGTCGTGATTTTGCACGGATCCCGAAACAACCGAGGGGGTGTCGAGCGCTGAAACGCCGGATTTAAACCCGAAAGGGCTGTTGATCGTTGATGGCCCATATATGACATCGTGACAGTGTCCGACATTCGGAACGTGCAACGGATTGGCGGGGGGATCGAATGGCGAGAGATCGGGTTTTGGTTTTGCATGATTAGCGGTTTGTTGTCGATGGCACCTACATGCATAATGTGAGGTTTTGATGCTGAAAAGCTGTACGTGTAAGCGGTTCAATGCGACGAAAAAGGACGCGGGTGTTATACGATTAGGGGGAATGGAGTGGGCTTGGCCGAAGTGCGAGAACGCCTAGGTCGCTCGTGCACGGAGACGTAGAGTTGTCTCCCGTTTTATGGACAACGTCCTTCCGGAGTTTGTGCGCGGCATGTCGCAAGTTGGTCAAATGCAGATCATACCGTGAGCCGAATCCTGTAGTCGTGACGCGACGCGCAATCGCAGACCGACTATGGAAAAGACGCAAGGTTTCTCGATGGCGGCCTGACTGCTGCTTGTCTGGTCCTCGTACTAATGAGGTCACTTAGTTGGGAACCAAGTAAGAACGAGCGTCAAAGACATGTGTGAACGGACCATATTGAGAATATATAAGGAAACATGTATATGGAGCAACTTTGCGCCCCACGAGTAACCCGAACTTACACCTTGTTCCTTGACATTTCGACACCGACGATTGTGTACTATTGGTGAGAATGTCGTCGACGAATACCGGTGGGTAGCAGCTCCGAGGAATGATTGTGCAATGCTGACGATTCAGTAAGGCCAAACGATAGTACTCGACACCAGTGACTCTCGCGACATATACGCGGTCGCTTTCCATCCCGACGGAAAGCATATTTTGGGCGGGGGTGGGGGTGGGGTTTGGCGGTGGCTATTTGCAGACAGTCAAGAGGTCAGAAAGCAAACGGGAATGAAGTTCTACGCCATTTCTGTTTCGAGGGACAACAAGTGGGTAGTGTGTGGTGGGAGTGGCAGGGGGGCAAGTGTGTGGGATGCAGAGATGCATGAAAAGGTCATTGATGTGGAGGGCACGAACTCGGTGTCGGCAGTCGATGTCTCCCCTGATTCGACCAGGTTCACCACCGGGACTTACGACAACAAAGTGAGTATTTGGAGCATCGCAAGCGGCGAGAGACTCGTTGGCCCGCTCAAACTGGACCGCGTTGTCACCGGAATCAGGTTTTCCCCAAATGGCGACCATATCGCCACTGCAAGTTATGACTCCAGTGTCCGCATCTTCGACAGTCACAATGGTGACGAGCTAATCAACATCAAGACCACCACATCGAACGTCGCCGCAACCACTCCGCTTGCATGGTCGAGCGACAGCCAGCTAATTTTTACCACATCCGAAGACAAGATCAGGTCATTCCGTGCCTCTACTGGGTCCCAGCTTGCTGAATCGCCGATTCTCCATGACAGCAACAATAACGTTCAGTCTATCGCTCTTGCCGCCAATGGAAAGTTCATCGCTGCTATTGCACGCCGATTTATCTTGTTCCTCGACCCATCGACACTGAGTCGGATTGACCCTGTCATCGAGGACAGCATTGGTATTCGGTCAATTGACATTTCCTCGAATTGTAGCTATCTCGCGGCTGGACGACGCGATGGAAAAATCGTCATTCATGATCTCAGCAAGATTCTCCCGGACTCGTATGGTCCATTCCACGTAAGTATTGTGCATTGAATCATAGTCCTGGCATGTCAGGTAAGCTCATCCTGTCTCCTATGCTGACACATTATGTAGGTATCTACTCGCGGGGAAGGACAAGACGGTAGCCACGACGACAACTCTAATCCGGTAGGTGTTAGTCATTCCGTCACCGAAAGGTTGCGCTGACTCCATCGTGTGCGTAAACAAGGGAGAACCTGGCAAATCCAATCCACCCGAGTCCGAGGGACACAATGAAGATGACGATGGCGATCTCCTTGAGGTATCTCTTTGTTCATTCCCGCTTGAAGTGCGTTCTCACGTTGGCATAGGTCGAGGTGCCGTCGGGCGCGCCTGGTCCTGAATTCGACTTTGACGAGGTTCGTGTTCACTTCTTTCCTTTCTTGCTCCCGTGTTGATGCTGCTGGAGCCACCGTCCCCGGCCTCCTCTACCGATCGTCGGGAGGGCGAGGTACCCCCGCTGGACACATCACATGCTTTATCACGTTCGTCGGCTGCCCCACCAGTGACCTCCCCTCCAGAGGCACGCCCGGAGGGTCATTTCGATACCGCCGAGTCATCTCGGGGCCGTTCAATGTTGAGAAAGTTGCTACAAAGGAAGAACAACAAAGGCTCGGCTTCACATAAGCCTGACCGGCATTCTGGAAAGTCGCGCCAGGCAGTCAGTGGTCGACCTCCTTCCCCCTCACTAGCAAGAACGGATGACACCAACGAGAGACCTTCGAGGATGGCTGCAGGTCAACGTCGGAAAGTTAGCATTCCCTGATAGACGAACGGATGCGATGTGTCTAACATATCCTCTTAGCGAGCGGTTGCAAAACCCGTTGTTAAAAAACAAGTTCGTTGTTCCTCGGCATTGTATTGCAGGGACTCATTTCATGTCGCAGAATAAATCGCGTGCCAAGACTACTACCCTCAAGCGTCCGAACGAAGGTGGTTCCACTCGCGGACAAGGTACTGCAGATACAAGACCAGCGGACGTAGTATGACATTTTCTGATGATGTGGACCTCATCACGATCGCTCACGTCCTATTAGGCGCAACAAGCAAACGACCCGTCACAACTCTTGGCCCCGGGCGTCCATCTAGCGGTGCGCGTTACATTTCTGTCAGCTACATCTTTAGACTTACAGTGGATCAGCATCAGCAAGCATCGGGCTACTCTACCATTGCGATCACGTTACCCACGTGGATTGTGTGTTGTCGTTCAGGTGCACACGACGGGACGGATTGATCCAGGTAATTCATTGCAATGCATGTAAATACCACGCTGGATCGAGCGTGCGCGTACGTCGATTATACAGTTTGAGTTCACGTCACTTCGCAGCATCGGATCCTGAGGCCTGATAAGCGGGTTTAGGCTAGCTGGGATATTCACTTCATGGTCACCGATCATTTAGATGCATGCATGCGCAGGTTGGGATTGGAAGACAATGTCCAATTAATCAGAGCGAGGAGTTAGAGGGAAAAAAAGGATGTGTATGATCGCGCCAAATGAACGAGGGCGATCGCTAAAAACACGCCAGGATCGTGATGCCAGCTGAAATGGAAAAGAGAACACCTGGCGAGTCGAGAAACATGAGAGAAAAAGTAAAGAGCAAGCGAGATAGGTCAATGAGGATGTGAAAAGAGGGGTGCAACATACTGCTGCGAGATTACGAAAAATAGGATCATCAAACGATCACGCATCGTGGTGACAACAATGCACGCGTTACAAGCGCGGGTCCACGAGAATGAGGACGCAGAGAGCGAGTGAAGACATGGGGGCGATCCACGTAAGGTGAAGATGAGGCGTTACCGGCCGCGCTTCCAGTTTGACGGTGGTGCCACCCGATCGGCGGGGTGGTGAGCAGGAGTTCCTTGGCGAATCACGGGACCCACCTGCGTGGAGGAAATAGGTAGTGCTCTGGCTTTGCCCGGTCACCCTTGTAGGCCGCTGTGAGAATGTCGATGAAGGCGTAACGCCTGTCCGAGCGCGAAGTCTTGAGCTACCGCCATACGCGCTCGCAGCGCTATTAGGAACATCATTCCTCGTGTACTTTGAGCGAGAGGACGACGGCCCAAATGAGTCCCCGTGGACTCCAGCACCTCCAAATTGGCTCTGCGACCTGATGATCCCACGGTCGAACCAGTGGCACTCGGGAAGGCAGCAGAGCTGCTTTCCCATTGATTGGGCGGTATGAGCATCCCCATGCTGGGCGTGCCCATCATGCCCATCGGCGCCACGCCACGCCACGCCACCCATACCCACCCCCTACTCTTCACACCATACATGCTCCCACCGCTTCCTCCGCCATAACAGAACCACCACTTTCAAACCCGATATTCAAGCTGCCCTCCCGTTCTTCCGCCATTTGCATCGCGTGGTGGGCAACAGCCAGTTGGTTCGCTTAGTTCGCGATAAGAGGAACGCGTTGATAGGCAGCGAGGTATGCAGGATCATTGTTGAACTGCGGTGGAATGTCAGAGTCAGGGTTATCATGCACCAGAGGCCCACGACCACGGGCGATCTTGCCAGACTAAAATATTCACCTGATTAGAACAATAAACCCAGATCAGAACGTGAATCCAACATTGATCGCAGCCTTGGCCTCACTCCGTCTCCGTCCTCCCGATCTCTGCTCGTCCGTGATGCCTATCTTTGCCCACCTGACCGCAGATGAATCGCGGATCCTCAAATGTCACGCTCGTCTTGTTCGCATGTCCCCGAGCTTTCAACCTTGAGTCCACATTACTGGTGTCGTCCTTTCACCACACGCGATTGTCGCCACCATCGCGCGGCGTGAATGGCGAACGTCCACTATTCGAGTCACCAGTAGAGCTACCTGCAGGATTCCCTCCTCGGATGAGCCTGTTGCTTGCAAAGGGACGTTGAGGCATCAATGACGGCTGGAATCTGTGCGATACTATTCCGCTTGACGCCGAGGAGGACACCATTGGTAGATACAAGTGTAGTGGGCGGAGGCTGTGAGCGGTCGTCAGAAGCATTGACTGCGGAGGCACGTGAGGTAGAGCGAGGGCGAGCGGGCTTGTAGTCCTCCTTGACCGAAGGGGAATCGGGTATTGAATGGATAAGAGGCACAGTTGGGATGCGAGAGGAACCCCGCGATGTTGATGACTACGCAGCGGATGAGACAGACATTGCATCTGGCTTGTTGTCAGCGGCAGGATTAAGCACCGTTGGCGGACGTGATCGAGCGCTTATTTCGGGATGCGAGAAGAACGCGGTGGTGGCGACATTGAGTTGAGTTTGCGAAATAAATGAAAGCGACGCCGATGTCTCAACTATACTTTGCCTTTGAACAGGCCGGAAGAGCGCGGTAAAGATGTGGGATGTTCACGTTCCCGGATGGAGGTAGGTACAATGCGGTCAGAGGATGGCTCGACCGATGGCTCCGGGGACCCACAGGGTCCATCCGGTACTTTATCCAGGGCCCCGACTAACCGAATGGTATTCAAAAGATCTTCATCGCTGTCAGGTCCCTTGGCGGGCACGTCGCTGCTAGATCTGCGATGATGCACCGTAAATGCGGGGTTGTTACTGGCATAGAATCTTTGCCTGCTCGCAGATGGGGATATGGGAGAAGTTGAAGAAGAGAGCGCAAGCACTGCTGGAATATAAAACGGTTGGTCCTTCTCAACGCCTTGTTCCTTGTACTTCGTATCAAAGTTTGTCACCCGGTGCTCATGCCATAAGATAGGCGTCAGCAGTGGTGGCCCAGTCGCCAGAGATCTAATGTCAATGAGCGGTTTTGCAAGCATCCGAGGTCGACTACCGGATTGATTAGAGGCCGAACTCCCAGGGCGCCGTGGTAAGATCAAATGAGACAAAGGGATGTCTCCGGAGCCGACAACCGAAGAGTAATCAACTCGTCAGTGTCATTTTTTCCGTTTGCGATGACTGCATAGATTGTGCTAGATTGGTAGAAACGGGATTAAAAGGGTACAATAATCATCATAAGCCTGACTCTAGCGCAAAATGGTGGGGCCTTACCATGTGAAGATCAGTTGGTTGCTACGAAGATTGATGCCATGCTTGCCACTGCACTCGGCGTGAACGGACTTGTCGGGATAGAAGCTCGTGGCCGAGTACTGATACGTTGTCGAGTGTGACATTTGATGGATAGAGCTAGGTACAGAACCTTCCTTGCCATCGGAACATGGACGAGTTCCGTCGACACGGCGTGTTATTGTCCATTTCCGGCCAGGGCTCGGAACGCGGTCGCCATCGCTATCGATCTCTTGGGCTGACGGCTTGGGGATCGCAGCAGCAGAAGCTCAACGAGAGTGAAATTGACAAGGATTGAGGCAGGTTCTCTGGAGAGGACCTGCATGAACGCGGAGAGGAAACTCGGGGTTGAACGATGATGAGTACTAGTCATCGATGGAAGGGCTGGTTAAGGTATGGATGTCATGAGTCTAGTGGAGGTGTCAGGACGAACATGATTGGATGATTATCAGAACGCCTCAAAAAAAAATCCCAGCAAGTCACGGAATGATTCCATAATGAAGTTCAGCCACTCTGACTACGTCGCTATCGCGAACGGTCAAGGTCTACGCTGGTTTACATGGCTATGATGCATACCATAGTCGAATATTCAAAGCAACAACACGTCCCGATGCATTTCAAGTTGTCCTCCAAGTTGGCAACCCGCTCCAGGCCAAAGACCCGAAGCCTGGAAAGCGTGGTAAACGTGATTCCCAATCGTTCCGATGGAGTTTCTTCACAAAGTCATGTTCCACGAACATATCGCGACATTCGGGTACAGGTTCTTCAACTCGATGTCGAGGGCAACATACATCACTCCAAAGCTGTATGAGCTAGTGCTCTATGGGTATTTCCTGACTTGTTGACGCGCATGCCAATTTCGTGCATTGTTGTGGATGTTCAAACTGCGGGTCAAAACCGATAACTTCGTTACCAAGGTGAGCAGATGTATCCTGCGCTTGCTAACATTCGTGCGTCAAGCCTTCGAGACTTCGAGTATGACATCTCACACACCATTTGGCCGAGGCGTTCAATTTGGCCATGTTCAGTGGTGTTACTTGTTTACCGGTTTGTTTCAGCATGTACCTACCGGATCAGAGGCCCAAAAAGTGACACTGGCCATTGGGTTCCTGTCTTGGCCAACCCAGACATAGTAGAGCACTACACAGAAAACGTGGTCGACGCGCTTCGCAAGAAGAGTATGCGACTCATTGGTGCGGATCAGTACCTTATTACCCTATTGCTCAAGACCTCTCGACGAAGAACATGTTCTGGCCACAAACGATTTGCAAGACCATCGTTCCTGATTCCTTCCGCGTTCTCTTGTCGCAGCGTCGTCGTTGGATCAACTCGACCGTCCACACCCTTTTTGAGCTTGTCGTTGTCCGTGATCTCTGTGGAACTTTCTGCTTCTCGATTCAGTTCGTCGCTGGGATGGGCTGAATGGGTAAACTGGCCCTACCGGCTGCTATCAATTTCATGCTCTACCTTACCACCATCTCTATCATCCCCAATGGCCAACATGACCCTTCCGCTCATCCTGTTACCGTTCTTCCTCGGTCTTCCTGGCCTTCTGATCGTCGCCACGTCACGCAAGATTGCTCATCTCGGAAGGATGATCGTTTTTCTCCTCTCCCGTTCGGTATGGAGCCTTCCCCCTGCCTATGCATTCTGGCACTTCAGCCACTTCTCCTGGGGTCAAACCTGTCAGATTGCTGGCGACAAGGGCGATCACAGCGATAAGGAGGGTGAATTTAGTTCTTCCCATATCGTCATAAATCGATGGGCCGAATTTGAGCGGGACCGTTGCTGGAAGAATGGTTTGCAGTCGCGTAGCTCGACGCTAGATAAGAAGTGAGTACACGTCCGGTCGATCGAGCAACCAACTGATGGTCGTGCGAATAGCAATATATATTCGATGGGATCGACATCTGACATCAACCATCCACATTCGAACGGGGGTCCTGATGAATCTTCACCCTTATGGCGCAAGGCAACGACACGACAGCGATGGCTCATTGGTGCTCCCCGTCCCATTGTTCACCAGGGGGACGCTCACGCCCGCTGCTTCTGCATCATCGGTCGGTATTTTCCGCTCGAGCGAGGACGTCACGTACGCTTCCGACATGGGCTCTATTTCCAACCGGCGCTTGATCACCACCCTTCAAGATCAACACAGTGACGTCTACTCTGAAACCCATGGCGTGCGGAAAGTTGCAAGACCGGCAACAAGACGAGCAACGTCAGAAGGGCCCCAGAGTCGGTATTCAAGGTCATCGATGGCGTTCAAGCTACCATCTGGTGCGGCACCGCGACAACCCGGAGCGGGGTACGAGGTTGGGTACTAACCTCAACCGTTGATGGATCGATCGTTAGTTGGGTGCTCGAGCGAGAACAGTTGTCTTGTGACTGCGTCTGCTGTCTCTGTCTGATGTTATCCGATTCCGTACGCTATTACAATACTTGCTGGACTGGACGAACGCTTTTTCGCTCCTGGATCCCCCATCCTTACTTTCGTGTGTTATATGATACCTAACGATTTTTTTGCCCTTTCTATTCTCTCGCTAGCCCTGGACTCTTGTTTACGAACTTTCGCCCCTTCTTTCCTCTAACTTAGTACCCCACTCGGTGTGGTGAACCGCACGACTTGTTTCACAAGGGTGCTCTGCAGTAATCAACGGTCCTCCACTCGATTTTCAATCCTCCCGCACACATATGTCTCTCTCTTAGCATATGGTCCATATATTTCTTAGTTTACCGATGTTTCACGTTCACGTTCATCATTTTTTGCGCAAGGGTTTGACATGCCAATATAAAAAAGGTCCTTGTCATGAACCGGGCGACACTGCAAGCATTTGAATGACAAGGGCGTGTATACTATACGGCGGTCGCCGGTGGGGGGCCCATCTGCCACGGTTTTGCACTCCCGAAACGACCGAGGGGTGTCGAGCACTGAAACGTTGGATTTAAACCCGAAAGGGTTGTTGATCGCTACCGTATATGACATCGTGACACTGTCGGACACTTGGGACGTGCAGCGGGTTTTTGTTGTTGTTGGGAGGGGGGGTCGAATGGCGAGAGATCTGAATGCCCCAAGGCCCTCAAGTCGGGATTTGGTTTTGCGTGGTCACCGGTCAACGTTCAACGGCTTGTTTCTGGTGGCACCTACATGCATGATATAAAGAGGTTTTGATGCTGAAAGGCTGTGCATGTAAGCGGTTCAATGCGAAAATGGGCGCGTGAGCTATACGAACATGGGACGATAGGTCTCGCGTTTATGACAGTGTTTCTGATCAAGTCATCAGGAGAGTGGGCAAGACGATGGGGGTGTGAAGTTTGATCAAACCAGACCTAGAATTGCGAGATTAGAAGACAGGCGTTCTGATCATACAAAGGCGATGCAGTTCTGTCAACGGTTTGCCTACTGCCAAAACGACAAAAAGGCTCCGGAGAGACGTATAGGAAGGGCGGGAACGCCTAGGTTGCGAACGTGACGTTGTTTGAATGGGTGCTCAGACATAGAGTCGTCTCTCGTTTTATGGGCGACGTTCGTCTGGAGTTTGAGCGCGCCATTTTCGATAAATGGGATGTATTCGTGCGCGGCATGTCGCGAGTTGGTCAAATGTAGATTGTACACTCGTCGCGAACCGAATCCTGCAGCCTAGACATGACGAGCGATCGCAGACTCCCTTTGGAAAAGCTGGAACATTCGGCCGATACTGACTGCTTGTCTGGTCATCGCAAAGCGGTCGCCTAACTGGGATCCAAGTAAGAATGAGCGCCAAAGACATGAGGCACCTGTGTGAACAGACCATATTAAGAACAAGGAAACGTGTTTTGTCGAGCAACTTTGCGCACCGCGAGGAAACCGAAATACCTCGTTCCTTGACATTTCGACACCGACGATTGTGTACCATTAGTGATGATGTCGTCGACAAAGACAGGTGCGTAGGAGCTCCGAGGAGTGATTGTGCAATGCTGACAATTCAGTAAGATCAAACGATAGTACTCGACACCGATGGCTCTGGCGAGGTATACGCAGTCGTGTTCCACCCAGACGGAAAGCATCTTTTGGGCGGGGGTGACAATGGAATTCGACGATGGCGACTTGCAGATGGTCGAGAAGTCGGAAAGCAAACGGGGATGAAGTTGCGTGCCATTTGTGCGTCGAGGGATCACAAATGGGTAGTATGTGGGGCGCGCGAGGAGGGCGCAAGTGTGTGGGATGCGGAGTTGCACGAAAAGGTCATCAACGTGGAGGGCACAAACTTGGTGTGGGGAGTCGACGTCTCCCCTGATTCGACCAGGTTCGCCACTGGGACTTACAACAAGGAAGCAAGTATTTGGAGCATTGCAAGGGGTGAGAGACTCGTTGGCCCGCTCGAACTGGACAACATTGTCACCGGAATCAAATTTTCCCCAAATGGTGACCACATCGCGACCACATGTTTCGACTCCAGCCTCATCCGCATCTTCGACAGTCACAATGGTGACGAGCTGATCAACATCAAGACCATCATAACAACCCTCGGTGCAACCACTCCACTTGCATGGTCCGGCGACGGCCAGCAAATTTTTGTTGCATCCAAAGACAACAAAATCAGGTCGTTCCGTGTCTCTACTGGGTCTCAGCTTGCTGAATCGCCGGTTCTCCATGATGGCTACAATTCCGTTTACTCCATCGCTCTTGCCGCCAACAGAAAGTTCATTACTACTATTGCAGACCATTCCATCTTATTCCTGGACACACTGACACTCAGTCAGATTGACCCTGTCATCAAGAATAGCAACAAGATGCGGTCGATTGCCATTTCCTCGAACAGTAGTTATCTTGCAACTGGACATAGTGGCGGGAAAGTCATCATTCACGATCTCGGCAAGATTCTCCCGGACTCATATGGTCCATTCCATGTAAGTGTCTGTTCATGGTTCTGGCATGTCAAATAAAGTTCCATCATCTATCCTATGCTCGTAAATTGTGTAGGTAGCTACTCGCAGGCAAGGACAAGATATGCAGCCCTTGACCCCGGGTACTAGCCCCGACAACGACTCGAATCTGGTAGGTGTTAGTCATTCCGTCACCGAAAGAGTTGCGCTGATTCCATCGTGTGCGTAAATCAGGAAGATCCTGGCAGATCCAATGCACCCGAGTCCGAGGGACACGATCAAGAGGACGATAGGGATCTTCTCGAGGTATCTGTTTGTTCGTTCCCACCTGAAGTGAATTCTCACGATGGCATAGGTTCAGGTGCCGTCGAACATACCTGGTCTTGAATTCAATTTTGATGAGGTTGGTGTCCACTTCATTTCATTTCTGCTTCCGTGTTGACACAGTGTAGCCACCGTCCCCGACCTCTACTGATCGCCAGGAGGACGGGGTACCCCCGCTGGACTCCCATGCTGTATCGCAGTCGCCAGATGCCACACCAGTGACCTCCCCTCCAGAGGCACGTCCGGAGGAACATTTTGATACCGCTGAGTCATCTCGGGGCCGCTCAATGTTGAAAAAATTACTACAAAGGAAGAGTAAGAAGGACTCGGCTCCACATGACCCTGGCCGGCCGTTTGGAAAGTCCCGCCAGCCTGCCGATCATCGATCACCTTCCCACTCACCAGCGAGAATGGATGACACAAACAAGGGTCCTTCGCGGATGGCTGCAGGTAAACGCAAGCGCGTAAGTGTCCTTCCTAGGTTAGACGATCAGATGCGGTGTATGTGACATATCATCTTAGCGAACGACCACAGGACCCGTCAGAAAGCCAAAGGTTCGTTATTCTTCGTGTTGGTATGCAGGGACTCATTACACGTCACAGCATAAACCGCCTACCAAGACTACTGTTCCTATGCATCCGAACAAAGGTGCTTCCAGCAGCGGACAAGGTACTGCGGATGCAAGCGCAGCGGACCCAGTATGACCTTTTCCATATGGACCTCGTCACAGTCGCTCATGTTCTATTAGGCGCAACAGGCAAATGACCCGTCGCAACTCTTGACTCCGGGTGTCCATCTAACGGTGCGCGTTACTTTACTTTAGGCTACATGGTTAAACTTACAGTCGATCAGCATCAACGAGAAACAGGCAATGCTACCTTTGCGATCACGTTTCCCGCGTGGTTGTTGTGTTTTCGCTCAGGTGCACATGATGGGACTGATTGATCCGGATGATTCAATGCAATACATGTAGCATCACGACTACGTGTACATCGACTGTGGATTTGTTTGAATTTGTGTCATCTCGCGGCATCAGTATGAGAGCTGAGAGGCCCGTCCACGATTACGCTTGCTGAGTGTTCACTCAAGATCACCGACGAAGTCTAGATGCATGCGGAGGTTGGTGTTGGGGGACAATGGCTGATTAATTAGAGCTGTTGGAAACCTGAAAAATGTCAGCTTCGTCACAGGCACGTGAACTAGCACTGCACCGCACACATTCTCAAACGACGGCGCAACTATCGAGTCAGCTGTCTGCCCGTTCCTCTTCAAGGAATCCACCAAAATATGCCTGTCGACCTCACATTCCTCGTGCGAGGGCGTCCAAAAACAATGCTACAAACGCGCCAGGTTCGTGATGCAAGCTGGAATGGAAAGGAGTGCATCAGATTCAGAAAAACAAGAGAGAAAGGGAAGAGTAAACGAGCCAAGTCAGTGAGGATATAAAAAAGGGGTGTGAAACAATTCTACAAGAGATTAAGAAAAACAGGATGATTGAAGGAGTGAGTTTAGTGAGCGTCGTCGCGGCAACAATGTACCATCTGTCTAGCGTTAAGATGAGACGTTACCAGCTGTTCTTCCTGCTCGAGGGTGGTGCCACCCGACTCCGACCTGGGCTTCTCCCTGTCGCTCTTGTATACTGCGTAAGCAGCCAAGGGCCATCGGCGATTACGGACTATGCCTTCGTTGATATCGCCAGACGACCAGCTGTTTCAGAAATACCCACGCACATGAATGTGAACGTTGCGCGGTTGGAGTTGATGAGATAGACTGACACATTCATCTCAGATCTTGTGGAGAAGATTCTGAAGTATGAGCGCTCGCGGTCCGGGGGCGTCCTGGAATGCGGACGCGTTTTGTGCGCGGTATGTTGCGAGTAGGTCTCATGCGGATCGTACCCTCGTCGTGAATTAGGTCCTGCACTCGTCGCGACGAAGGGACATAAATAAGCGCCAAAGACACGAGGCACCTGTGTGAACAGACCATATGGAGAATAAGGTAACATGTTGATGTAGCAACTCTGCGCACTACGAGGAAACCGAAACACCTCGTTTCTTGACATTTCGACACCAACGATTGTGTACCATTGGTGGGGATGTCGACAAAGACCGGTGCGTGGCAGCTCCGAGGAGTGATTGAGCAATGCTGACAATTCAGTAAGACCAAACGATAGTGCTTGACACCGGTCACTCTGACAAGGTATACGCAGTCGCTTTCCACCCAGACGGAATGCATGTTTTGGGCGGGAGTAGTGGTGAGATTCGACAGTGGCGACTTGCAGATTGTCAAGAAGTCGGAAAGCGAACGGGAACGGTGTTGTACGCCATTTCTGTTTCGAGGGATCACGAGTGGGTAGTGTGCGGGAATGAGGAGGGGGCAAGTGTGTGGGATGCAGGGATGCATGAAAAGATCATTGATGTGGAGGGGACAAACCGGGTGTTTGCAGTCGACGTCTCCCCCGACTCCACCAGATTTGCCACCGGGACAAGTGGAAGGGGAAACGACAAATCGCTAGCGAGCATTTGGAGCATGACAACCGGGAAGAAACTTATTGGCCTGCTCGAAGACGACAATGCTGTCAATGGAATCCAATTCTCCCCAAACGGCGAGCAGATCGCCACTACCTGCTACGAAGGCTCCATCCATGTTTTCGATAGTAGCAATGGGAACGAGCTCATCACCATCAAGACTGAGATAACCAGAATGGTGGCCACTCCGCTTGTGTGGTCAAACGATGGCCAGCAAATTTTTGCCACATCCCGCGACAAGAAAATCAGATCATTTGATGTCTCCACTGGATCTCAGCTTGCTGAATGCGCGAGAATTCCCAATGGGGGCATCATCTACTCTATCGCTCTTGCTGCCAACGGAAAATTCATTGCTACCTTTGCAGACTCATCCATCTTGTTCCTGGACACTTCAACACTAACTCAGATTGGCCCTGTCATCGAGGACAGTGAAGATATACGGTCGATTGCGATCTCCCCGGACAGTAGCCATTTTGCGGCTGGACGGGAGGACGGGAAAATCATCATTCATGATCTCGGCAAGATTCTCCCAGACTCGTATGGTCCGTTCCATGTAAGTATCTGTGCTTTCATAGCTTTGGCATGTCAGGTATGCCCCATTTCATCTCCCATATTGATAAACTATGTTAGACATCGACTCCCACCAAAGAACAAGACGAGCACCCTTTGACCTCGGGTAGCCACGGCGATGGTGATCCCCTCGACGTATGAGTTAGTTTGATTCCCCCCCGAAGCAAGTCCTCATGATGACATAGGTCGAGGTACCATCGAGCGCGCCAGCTCCTGAGTTCGACTTTGACGAGGTTCGTGTTCACTTCATTCTTTTTCCTGCTTTCGTGTTGACGCTGCTGGAGCCACCGTCCCCGACCTCCTCTGCCGATCGTCGTGAGGGCGAGGTACCCCCACCGGGCCCGTCTCATGCTTTATCGCAGTCGTCAGATGCCACACCAGATACCGCCGAGTCATCTCGCGGTCGTTCAATGTTTCAAAGATTGTTGCAGAGGAAGAGTAACAAGGACTCGGCTTCACACAACCCTGGTCGACGTTCCGGAAAGTCGCGCCAGTCTGCCGATCATCGATCTCCTTCCCACTCACCAGCGAGAGTGGATGACACAAACAAGGGTCCTTCGAGGATGGCTGCAGCTGAACGTAATGCAGTGAGTGTTCCTCTTTCATAGACGGTCGGATGTGGTGTATCTAACATATCATCTTAGCGAACGTCCACAGGACACGCCAGAAAGCGAAAGGTTCGTTATTCCTCGGATTTGTATCGCAGGGACTCATTACAGGTTACAGGATAGATCGCGTGCCAGGCCCACTATTCCCAAGCTTCCGACCGAAGGTGCTTCCAGCAGCGGACAAGGTGGTCTAGATGCAAGGGAAGCGGATCCAGTATGACTTTTTTTCTGGTGATGTGGACCTCGCCACGACCGCTCACGTCCTATTAGGCACAACCTGCGAACGATCTGTCTCAACCATCAGCCGGGAGGGTCCATCTAAATGTGCGCGTTACTTTTCGTTGACCTGCATTGTTATACTTACCGTGTACGGATCAGCATCAGCAAGGATCTGGGGATGCTACCCTTTCAATCAGGTTTCCCGCGTGGCTAGTGTGTATTCGATCAGGTACGCATGACGGGACGGATTGATCCAGGTGACCTCGACGCAATACATGTAGACACCACGCTGTATATTGCGGGTATGGACTATAGATTTGTTTGAGTTCCGGTCACCACGCAGCGTCCTGATGAACCCCTCCTTGATTGTTCGCTGGGATATTCATTCAAGAAGGGTCACTGATGTCGATGAAGTCTAGATGCATGCGGAGGTTTGCAGGCACGTGAGCTTGCGCTACACTAAGTCTACTGTCGATTCCTCGTTTGTATAAGGACAGGTGTATGGTGCTATGAAATCGAGAGCGAGAGAGAACGTGAGAGGAAAAACAAGAAAAGACGTGTGATCGAGCCATATAAATGAGAGGGCGTCTTAAAACAATGCCGTCCCAAAACAATGCTAAAAACACGCCAGGATCATGATGCAAGGAAATTCGGAAAAATAAGGCAGAAAGCAAAGAGCAAACGACACAAGTTAGTGAGGATAAAAAAAAGCGATGCAAAATAATACTGCGAGAGATTACGGAAAATAGGACCAATGATTAAACGACTGACTGTGGTGAGCGTCATGGCGGCAACAATGTACTCGTTACGAGTGCGGCGTCGGTCCACGAGAATCAAGACGCAGAGAGCGAGCGAAGACGTGGAGGTGTGGTCCGCGTACGGTGAAGGTGAGACGCTACCGACTACTCTTCCAGCTCGACGGTGGTGCTGCCCAACTGTGTGCTGGGCTTTTCCTGATCGGTATTGTAGGCCGCCCTGACGATATCGACGAAGGCGTAACACCGGTCCCAGCGCGAGGTCTTGAACTACTGTCATACGCACTCGCAGCGCTTTTAGGAACATCATTCCTCATGCAGTTTGGGCGAGAGGACGAAGGGCCAAACGAGTCCCCGTGGACACCGCGCGTGCCCCGGTCTCCAGCACCTCCAGGTCCGTTCTGCGAGCTGCTGATCCCACCATAGACCGAGCCAGTGGCGTTCGGTAAGGAAACAAAGCTTCTTTGCCATTGGTTCGGCGTCATAAGCATCCCCATGTTGGGTATGCTCACCATGCCCATTGGCGCCATGCCACCCATACCACCGTATACGCTGCTCCCACACCCTCCACCGCACGCGCTCCCCTCACTCCCTCCGTACACGCTCCCACCGCTTCCTCCGCTATACACAGAATCACCGCCCCCAAACCCA
This sequence comes from Boletus pseudo-olivaceus, assembly GCA_038092955.1. Taxonomy (NCBI): domain Eukaryota; kingdom Fungi; phylum Basidiomycota; class Agaricomycetes; order Boletales; family Boletaceae; genus Boletus; species Boletus pseudo-olivaceus. The sequence goes on from JBBPRI010000037.1 coordinate 93,342, forward strand.
ATATTCGAGCTGCGTTCCCATTCTTCACCCGCCATTTGCATCGCGTACTGGGCAACAGCCATTTGGTACGCTTGTTTCGCGATAAGAAGAGCACGTTTATGTGCAGCCAGGTATGCAGGATCATTGGCGAGCTGAGGTAGAACCATCGGGGTCATCCCACTGGCCATTGGCTGCTGCCAAGCTGCCGATCCAGGTTGCATCATCCCTTGGGCACCATTCTCCATTGTCACGTTGGTCGTTGAATTGCGACCACGCAGCCCAACGTCAGAGTCATCATGCAGCAGCGGCCCGCGGCCATTGACGATCTTGCCAAGCTAAAAATAGTCGCCTGATCAGAGCAACAAAACCACACGAGAACGTGAAATCAACCTCGATCGCAGCCTTTGCTTCGCTACGTCTCCGTTCTCGCGTTCTCTGCTCGCTCGTGAGATTTATCTTTGCCCCCTCCCGACCACGGATGGGCTTCGGATCCTCGAACCTCACCCCCGTCTTCTTTGCATGCCCCCGGGCGTTTAACGTTGAGCGCGCATCACTGCCATCGACCTTTGACCGCACACCGATGTCACTGCCATCGCGCGGTGTGAATGGCGCACGTCCGTTACTCGAGTCACCAGTAGAGCTCCCCGCAGGACTCCATCTTTGGATGGAATTGTTGCTTGCAAAGGGATATTGAGGCACCAACGGTGGCTGGTATATCTGCGATACCATTTTACTTGACATCGAGGACATGGGAGTTACAATCGCAGTGCGTGGAGGCTGTGAGCGGCCCTTGGAGGCACTGTTGACTGCGGAGGCACGTGAGGTGGAGCGAGGGCGACTGGGCTTATATAGTCTTCCTTGACCGAAGGGGAGTCAGGTATTGAATGGATAAGAGGCACATGTGGAATGCGAGAGGAACTGCGCGACATACTAGACCGTCGGCCGCGTAGCGGAAGAGACAGACACTACGTCCGACTTGTCATTTTGAGCGGTGGAAATAACAAATTAACAATCGTTGGCGGACGTTGCCGAGCGCCTACTTCAGGCTGCGAAGAAAGCACGGGAGGGGCGACGTTGAACTGACTTTGCGAAGTCAATGAAAGCGACGCCGATGTTTCAGCAGTACTTTCCCTTTGAGCAGGCCGGGAGAGTACGGTACAAGGATTGGGGGCTCATCTCCACGTACGTTCACTCTGCAGACAATCCCTCCGTCGGAATATCTAGCAGTCGTGTCAGTCGTCGTGTGTTACGTTCTCGAGCATACAAAGCACATAGAATATACCATGTGACTCTCAGGCTCTCGAAACCAGACGCCTTGTCCCTTCGCAGCCTCTACTCAAGCTCAGAAAATCTAGCAATCCAACGATTTTTCGGACGTCTTTCACCACATTGCCCCCCGCAACATCTACCACCTCTGCCCAGACTGTGCTGGATTGGTGGAAACAAGAGTAAAATGGCACAATAATGGTCATAAAGGTGACTCTAACGCAAGGAAGTGGCGCCCCACCATGTGAATTGGAAGGTGACTTGGTTGTTGCCAAGATTAATGCCCTCCGCCCCGCTCCACTGGACGTCAACGCACTTGTCGAACAGAAGCTCGTGGCCGAGTCAATGGTGCCTGATCTGACTGATACGCCAGCAACGCCGCTGATTTGGACAACTTGGGGGGATCTTGTCGGGCGTGTGACGTATGAGCAATAGAACTAGGTACAGAACCATGCCCAGCATCGGAACATGCGCAAGTCCACTCGGCGCGACGTGTTGTGTATTGTCTGTTTACGACCAGGGTTCGGGATGGGTTCGCCATCGCTATCAACCTCTTTCATCTTCTTCAGACTCGGAATCATCCAAAGATGCGTCCAGAACGCAAGAATCGGGCTGACGGCTTGGCATCAGCCCCCGCTTGGCTGTGGGCGGTCGGTGCCCGAGACGACAGAAACGGTCGACGCACGTTTCCCGTAACTACCATCTCCGTGGAGGATATCTGCAGCGAATGGAGGGCGGAATGAAGGGGTGAGCGAATTCGCACGGCTGCGAGCTTGTGCTTTCCTGAATGCTGCAACAAATATCCTTTGGGAAGAATCTGACGCGACGCTATCGCCTCTTGGCCGTGGATGGGGCGGATTGAGGAGTGAATTTGACAAAGATTGATGGGGCTTTTCTGGGGAAGTGGCAGGCTGAGAATCTGCACAAACTTGGCGAAAGGATTGGCCGAGGGTACGTACTACGGATGCACTCTATGATCCAAAAGGGTTGAGGTCGTTCGGATTTTGTGCGTTCTCTTGCCAAGAGGATAAGCTTGAAAACTGTTACTGAACGTTCAGTAGCCACAAACTTGTTTTAGTTGTCGCTAACGGTATGGTCGATAGCCAGTCTCCGAGAGGACAGCCTGGACTTAGTGATATCCCTCCCAGTGGCTGTGAACATATTGAAACCCAGAACAAGCTTGGCCCAGTTGAACTTTCATTCAATTGTTCTGATGGAATTCCGTCACAAAGTCATGTTCCACGGACGTATCGGGTACTAGTTCTTCAACTCGATGTGAAAGGGCAACAGGCGTCGCTCCAGATCCGTATGAGCTGGTGCTCTGTGCGTATTTCCAGACACGTTGATGCGCATAGTTCCGTGCATGGTTGTGGATGTCGAGATTATGTGGCTTTGGGGCGAGACGAAGATTACGGTTCGTTAACATGGTGAGCGGATGTCGTGTCCACCTGCACGCTTGTTAACATCCGTGCGTCAAGCCTTGGAGTACTACATCCCACACAGTGTTTGACCAAGTGGGTTCAAAGCCATGTTCGGTGGTGTTACTTATTTACCGGTTTGTTTCAGCATACACAGGATCAGAGCTCCCAAAGGCGACACTAGCTACTGTGTCCCTGTCTTGGCCTACCCAGACATCGTGGAGCACTACACAGAAAACGTGGTCGATGCGCTTCACAAGAAGAGTTTGCTCCTCCTTGGTGAAATCGTGGCTTACTACCCTACTGCGACGAAGAACATGTTCTGCACACAAGCGATTTGCAACACCATCGTTCCCGACTTCCTCCGCGCTCTCTTGTCGCAGCGTCGCCGTTGGATCAACTTAAACGCCGACAACCTGTTCTGGCTTGTCCTTTTCCGTGATCGCTGTGGTACTTTCTGCTTCTCGATGCAGTTTGTCGTCGCAATGGAGTTGATGGGCACTCTGGTTTTACCGGTTACTATGGTTTCGTGCTCTACGTCATCTCTATCATTTCCAATGGACCCAACACGATCATTTCGCTCATCCTGTTGGCATTCGTCCTCGGTCTTCCTACTTCAGTGAAACGGCTAGTGTTAGCCGACAGTAGCCGATAGTCAGGACCAGGACCACTGCCCAGTTCACGGAAGTACTCTTCTAATCATCTCAGGTCACGCAAGATTACTTACCTCGGATGGATGATTGTTTATTTATCTCTTCCGGTGTGGAACGGCCTCTTTCTACCTATGCATTCTGGTAATTCGACGACTTCTCCTGTGGCCAAACACGTCGGGTTGTAATGACAAGGGCGGTGGTCATAGCGATAAGGGGGGTGAATTCAATTCCTCGCATATGCATATCCCCATGGAGCGATGGGCGGAATTTGAGGGGGAACATCACTGGAAGGGTGGCTTGCAGTCACGTAGCTCGATGCTAGACGAGAGGTGAGTATATGTCCAGTCGATCGGGCAACCAACTGATCCGATCGTCGTGCGAATAGTAATAGATATTCGATGGCTTCGATATATGACATCAACCATCCACCTTCAAACGGGGGTCCTGATTCATTCACTTCGGAGTCTTCATCCTCAGTGCCTTATGGTGCGGGGCAATGGCATGACACCAATGGCTCATTAGTGCTCCCCCCTCTCCTGTCTACCAACAGGACACTTGCGTCTGCTGTCGAACCAGCGCTTGGTCACCACCCCTCAAGATCAATACAATAATGTCTACTTTGATACCCATGGACCGCGCTACCCCCAGGTCGACGCCCAAGTTGCGCAGCTGGGACCAATGGCCACATCCTTCGCAACGCTAGTGCGCTACCATTTCAAGCCAGTATCCAGGCGAGGCCCAAAACAAGTTCCGGGAATCTGAAGCGCAAGCGGCTGCCTATGGTGACTAGTATGGTAGCCTGGTATACTACGGAGTCAAGATTCAACGGCAATCACGTGGGGTGAGCTTGTCGGATGATGGTCCAGTCCGGATGGCGTGCGGAGAGTTGCAAGACCGACAGCGAGACGGCCAACGTCCCGGTATATATTCACGGTCACTATCTGCGGCGTTCAACCTATTGCCTGGTGCAGCACCGCCACAACCCGGAACAGGTCACGGTGTTGGGTACTAATCGAAATCGAAATCGTTGAAACGTTGATGGTTCGATCGCAGTTGGACGCTCGAGCAAGAATGGTTGTCTTGTAGCTGTGACTGCTGTCTCTCTGACTGGTGTTATCCGACTCCGTACGCTGTTGCGATGCTTGTTGGACTCGATGGCGCTTTTTTACTCCTGGGCCCTCACTCTCGTGTGTTATACGATACCTAACGATTTTTTGCCCTTTTTATTCTCTCGCTGGCCCTGGACTCTTGTTTACGAACTCTCGACCCTTCTTTCCTCTAGCTTAGTACCTCCCCACTTGTGGCGAACCGCCCGCCTTGTCACGCAAGGGCGCCGCAGTAATCAACAGCCCTCTACCTGATTCCCAATCCTCTACACATAGCCCATGTACTAAGTACTTCAAGTGCAGATGAGACCTTTCTCCTTGGTGCTCCTTCGACATCCCCTCTTTCGCCCTACACCACAGTAGCAGCAAAGAGTCGAGATCGACCCTCCATGATTAGCGCTCCTCACAAATGTTGACCACCCTCGAGCGTCTCCTCCTTCACTCCCCCTCCCGTGAACCTTCCGACTCCGCGTGACGCAAATCCGTCGACACCGTATGCGACCTATGACGCAGATCAAGGTATGTCAATGCCAATGTTGCACTCTCTGCCCCAACTGAGGAGACAGTGTCGGATTTGTTTCTGGTGACTCGTAGTATTATGGGACGACCATGCCTCTCGTGCTCAACGTGCTCTGAGATGCGAATGATCCAAGGCAAGATCCAAGGCATCACAAGTTACGTGTCAAAGCTATGGAGTGTGCCGGGCTCATCGGTGTGTACCTGATTGTCTGATGCGCCCCTTCCGCCCCCCCCCTTTTTTGCTCTGTGCGCCATTTGTAGCAATCGTCGTCAGTTGCGACATCTTCCGACCAGATGTACGTACACTCATCGGCGCCCTGATTAATATCCAGAGTGGGACACTTTTCCAGATGGGCCTTTCGCTGACCTAACACCACTGCCCCGCACAGATTCTCCCGTCGATCCCTCGAACACGCTTTTGGCGACGCACATGATTGCAACATAGGTCAAGATTTGCCAGGCACTTGGACCTGAATTTGAGCCTTCATTGCCGGTAGTAATGCCACCGTTGCTCAGCATGGAGCGCTGAAGCCGACGTGTCCATCTACGGTAAAGCTCAACTTGCGCGCGTGCGATGCGAACGTGCGTATATGCTCATGCACCCCATCACTTTCGTTTCGCATGTGGTGGGCGACGAAGAGGACCACTTTGAACGCGATGGGAAATCATCACCATGGACGGTTGAATCGTCGGCATCCGCACCTCGACCATCGACGAGCATTCGATACCCTCGTCGTTTCTTGTAGTATCCCGGGAGGGCGATTCGGGCCTTGTCTCACACAAGAGTCTTAAGCTCACTTTGCCGGCGTTGCAGTTTACTTTCACGAGGATGTGAGGGAGGCGGCGTGTAGGTGCGCCCGCTCTTTCTTGTTTCGTCGTACTTTCTTTCTTCTTGTTAGGAAATGCCATGCTGAGGCCACACAGACTTATCTCCCTCCCAACGTCCTGCAGTAAATATAGCGGCACTCTCACCCCACACATAGTCACCGCCTTCTTCTCCAAACTCGACTATTGCATCCAGATCGAGGCCAATCCGTCTTCGTCACCTTGTTGTACAAAGCCCTTGGGAACGCGTTATGCATCGTTGGCGCGCACCCGCTCACGTCCGAGTTGACGAACAGTTTGATGGACGGGATGAAACTCCAGCCACAGACCATGGCCGAAAAGCGGAAATATCGATCCGGTACAGGTGCGGGCAGCGGCGGCATCGGGGGAGTTGGACCAGGCAGTAAAGGGGTGAACGTACCGACGAACTTCATCTCCAACAACCTCCACGCGACGAAGACGATCGGGACGAAATCGCGCTGATGAAAGAATGGAAAATTACTTCTGAGTTTACGGTTGGCTTGGATGGTCCCGGTCAGGATTAATGGTCCTGATTCAATCGGTCCTGACCAGGTTCTCGGTTAATTTCGCTCGCTGATTGTCATGATGAGCACTATGTCATATGCTGCATTTGGAATTTCATGCATTCATGTCCGGTATGTATTATTGTACTACTGGTCTGTAGCTTATATGAGTGGACAGGATTTTTTATTGTAGCCATAAACGACATGACTGTAGGCAGATAACGAGCTGCGACGACTGGCGGTCCAGATCACCCAGGCCGGGGCAGTCAGCGCGCATTTTCCTGAGGGCCTTGGCATGCCAGCTGTCCGCGCGCTTCATCATACTTTACACACTCCTATACAAGTCGTACCGCCACGGCGGTCTTCACTGCTGGCAGCGGGGTCCCTGTTGCTCGCGTGATGCTCATATTATTTCGGGGTGGTGTCGCCGAACCGAGGCACAGTGTGCGCGGCTTGAGGTCCCCGCTGTACATATGAGCACTGATCTGACCGGTTACCAGTATATTCAACGCAGATTGGAGTGTACCTTATGTGAAAATGGAGGGCACAGGGGGATACGGATAAGAATTAAGGCAACTGAGCGCGGCTGGGTTTCAAAAATTAGTACAGTTCTCGGCGCGGACCTGGCCTCGACCATCCCTTCGGACCTCGAAGTCGGACGTAGAAAAGTTGCCTCTGACATTCATGTTGTTCAGAGATGGGCTGGGTTGGACAACTCTGTCTGTCGCAAGTGGCACATCCAATGACCTTAATGATAGCTTCCTTTCGTGGTACGTACATAGATTCCGTTTCAAATCTAGACCTCCACAAGGTTTGACTTTCTTGCGTTCCAGCGTCCCCGGCCAACAGCCTAGACGCCTATTAGACATGATTCCCTCGACCCATAGTGATTACACGTTGCGAAATTGGCTTTGTTTCGAGATCCTGCGGGTTCAAGGATTACCATTATACCATTCCCAAGTCCATTTGCTCTCTCACTGACCCGAGCACGCACCGACGTGCGTGAGGTTCGTCGCCAGATCTGCCAACCCGCTCGCAATAACCTATTGTTCGTCGGCGGCGAGCCGCCACCGGTACTGACCAATGACTCGACGGATGCGCTGGATGTTTGTTATTGTGAAACGTAGACAAATCCGGCGGAGCCGTTGGGTTGCATAGTTTGCGCTTGCTGTGGTCTATCGCTACTCGACTCATCGGCCATATTTTTTTCCGGTTGGAAATGTCTTTGTAGGGTTAACACACTTTCCGTTCAGATCGGCATTCCGGTGCTCGGGAGCGCCACCTTGCACGGCCATCATGCTCTGATGTTCGTAAGGCTAGTTTTGCAATAGTGTTATCTTGCTACTGACACCATTCTATCGATTGACTCTAGATAACAGAGACTGGGTCACTACGACGCCACCCATCGCCAGATACACAACCATAGTTTGATTGCTATGATGGTGCTTACTATCCTATTAGCGGCCGGCTCTTGTGCGTTGCTTCCTACTCAACATGTTCGCGAGGGACCGAAACGGTTTCTCCTGAGCCACTACGTACCTCGGTAGTGACCCTGGCTACAAAACTACTATCCCCCCTGTACACTCCATTCCTGGTTTTATCCGTCTTGTAAGTGACGCAATCGACATCAAATGCACGGCGGTGGCTACCCGCACGGTTTTATGAACGTGGCGCTACGCCATGAAAGTTCGGCAGGCATGGCACAAGAACAGAGTGAGCAATGGAAGGCTGAGCCCCTCTTGTCACTGTCATATCATCCGACAGATCGATTAGCGGTGTGCTCGGGTATAAAAGAAGTGCAAGGTGCCGAGGCAATCCCCCTCATCATATTCGAGATGTTTTCCTTGTCCATCCTAACGTTCTCACTGTTCACTATCTCCAGTGCGTTGTCAATCTCCAATCTACCAACACGCGCCGTTGCACCAGGAAGTGTGCTTGGACCTGTGAGCCAACTGAATATCACGAATGGTTTCGTTGCACCAGATGGGTTCAACCGATCGTGAGTTGATGTTGATTATCAATTCTCAATATGTTCCTCACGTTTTGTAGAGCGACTCTTGTCAATGGTCTATTCCCTGGGCCGTTGATCAAGGCCAACACGGTGAGAATCACGATAATATCTAGATTGGCTTACTTATACCTTTCTAGCATGACAAGTTTGCTGTTCAAATTACCAATAACCTCACGGACGATAGCATGTATCTGGAAACTAGTATCGTAAGTAATTATCCATCCAATTTCGCGAACTGCACCCTCATGTTCCCCCGACAGCATTGGCACGGAATCTTTCAGCGCAAGTCCAACTGGGCCGACGGTGTTTCATTCGTCACTCAGTGCCCACTTCGGCAGCAGGATGTGTTTACGGCCCAATTCACCCCTACGGGCCAGAGTGGAACATACTGGTACCACTCACATTATTCAACTCAATATTGTGACGGACTTAGAGGGCCACTGGTTATCTATGATCCTGAGGACCCTCTAGCATACTTATACGACGTTGATGATGGTAAGTTTACATCAATTTTCTGACCGTGCTTTATCTTACAACTCCAAACAGAAAATACTGTTATCACTCTTGCCGATTGGTAAGTAAATTTCTATGTAACGAAAGGTCTGCGCTGACCCGGATTTAGGTATCACAGATCCTCTGTCCAACTCGGCGACATCTTTGGGCCGGTGCCTGTGAATTCGATCTTGATCAATGGTCGTGGCCGCTATGCTGATGGTCCACCCGTTCCACTCTCGGTCACCAATGTCCAGCCAGGGTTACGATATCGCCTCCGTTTGGTCTCCATGTCATGCGATATTTCATTCAACTTCACAATTGATGGTCACCGGATGACCATCATTGAGGTAGATGGGAATGAAGTGCTTCCCGTGGAAGTTGACTCGATACCCATCTTTGCTGGTCAACGTTACTCCGTAGTTATTACAGCAAACCAGCCCGTTGGGAACTATTGGATTCGTTCGAGCGAGGATTCCGAAACCTTCGAGGGCGGTCAAAATTTGGCTATCCTGCGATACGAAGGAGCACCAGACCAAGATCCCACGTCAGCACCTGGCCCGTATGAAATCTCGTTCGATGAGGGCAACCTTCACCCACTCATCCACCCAGGCGCTCCCGGGAAACCCGGGATCGGAAATGCCGATGTGAACCTTGTCATGACTCTGGGCTTCAACGCGGGGTTCTTTACGCTTGGCAATGTGTCCTTCGTTGATCCCCCTGTGCCTGTACTTCTCCAGATTCTCAGTGGAGCAAGACATCCTTCGGAACTACTGCCAAGCGGAAGTATCTATGAACTTCCTCAGAACAAGGTTGTAGAAATAAGCTTCCCGAACCCTCTTGTTCCTGGCCCCCCCGTAAGTGTTACGTTTGTAAAACGACGTTCCATGCTGACTCTGCGCGTTTTTTATTCAGCACCCTATACACCTGCACGGCGTATGTGGTTCACTCCGCCTTTTTTGTCTCTAATTAAATGGTTTTCAGCATGCATTTGATGTTGTGAGGGTTTCAGGTAGCGATGTGACGAATTTCGTGAATCCTGTCCGGCGCGATGTCGTGTCCTTAGGCAGCAGGCCTACTGACAACGTGACCATCCGTTTTGTCACGGATAACCCGGGACCTTGGTTCCTTCACTGGTGGGTGATTACCTCGAGACCTATGAGACCGTGATCTTACGTGTCCATATCTAGTCACATTGACTGGCATCTCCACCAGTACGTCAGCTTGAACGGATTAACATGATTGAAGACTGATCTTCGTGTCTAGCGGATTTGCTGTCGTGATGGCAGAAGCACCGCAACAAGCGGCTCAACAACAAGCAGCAGCAGTACCAGGTATGTCCCATACCTCATCGTGCTAGCCCAAACTGCAGCCGTTGATCGCTTCTCACACAGATGACTGGGAGCAACTGTGCCGCCCGTGAGGACAAACACACCTGGGGTTACTCGGCAACTAGAGGATGCATGCCTAGGTTCAGATTTTGTTTTCTTCCTTTGGCCCGAGGATGCCAGTATGCACAGAGATATCAAGGACATTATTTAAGCTATCTATTGCGATATTTGTGTGATACTGTGCATACGATAACTTATCTCGGAAAATTTACAAAGTTGTGCCGCGTCGCATTGGCCGAGCTGCCGTGCCACAGATATCGCACCCAGACGTGACTTATCTCGTAACTTAATCCGACCGTGTCTCAGGTGTAAAGACAGTCCCCCAGATCCGCTCTCCACACACATCGCAACGCTCTCCCCGACTCTCCCCACTCTTATCTGATGTTTCCACAACATTACCTAGCCAATCTGAATCGATTTTCCTGTATGGTTTGGGGTAGTCCTCAAGCTCTCCTGAGACAGCTTCATCCCCGGACCCCAGGGTGTCGAGTTCATTGACCTCGGCGAGTTTTTCCTGCCCCTCCAGCGGGTTACTTCAGGGATTTTGAAAAACGACAAGATCCTCGTCAGAGACGAGTATCGTGCAGCACTGGAAGAATTGCAGACAGATGTATATCGGAGTGGGGCTTATGTTACAGGACAGCCTGGTATCGGTAAGTCTCAGATGACGTTAGGCATGACTTGAACTTCAGATACTTATTCCATGCCACCAGGGAAAACATATTTCCTCATATATGCACTCGTCTACTTTCTTGGCCAGAGACAGCCCGTTGCAATGCAGCCTCTGAGTGGTGCCCCATTCTACCTGCTTTTCGAAGATACTGTCACTCTCCACGATATTGTGACGAATGCAGCTTCGTGTGGGCTCTCTGTGACTCCAATGCTGACATCACAATTCCCGCTGCTATCTTCCGGAGTGCCCCAACCAAGGTCCGAGTGATTCAAGCGACCTCGCCTAGTAGGGCCTCACGCTGGAAGGAATGGAGCAAGCAAATTGGTGCTGGGCGCTACGTAATGGACATATGGACTGAGGAAGAGGTTGTGAATCTCGCGTGAGTGATCCGCTCTGCACTGCCGCATGATCTGACGAGGTGACCAGCACGCTGTTGGGACGGGACGTCGAGCGCGTGACCACTCTCGCGAAGAAGTGGGGCCCCGTTCCTCGAACACTGCTGAAAAACATTGATGAAGAGGATCAGTTCACAGAGCGTTTGTACCGGGAAGACAGCAAACATGCTGTTGCGGAATGTCCAGCTATAATCGGCAGAGCAACTCGGCTTGACTTGGAAGACAGCCCGTCACCGTTCTATTTTATTCGGCCACAGAAGGAGGGGGTCCTCATTCGCAGGCTCCATTACGTGTCCGTACCGACAGCAACCCTCCGCGACTTGCTAGCGGATGGGCTCAAGATGCAAGACAACCTCACCAAGCTGCAGTTCTACAGGGCTCTGAGTCAACGCGTAGAGACTCGTCAGAGCGCTGGTCACATCTATGAATCTTAATTCCACAGCTTCATTACTGCACCAAAGAAGATAAGTTGTACATGGTGTTCACAGGGCTTGGATGGTAACACAATGCAGCTGCCTACCATGCTACACGGGACGACTCGTCTTGGCCCCACTACCTTGAAAGCACTACTGACTTCCACGCCGCCATACTATTGGCTTCCCCCCGGTGCCGGTTTCCCTGGCGTTGACGGTGCCCTTGTGTTCGGGGATGAGATCTTTGCGTTTCAAATAACCATCAGCGCACGTCATAGGTCACCGTTCAGTGGTTTGCAGAATCTACGAAATAGCTTGCCGGGCAATCTAAAGAAACTTCCTTGGAGAGTAGTGTTCGTCGGACCAGAAGAAGATCAAATCAAGCAAATCGCTGAGCATTGGGATGGTCAGCTATTCTTCCCGACACCAGGCACACGCATTCCTGTTGGATGGTCAGCGACGGACCCAGCACAGGAAGGAGTCGTTTACAAGGTGTGCAACATCATGAATTTGTTATAGTTCTTCTAACTTGCTTGTCAGGCATATCGTGATGAGGCTGATCCAGTGCTGGAGGAGTCGGAGGAGGTGATGATGGAAGTTGAGGCTGTTGAGGAGCAATATGGTCCCTCAAAGGAGTGACACCTGTTGCCCTCCACATCGAGCTGAAGAACTTATACCCGAATGTTGGTGAGTCCCCGCAAGTGGTCCTTCCTTGGCGTCTACAATTCATCACTCCAATCCGTCCATTCACTCCCTAATGAACCATCCAACCATGTTCGTCCTGTAAGACTATCTTTCTCTGACGTCCGTAGCGAATCCTATTCGCCCCCTGCTGGTCAAGCACACAAGAGTCTCCAGGCTTGTGCTCTTGCGCACAGAACGCACTAAATTCAAATTCGCCTCAAAGTTCTTTGACCATGTGTATCTGGTAACCAGTCCCCGTAAGCGCTACGTTTGTAAAACGACGTTCCATGCTGACTGTGCGCGTTTTTTTATTCATTGCCCTATACACCTGCACGGCGTATGTGGTTCACTCCGCCTTTTTTGTCTCTAATTAAACGGTTTTCAGCACGCATTTGATGTTGTGAGGGTTTCAGGTAGCGATGTGACGAATTTCGTGAATCCTGTCCGGCGCGATGTCGTGTCCTTAGGCAGCAGGCCTACTGACAACGTGACCATCCGTTTTGTCACGGATAACCCAGGACCTTGGTTCCTTCACTGGTGGGTGATTACCTCGAGACCTATGAGACCGTGATCTTACGTGTCCATATCTAGTCACATTGACTGGCATGTACGTCAGCTTGAACGGATTAACATGATTGAAGACTGATCTTCGTGTCTAGCGGGTTTGCTGTCGTGGTGGCAGAAGCACCGCAACAAGCGGCTCAACGACAAGCAGCAGTAGTACCAGGTATGTCCCGTACCTCATCGTGCTAGCCAAAACTGCAGGCGTTGATCGCTTCTCACACAGATGACTGGGAGCAACTGTGTCGCCCGTGAGGACAAACACACCTGGGGATACTCGGCAACTAGAGGATGCAAATACGATAATATAACTTTCTCGACTCGTGTGTGCGTGCAGTCTGAATTGCGTACGCTACTACAAGAGAAACCGAACGACGCGCGCCTCACAAGTAATGCAGGCACGCAAGTTCGGTAAAGCGCACTCGAGTGTCGAGAATACGACCAGCGACATTCGCCGAAAAGCAAAAATTTGAGCTGCTCCGGGGTGTAACCGTAGCATCTAGGTTTTACGTGCCTAAATTATAGTAGATCTTGGCCTGGTTGAGTAGCCCGCCAGTACCCCATACCGAAAGTCTTACCTACGTTGCAGCTGGCGGCCCACGTCGGGTTTCACCGAGCAGTAAGTTCACATGCACCATGACGCTACTTGCAAAAACTCGAGTCACTCGAATCAATTTCATCTTTGGGGATTACCATGCAGCTCACAGTAAATGCATTGATTTCCTTCTCCAAAGTCTGCAACCCACTCATGGCCAACAACCTGAAACCTGGAACCCGACGTGGTATCTCAGATCATTCCTTCAATCGATCACGTTCGACGAACGTATGGCAACATTCAGGTAAACAGTTCCCGACCCGGCGATGTGGAGGGCAGGTTGCCCCTGTGCGCTCCGTGTCGGTGCTGATACGATTCAGAAGGTATCGCAGCGGCAGAAGGACCTGCTCCTCGTTGGTGAAGACCGGTACCTTGCTACCCTATTGCTCAACACCTTCCCTCGGCGAAAGAACACGTTCTGCCCACAAGCCGTCTGCCTGAGGGCCATTGTTCTCGGTTCCTTCCGCGTCCTCTTGTTGCAGTGGCGCCGTTGGATCATTTACGCTGCCCACACCCTCTTCGACTCGGGGCTTGTCCTTGCCCGTGATCCCTGCGGTATCTCTCTGCTTTTACTGGCGACTACAGTTTCATGCTCTGCGTCATCATCATTTCTCGCATTCCCAATGGACCCAACACGACCATTCCGCTCATCTTGTTGGCATTCGTTCTCGATCTTCCTGGTTGCCACGCCACGCAAGATTACTTGCCTCGGATGGATGAACGCTCATGCACACGTTCACTCTACAGACATTGGCTCCTTCGGAATACCTGGCGATGCATCCGTCGCCGTGTGTCACGTTCTCGAGTATACAAAGCATACAGAAACTATTTGGCTTTCAAGCTCTCAAAACCAGACGCCTTGCCCCTCGCAACCCCTGCTCAAGCTCAGGCGATCCGACTTTCCGACGACTTTCTGGACGTCTTTCACCACATTTGCCCCTGCAACATCTACCACCTCTACCCAAGGTCACGCGGAGGCGACGTACTGAGTATATCGTGGCTCTGCCTCGTTGTGGCACTCTATCGCACCGGCGCTCGGCTCAAATCTCGGTGACAGATTGACCAACATCAGGACTGATCCAATGAAACTCGTGCGTGCCATAGCGACCCTTATGGACACGGCAAGCTTAGAGAAAAAAAACGAAATCATCGTTCAAAACCCATACGACACACCCACCAACTGTGGCGTTGCTCCAGGAAGTCGAGCTGTTGATACAGCTTGCATGTTGGGGTGATTGTAATCACCCTTGGTGAGCATCAAATGAGTCGGTCCCGGGACATATTTCGCTATATGTCACCAGTCCGATACCGTGCATAATGCATTAGGGGGGGAAGGAAAGGTCGCCGCAGTGGAGGGCGGGTTCCATGTAGCCACTGGGGTACCAATGTGTCAGAATTAGACGTTGTCCTAGACTAAGCGGAGATTCGTACCTCACGCCGACAACAGTCGGCAACACGGCGTAGAAAAAGAGGCCCAGACACTTGTCGTGAACCGAGTCCTGCAGGTCAGACATGACGGGCAATCGCAGACTCCCTTTGGAAAAGACGCAACATTTTGCCGATGGGCTGACTGCTGTCTGGTCATCGCTACGAGATCACATAGCTGGGATCCAGGTAAGAATAGCCTAGCGCCAAAGACACGAGGCACCGTATGAAGACCACATTGAGAATAAGGAAACGTATTTGCTCAAGCAATCTTGCGCACCACGAGTAATTCGAACCACCTTGTTCCACAACGTTTCGATCCCCACGGTTGTGTACCATTGTTGAGGATGCCATCGACGAACGCCGGTGCGTAGCAGTTCCGAAGAGTGATCGAGCAATACTGACAACCCAGCAAGACCAAACCATAGTACTTGACACTGGTGACTCCACCAGTTGGGTATTCGCAGTCGTTTTCCACCCCGACGGAAAACATGTTTTAGGCAACTGTGATGATGGGATTCGACGATGGCGACTTGCGGATGGTCAAGAGGTCGGAAAGCAGATGGGAATAGAGTTGTATGCCATTTGTGTGTCGAGGGACCACAAGTGGATAGTGTGCGGCACTCATCATGGTGGGAGTGTGTGGGACGCAGATATGCACGAACAGGTCATCAACGTGGACAGCACAAACCCAGTGATCGCGGTCGATGTCTCCCCAGATTCGACCAGGTTCGCCACTGGGACTGACAACAAAACAGCGAGTATTTGGAACATCACAAGTGGAGAGAGAGTTGTTGGCCCCCTCGAACACGACGATTATGTCAGTGGAATCAAATTCTCACCGAATGGCGAGCACATCGCCACTGCATGCAGGGCGAGCTTGATT
Organism: Boletus pseudo-olivaceus; assembly: GCA_038092955.1. Taxonomy (NCBI): domain Eukaryota; kingdom Fungi; phylum Basidiomycota; class Agaricomycetes; order Boletales; family Boletaceae; genus Boletus; species Boletus pseudo-olivaceus. Next base: position 109,158 of record JBBPRI010000037.1, read on the forward strand.
CGCGTATTCAACAGTCGGAACGGTGATGAGCTCATCACAATCAAGACTACCCTACCCCAATGGAGCGCGACCACTCCGCTGGCATGGTCAGGCGACGGTCAGCAAATATTTGCCACGTCCCTTGACAACAAAATCACGTCTTTCGGTGCCTCTACTGGGTCCCAGCTTGCTGAATCACTGACTCTCCACGATGACAACGACAAGGTCCCCTCCATAGCTCTAGCTGCCAATGGCAAATTCATTGCTACCTTCGTAGACCATTCCATCTTGTTCCTGGACATGTTGACACTGACTCAGATTGACTCTGTTATCGAGGACAGTGGATTTGGAAAGAGTTGCGCTGACTCCATTGCGTATGTACAACAGGAAGATCCTGGGAAATCCAGTCCACTCAACGGTGAGGGACGCAGCGAAGACGGAAATGATCTTCTCGAGGTGCGCGTTCGTTCATTTCCCCTCGAAGTGGCAAGTTCTCACGACGGCATAAGGTCGAGGTACCGTCGGGCGCGCCCACTCCTGGATTCAACTTTGACGAGGTCGGTCATCACTTCATTTTTCTTCTCGCTTCCGTGTTGACGCTGTGGGAGCCGCCATCCCCAGCCACCTCTGCCGATCGCCGGGATACCGGGGTACCCCCGCTGGACCCATCCCATGTTTTATCGCAATCGTCAGATACCCCCCCCAGAGGGACGTCCACGGAAAGACACAGACATTGTCAAGTCATCTCAGGGCCGTTCAATATTTAGAAAGTGGCTACAGAGAAAGAGTAACAAGAACCCGGGTTCACATGAGCTTGACCGACGTTCCGGCAAGTCGCGTCAGCCCACCGATTATCAATTTCCTTTCCGTTCACCAGTGGATGACACGAACGAGGGACCTTCGTGGATGGCTGCAGGTCAACGTCAGAAAGTGAGTCTCTTCAACAGACGAACGGATGCGATTTGTCTAACATATCGTCTTAGCGAGCGGTTTCCAAACCCGTCGTGAAAAAACAGGTTCGTTCTTCCTCGGACTTCTAATACAGAGACTCATTTCACACTGCAGGATAAATCGCCTGCCAAGGCTGCTGTCCGCAAGCGTCCGAACGAAGGTGCTTCTAGTAGTGGACAAGGTGCTGCGGATCCCAAAGCAACGGACCCGGTATGATTTTTCTTTTCTGGTGTTGTGGACCTCGTCACGATCGCTCACGTTCTATCAGGCGCAACCAGCGAACGATCCATCTCAACTCTTGGCCCCGGGCGTCCATCTAACGGCGCGCGTTACTTGCTTTACGCTACACGGTTAGACTTACTCTCGATCAGCATCAACAAGAAACAGGCGACGCTACCTTTGCGATCACGTTTCCCGCGTGGTTGTTGTGTTTTCGCTCAGGTACACATGATGCCAGGTGATCCGATGCGATACACGTAGATGATATCGCGATGAATCACGACGATGTGCGCATTGGCGACGCAGTTCTTTGAGTTCGTGTCTTCTCGCAGCATCGGTATGAGTCCTGAGGGGCCTGTCTGTGGTCAAGTGAGCTCGCTGAATGTTCACTCAAAGTCACCGATGAAGTCTAGATGCACGCAGAGGTCGGGATTGGGGGACAATGTCTGATTAATTAGACCTGTTTCAAACCTAAAGAATGTCAGCTTCGTCGCAGGCACTTGAACTGCACACTCTCAAACGACGACGCAACCACCGAGTCAGCTGTCTGCCCGTTCATCAAGAAGGAATCTATATAAATATGCCTGTCGACCTTACATTCCTCGTTTGTATACAACAAAAGGATGATGGATGTACAGTGGTAGAAAACGAATGAAATCATGAAAACTCGACCCAGATCGAGGGAGGGAGAGAAACCGAGAGGATGAATAAAAAAGCACGTGTATGGTCGAGCCAAAACGAAAACCACGCCAAGATCGTGATGCAAACTGTAGCGAGCAACAGTGCACGTGGAGGTGTGATGTGCGTAGTGTGGAAATGAGGCATTTACCGGTTCTTCCAGCTCGAGGGTGGTGCCGCCCGATCCCGACCTGGGTTTTTCCCTGTCGCTCTTGTAGGCTGCCCTGACGATACCGAGGGAGGAGTAATACTTGACCGAGTGCGGGGTCTTGAGCTACCGCGACACGCGCTCGCAGCGTTATTAGGAACATCATTCCTCATGTAGTTCGAGCGAGAGGACGACGGCGTAAACGAGTCCATGTAGACACTCCGCGTCCCCCAGCCACCAGATTCGCTCTGCGAGCTGCCGATCCCGCCATAGACCGAGTCAGTGGCGCCCGGGAAGACAACAGAGCTTCTTGCCCATTGGTTGGGCGGCGTGAGCATCCCCATGTTGGGCATACCCATCACGCCCATCGGCCCCATGCCAGCCATACCACCATACACGCTCCCCCCACTCCCTCCGCCGTACACGCTCCCACCGCTGCCTCTGCCATACACAGAACTACCTCTCCCAAACCCGATATTCGAGCTGCGTTCCCATTCTTCTCCCGCCATTTGCATCGCGTGTTGGGCAACAACCATTTGGTACGCTTGTTTCGCGATAAGAAGAGCACGTTGGTGGGCAGCGAGGTATGCAGGATCATTGCTGAACTGAGGTGAAACCATCGGGTTTGGGACACTGGCCATCGGCTGCTGCCAAGCTGCCCATCCAGGTTGCATCATCCCTTGGGCACCATTCTCCATTGTCACGTCAATCGTTGGATTGCGACCACGCAGCCCAACATTCTCGTCAGAGTTATCATGCAGCAGCGGCCCACGGCCATTGACGATCTTGCCAAGCTAAAAATATTCGCCTGATTAGAGCAACAAAACCACACGAGAACGTGAAACCAACCTCGGTCATAGTCTTAGCCTCGCTACGTCTCCGTTCTCGCGTTCTCCGCTCGCCCATGAGATCTGTCTTTGCCCCCTCCCGACCACGAATGGGCCGCGGATCCTCAAACGTCACGCTCGGCTTCTTCGCGTGTCCCCGAGCCTTCAACGTTGAGCCCACATCACTGCCATCGTATCCCGACCGCACACCAATGTCACTACCATCGCGCGGTGTGAGTGGATGCCTACTACTCGAGTCAACAGCGGAGCTCCCCTCAGGACTCCCTCTTTGGATGGAACTGTTGCTTGCAATGGGATGTCGAGGCATCAATGATGACTGGAATATTTTCGATACCATTTTACTTGACGTCGAGGATATGGCAGATACAATCGCAGTGGGCGGAGGCTGTCAGCGACCGTCAGAAGCACTGACTGCGGAGGCACGTGAGATAGACCGAGGGCGACTAGGCTTATAGTCTTCCTCGGCCGAAGGGGAGTCGGATATTGAGCGGATAAGAGGTACAGTTGGGATGTGAGAGAAACTCCGCGACACAGACGACCGTGCAGCGGAAGAGGCAGACAGTGCGTCCGGCTCGGTATTCTGAGCGGCGGAATTAACAATTGTTGCGTTGTCGAGCACCTACTTCACGCTGCGAAAAAAGCACAGGAGGGGCCGACCATGTTGAACTGAGTTTGCGAAGCCAGTGAAAGCAACACGGATGTCTCAGCAGTACTCTGCCTTTGAGGCAGGGAGAGCACAATAGACGATGTGGGAGGCGGATGGGAGTTGGTATATTGTGATCAGAAGGTGACTTGATTGGTGGCTTGGTGGTCCCGGAGGGTTCATCCGGTTCTTTATCCAGAACGCCGACTGACCGAATGGCATTCATAAGATCCACGTCGTCTTCAGGTCCCTTAGCGGCCACCTTGCTACTAGATCTGTGATGATGCGTTGTAAATGCGGGTTTGTTGACTGGCGCAGAATTCTGCCTGCTCGTAGATGGGGATGTGGGGGAGAAGTCGAAGAAGATACCGCGAGCAACGCTGGAGTAGAAAACGGTTGATCCCTCGCAATGTTCCTTGCGCTTCGTGTCAAAGCTTTTGACCGAGTCCTCATACCGCAAAGTGGCATCAGTGGGGGTCCACCAGCCAGAGATTTGATGTCAATAAGCGGCTTTGCAGGGCCGTCGACGGAAGGACTGGTTACCAGATGATATGGTCGAAGAGCGTTGAGGGAATTTGAATCTAATGCGTTCTGTGCGCAAGAGAACAAGCCTGGAGACTTTTGTGCGCTTGACCAGCAGGGGGCGAATAGGATTCGCTACGGACGTCAGAGAAAGATAGTCTTACAGGACGAACATAATTGGATGATTCATTAGGGAGTGAATGAACGGATTGGAGTGATGAATTGTAGACGCCAAGGAAGGACTCACCACTAGCCATATACTCGTCTTAGACTCTCAGTGCTTCAGCCCCGCTGTGTTGCTATCGCGGGCGGTGATAAGCGACATAATACGGTCAAGGTCTACGTTGGTTTATATGGCTATGATGATGCGATGGTCGAATGTACAAAGCAACAACGCGTCCCGATGATCCTTGTCACCAAAGTCGGCAACCCGCTCGAGGCTAAAATCGTTCTGATGGCATTCTTTCACAAGGTCATGTTCGACGAATGTATGGCAACATTCGGGTATAAGTTCCTCAGCTCGATGTGGAGGGCAACGGGTGTTGATCCGGATCTGTATGAGATGGTCCTCTGTGGGTATCTCCCGAGTCGCTGACGCACACGGTTTCGTGCATGGTTGTAGGGCCGTGCGGGTACGAGGATTGGGAGCCGGACAGTGGCACTAACTTCGTTACCATGGTGCAAGGTGAGCGGATGTTGCATCCACCTACATGCTTGCCACTAACATTTGTGCCTCAAGCCTTTGGCTATTACTGTACATCTCACAGACCACTTGACCAAGGCGTTGCAAACTATGTTCAGCGGTGTTACTTGTTTGCCAGTTTGTTTCCGCATGTATAGGACCAAAGCTCTTAAAGGCGACACTGGCTATGGGTCCCTGTCTTGGCCAACTCAGATATCGCGGAGCGCTACACAGAAAACATGGTCGACACGCTTCACAAGAAGAGTCTCCTCCTTGGTGGAGATTAGTACGTTACTGCCCGATTGCTCTAGACCTTCCCTCGACGAAAGAACATGTTCTGCCCGCAAGCGGTCTGCAAGACCATTCTTTCCGATTCCTTCCGCGTCCTCTTGTCGCAGTGTCGCCGTTGGATCAACTCGGCCGTTCACAACCTATTTAAGCTTGTCCCTGTCCATGATATCTCTCATACTTTCTGTTTCTCGATGCAGCTTACCATCGGAATGGAGTTAATGCGTGCTCTGGTTTTACCGGCTACTACAATTTCATGCTGTACGCCATTATCATCTCTATCATTCCCAATGGACCCAACACGACCATTCTGCTCATCCTGTTGGCATTCGTTCTCGGTCTTCCTGGTCTTCTAATCATCGTCGCGTCACGCAGGATTGCTTGCCTTGGATGTTTGCTTGTTTGTCTCCTCAACCCTTCCGGTACGGAACAGTCTTTTCCCTGTCCTATGCGTTCTGGCCCTTCGACGACTCTTCCTGGGGTCAAAAACGTCAGGGGACTGGCAGCAAGGGTGGTGATCACGGCGATAAGGACTAGGGTGAATTCGATTCCCCACATACCGTCATAAAACGGTGGGCGGAGTTTGAGCGGGAACGTCGTCGGAAGAACAGCCTGTAGTCGCGTGACTCGACGCTAGACAAGAGGTGAGTGCACGACCGTTCGATCGGACAACTAACTGATCGTCGTGCGAATAGTAACAGATATTTGATGGCTTCGACACCTGGCATCAATCATCCACCTTCAAACGGGAGTCCCGATTCGGCTCGTCCGCTTCGAAGGCTTCACCCTCAGTGCCATATGGTGCAAGGGAACGGTACGACAGCAATGGCCCATTGGTGCTTCTCGTTCCGTTGTCTACCAACAGGACACTTGCGTCTGCTGCTTCTGCTTCATCAGTCCGTATTTCCTGCTCGAGTAAAGCCGTCACGTACGATTCCGACATGGGTCCGATTCCCAACTAGCGCTTGGTCACCACCCCCCAGATCAATACAGTGACGCCTACTTGAAACCCATGTACCGCGCTACTCCCCGTTCTGCGCTCAAGTTGCGCGTGCAGCTGAAACCAACGGTGGCGTCCTTCGGAACACCACCATTTTAAGTCAGTACCCAGGCGAGACACGAAACCCGTTCCGAGCTTCCGAAGCGCAAGCGGTTGCCTATGATGATCAGTATGGTGGATACACCACGGGGGTGGAAGGGTCGCCACCGCATACACCTAATCAACGGCAATCGCGTGGGGTGAGCTTGTCGGCCCAGCACCTGGTCCGGACGGCGTGCGAAGAGTTGCAAGACCGACCAACGTCACAAGTGGCTCAGAACCGGTATTCATGGTCATCGACGGCGTTCAACCTACTTACCACCTGATGCAGGACTGCCGCAACCCGGAGCAGGTACGGTGTTGGGTGCTAACCCCAATGGATCGATCATAGTTGGACGCTCGAGCGGGAACAGTTGTCTTGTGACTGTGCCTGCTGTTTCTCTGTCTGTTATCCGATTCCAGATGCCAATGCGATGCTTGTTGGATCCGACGACGCTTTTTTACTCCTGGGCCACCCCGTCCTTACTCTCATGCGTTATATGATACCTAACGATATCCCATTTCTATTCTCTCGCTAGCCCTGGACACTTGTTTGCGAACGAACTCTCGGCCTTTCTTTCCTCTCACTCAGTACCCCACTGGTGGCGAATCGCTGTTTGAGCGCACGCGTTTCGACAACGCCCTGGGATGCACGCAAATGTTGCGTGTGACGTGTTGCGAGAAGGTGAAATGGTGAAATGTGGATTGTGCACTCGTCGTGTACCGAATCCCATAGCCGGGACATGACGAGCAACCGCGGACTGGAATTAGAAAAGACGGTAGGTTTCACCGATCCTGACTGCTTGTCTGGTCATCGCAATGCGGTCACCTAAATGGGATCCGAGTAAGAATAAGCGCCAAGGACACGAGGCGCTGCGTGAACAGACCATAATAATTGAGAATAAGGAAACGTGTTGAGGGAGCAACTTTGCACACCACGAGAAACCGAAACGACCTGTTGACGCTGACTATTGTCCACCGCAGAGGATGTCATCGACGGATGCTGGTATGTAGCAGCTTCAAAAATTGGTTGAGCAATGTTGACATTTCAGCAAGACCAAACGATAGTGCTCAACACCGGTCACTCTGATTGGGTATACACAGTCGCTTTCCACCCCGACGGAAAGCATCTTTTGGGCGGGAGTAACGATGGGATTCAACGATGGCGGCTTGCAGATGGTCAAGAGGTCGGAAAGCAAATGGGAATGGAATTGCGTGCTATTTGTGTGTCGAGGAATAACAAGTGGATAGTATGTGGGGTGCGCGAGGGGGGGGCAAGCGTGTGGGATGCAGAGTTACATGAAAAGGTCATCAAGGTGGAGGGGACAAAGTGGGTGTATGCAGTCGATGTTGATGCCTCTCCAGACTTGACCAGGTTTGCCACGGGGACCGGAGAGTATGGAAGCAGTGACCACGCAGCGAGCATCTGGAGTCTTTCTAGTGGGGCAAGACTCGTGGGCCCGCTCAAACATGACGATGCTGTCACTGGAATCAAAATTTCCCCGGATGGTGTACACATCGCCACTGCATGCTATGAAGGCTCGATCCGCATCTTCAACAGTCGCAACGGTGACGAGCTCATCACAATCAAGAATGTCGTGTCCGACTGGGTTGGGGCCACCCCGCTGGCATGGTCAGGTGACGGTCAGCAAATATTTGTCGCGTCCAACTCGGCCAAGACAATCAAGTCCTTCGCTGTCTCTACCCAGTCCCAGATTGCCGAGTCGCCGATTCTTGAGGGCGGCAATGTCTTCTCTATAGCGCTAGCTGTCAATGGCAAATTCCTTGCTACCTTCACAGACTATTCCATCTCGTTCCTGGACACATCAACGTTGGCTCGGGTCGGCCCTCTCATCAAGGACAGTGAACAGTTACGATCGATTGCAATCTCCCCGGACAGTGGCTTTCTTGTGACTGGACGATATGATGGGAAAATTATCATTCGCGATCTCGGCAAGATCCTCCCGGACTCGTACGGTCCATTTCATGTAAGTATCTGTACCTTCACAGTCCCGGCATGTTGGATATCTCTGTCTCCCACATCGACAAACTATGACAGGCATCTACTCGCAAGGAAGGGCAACAAGGCGAGCAGCCCCTGGCTCCGGGCAGCCACGACAACGAACCACCCAACTCTAATCCGGTCGGCGTTAGTCATTCCGTCGCCAAAGATTCGCGCTGATTCCATTGTGTGCGTGCATACAACAGGAAGACCCTGAGAAACCCAGTCCACTCGAGTCCGAAGGGAATAGTGAAGACGGCGGTGGTGACTTCCTTGACGTATGAGCTTGTTCATTCCCGCCCTGAAGCCAGGTCTCACAATGACATAGGTCGAGGTGCCATCGAGCGCGCCCGCGCCTGAATTCAACTTTGACGAGGTTGGTCTTCACTTATTTTTTTCATTGCTTCCGTGCTCATGCTGCTGGAGCCACCGTCCCCGACCTCTGCCGATCGCCGGGAGGATGAGATACCGTCGTTAGGCCCATCCCATGCCTTCACACATTCGTCAGATGCCACACCAGCGAACTTACTTCCGGAAGCACGTCCAGGGAACAATGTTGATACTGACGAGTCGTCTCGGGGCCGCTCGATATTCGGGAAGCTGCTGCAGAGAAAGAGCAAGAAGGGCTCAGCTTCGCACGAGCCTGATCAACGTTCCGGAAAGTCACCAGCCAGAGTGGGTGACACACACGAGGGACGCTCGTGGATGGCTGCAGGTCAACGTCAGAAAGTGAGCACTCCTCCATGATAGACAAATGGATACCACATGTCCAACATATCCTCCTAGCGAGCGGTTGCCAAACCCGTCGTGAAAAAACAGGTTCGTCATTCCTCGGATTTGTAATGCAGGGTCTCATTTCACATCGCAGGATAAATCGCCTGCCAAGGCCGCTGTTCGCAAGCGTCCGAACGAAGGTGCTTCCAGCAGCGGACAAGGTGCTCTGGATGCAAGGGAAGCGGACCCGGTAAGATTTTTTTATGGTGTTGTGGACCTCGTCACGATCGCTCACGTCCTATTAGACACAACTAGCGAATGATCCGTCTCAACCCTCCACGAGAGTCAATCTAACGGTGCGCGTGACTTTCCTGTCAGCTACACTTCAAACTTACGGTAGACCAGCATCAGCAAGCATCAGGCTACTCTACCCTTGCCATCACGTTTCCCACGTGGATTGTGTGTTGTCGCTCAGATACACATGATAGGACGGATTGATCTCGATGCAATACATGTACTTACCACGGTGAATCGCGAGTATATGCACATCGACTATACAGCTGTTTGAACTCGTGTCACCTCGTAGCATCAGTATGAGTCTTGAGAAGCGCGTCCATAATTGGCTCGCCGACTCAAGATCATCGATGAAGTCTAGATGCACGAGGAAGTTTGGATTGGAAGAGAATGTCTGATTGATTAAAGCTATTACAAACCTAAAGAGAGAAAAGGGGAGAGCAAGCGAGGCACGTCGATGAGAATATGAAAAAAAAGGGAGTGTAAAATAATGCTACGAAAGATTAGGGAAAATAGTATCATTAAACGACTGACTGTGGTAAGCATCGTTGCTGCGAGGATATGCAAATTACGAGTGCAGTGTCGATCCACGAGAATCGAGACTCAGAGTGACCGAAGAGGTGATGCGATCTGCGTAAGCGAAGATGAGACGTTACGGTTCTTCTGGCTCCAGGGTGGGACCGCCCGATTCTGCTGGGCTTCTTCCCGGTCGTTCTTGTAGTCTGCCCTGACGATGTCGGGGAAGGCGTAACGTCTGTCCGAGCGCGAGGTCTTGAGCTACCGCCATACTAGTAACGCCATTCCTCACGTAGTCCGAGCGAGAGGACGAAGGCCAAAACGAGCCCCGTAGACACTCCGCATGCCCCAGCCAACAAATTTGCTGTGCAAGCTGCGGACGCCACCATAGATCGAGGCGGTGGCGCTTGGGGAGGCAACAGAACTTCCTTGCCCATAAGTTGGGCGGCGTGGAAATGCCCATCACGCCATGCAACCTGTACCACCATACACGCTCCCCCCACACGCTCCACCGCACACGAGTTCCCACCACTGGCGTTCGGCTCGAATGTTGGTGACAGACATCGAGACAGGGTTCAATGAAAGTCGTGCGTGCCATGGCGACTTTGACGGATCTGATACACAGCGAGAAAGAAATGTTAAAAAGATAAAAATAGACATCAATAGAATCAATATTCAAAAACCATTCGAGACAAACCCGCTAACCTTGCTGATTGCTCTAGGAAATCGAGCTCTTGCCAGTGAGCCTTGATACAGCTCGTATCGTCGACGTGATTGTAATAAACTTTGATGAGCATTAACTGAGTCGGTCCCGGCCGTTATATGCCACCAGCGTAATACCATACATTGGGGGAAAAGGTCGCTGCGGTGCAGGGCGAGTCCCACGTAACCACTGGGTACCAGTGTGTCAGAACATGCATTACCCACGACTAAACGGAGACTCGTACCTCGGGACAACAACAATGGGCGGCGCGGAATAGAAAGAGGCCCGGACCTTTCTATAGCAGCAAGCCTGATGCTAGCATCATCCAGGCTGCGTGTGAGCGCAATCATCCGAGTCCGGGAGACACGCAGGGCGAGAACTCCCAGGCTGCTCACACATGTGAATGTGACATGGTTTGAGTGGGCGCGCAGACGTACCAGTTGAATGATCTCCCATTTGATGGAGGACGTCTGCCGAGAGTTTGAGATCACGCTCTTCGACAACCTCCTGGGATGCACGGATATTTTGTGTGCAACGTGTCGCGAGATGGTCAAACAGTGTCGGACTGTACACTCGTCCTGTACCGAATCCCATAGCTGGGACCGAGTAACCGCGGACCGCCATTAGAAAAGACGAAAAGTTTCAGCGATGCTGACTGCTTGTCTGGTCGTCGCGACGAAGTCACCTGATTGGGATCCGAGTAAGAACAAGCACCAAGAACACGAGGCGCTGCGTGAACAGACCATAATAATTGAGAATAAGGAAACGTGTTGAGGGAGCAACTTTGTACATCACAAGTAGACCGAAACCACCTTGTTCCTTGACCTGTCGACGCTGACGATTGTGTACCGCAGAGGATGTCATCGACAAATGCTGGTGTGTAGCCGCTTCGAGAAGTGATTGAGCAATGCTGACATTTCAGCAAGACCAAACGATAGTACTTGATACTGGTAGCTCTGGTTGGATATATGCAGTCGCTTTCCACCCCGATGGAAAGCACTTTTTAAGCGGGGACGATGATAGGATCCGACGATGGCGATTTGAAGACGGTCAAGAGGTCAGAAAGCAAATGGGAATGAATTTGAACGCCATTTCTGTGTCAGGGGATCACGAGCGGATAGTGTGCGGGAGTGTCAACGGCGCAAGCGTGTGGGACGGAGAGATGCATGAAAAGGTCATTGATGTGGAGGGCACAAACTACGTGGGTGCAGTCGACGTCGCCCCAGATTCGACGAGGTTTGCAACCGGAACTGGAAAGAGTGGAAGTCCTGACAACAAGGCAAACATTTGGAGCATAACAACAGGGAAGAGACTTGTGGGCCCGCTCAAACACGACGATCATGTTACTGGAATCAAATTCTCACCAAATAACGAGCACATCGCCACTGTTTGCAACAATGGCTCCAACATCCGCATTTTCGACAGTCGCAATGGCGACGAGCTCATTACCATCAACACTACCATACCTAGATTTGGCCCGGCCACTCCGCTTGCATGGTCAGGCAACAGTCAGCAAATTTTTGCGACATCCCGCGACAATACGATCAGGTCTTTCAGTGTCTCTACCGAATCCCAGCTTGCGGAATCGCCAATTCTCGATGGCGGTGACGTCCACTCTATCGCTCTAGCCGCCAATGGAAAATTCATTGCTGCCTTCACTGACTATTCCATCTCGTTCCTGGACACATCAACACTGACTCAGATTAACTCTGTCATTGAGGACAGTGAAGAGTTACGGTCCATTGCCATCTCTCTGAACAGCAGTTATCTTGCGACCGGACGACGTGATGGCAAAGTCATCATTCGTGATCTCGCCAAGATTCTCCCGGACTCATATGGTCCATTCCATGTAAGTATCTGTGCCTTCACAGTCCCGGCATGTTGTATAATTTTGTCTCCCACATCGACAAACTACGTTAGGCATCTACTCGCAAGGAAGGGCAACAAGGCGAGCAGCTCCTGGCTCCGGGCAGCCATGACAACGAATCACCGAACTCTAATCCGGTAGGCGTTAGTCATTCCGTTGCCAAAGATTCGCGCTGATATCATTGTGTGCATACAACAGGAAGACCCTGAGAAACCCAGTCCAATCGAGTCCGAAGTGGATAGTGAAGATGGTGGTGGTGATTTCCTTGACGTATGCGTTTGTTCATTCCCGCCTTGAAGCCAGGTCTCATCATGACATAGGTCGAGGTGCCGCCGAGTGCACCCGGTCCTGAATTCAACTTTGAAGAGGTTGGTCATCACTTCATTTTTATCTCGCTTCCGTGTTGATGCTGTTGCAGCCACCGTCCCCGACCTCTGCCGATCGCCGGGAGGGTGAGATACCGCTATCCCTTGCCTTGACCCATTCATCAGATGCTCCATCAGTGACCCCCCCTCCGGAGACACGTCCAGGGAGAAATGTTGATACTGCCGAGTCATCTCGGGGCCGTCCAGTATTTAAAAAGTTGCTACGGAGAAAGAGTAAGGACTTGGCTTCGCATAAGCCTGGTCGACGTTCCGGAAAGTCTCCCCAACCTGCCGTCCGTCGATCGTCTTCCCAGTCACCAGCGACAGCAGGTGACACGAACGAGAGACCCTCGTGGATGGCTGCAGGTCAACGTCAGAAAGTAGGCACTCCTCCATGATAGACGAACGATGCTGTGTGTCTAACATATCCTTCTAGCGAGCGGTTGCCAAACCCGTCGTGAAAAAACAGGTTTGTTGTTCCTCGGATCTGTAATGCAGGGACTCATATCACGTTTCAGGATACTAAATTGTCTGCCAAGGCTGCTGTTCGCAAGCGCCCGAATGAAGGCGCTTCCAGTAGCAGACAAGGTGCTCCGGATGCAAAGGAAGCGGACCCAGTGTGTCTCTTTCTGGTGATGTCAACCTCGTCACGATCGCTCACATCCTATTAGGCGCCGCGAGCTGACGATCCATCTCACCCCTCGGCTAGGAGAGTTCATCTAACGGTGCGCGTGACTTTCCTGTCAGCTACACTTTAGACTTACAGTAGACCAGCATCAACAGGAAACAGGCAACTCTACGGTTTCATTTTCGCTCACGTTTCCCACGTGGATGTTGTGTTTTCGCTCAGGTACACACGATGGGACGGATTGATCCAGAGGATTCAGTGCAATACAGGTAGATCGGTGCTGCGACGCATCGCAAGTGTGTGCATATTGACTATGCGGTTGTTTGAGTTCGTGTCGCCTCGCACTGCGCATGCACGAGGAGGTTGGGATTGGAAGACAATGTTTGATTGGTGAAAGCTGTTACAAACCTAAAGAATGAAAGTGTAAGGATCGCACGGATGCTACTTACTATTGGCTACCAGATACTTAGCCACCCACATACTTAGCCACTTTCTGAAACTCATCTTATCTCCTACACAACTTGAATTTTACAGTGAAAACACATGTACTGTATATACAAAGGCTTCCTGAACTTCAATGGTGTCAATCCATACACTTTCCATCAAGTTAGAAAAACAATGTGACAAGAGGCAAAATCACGGTGGTGACCCTGTTGCCGAGAGTTGCCGCATCTGAGTATGAATCGGCAAGACCAAGCCGGTACCCTCAATCACTGTGTGGAGAAGCAC
>JBBPRI010000038.1:0-122398 GCA_038092955.1 Boletus pseudo-olivaceus
GACGTATTCAAAGCGACGCCGGGCGGGTGGGGGGGGGGAAGAAGGGAGGCGGTGCGCGGGGTCGGCCGGTGGAGATGGATTGGGTGGGGGGTATGTAGTAGGCTGCCAAGCGCGTGAGCGACCGGAGGTGACGTCGCGTGAAGGTGGCTAATAGATTAGATTAGTCTTCTTCTTTTTGGCGCGTTTGCGGCGGGTAGACAGACTTACAGAGAAGCTCCATGGTTCAAATTTTTTGCGTTGACCTGGACTGAACCTCCAAATCTCGGGAGGCGGTTGTTTGTCCTTGTTAAGTTTAAAAAGTCTTGCACAACACGTACATACAAAACGCTGCGAGCGATTTTTTTCATCCGCCTCGTTGATGTTCTTTCTTCCATCGCTTCTATCCCAGGTGAGTACAGTACCATTTTGTTTTCGACACCGTTTCTCGATCTCCGTTTGTATGATGATATCCAAATGTACACTTTACGAGCGTGGGGACTTTGCCGTCCAGTCTCTCCTTCGTTCAGCATATAGCCTCGTCTTGAGGCTGTATGCATATACGGACGCAGGGGTAGGCGCTTCTGCGTGATGAGTGTGTGTGGTTATAGTTATTTGATCAAACACTTTGCATTCTACCCGTCTCCCCATCCGTTTTATATCGGTGTGCTCATGGCGTTTGTTTCTAGGACTATGAAGACGAGGTCGATATGAACCTCGTGGATAACGATGGGTGAGTTGAAACTCGAATTGTGTTTGTTCTGTTTGTTCGTCGGTGGGATGATGCAAATTGGACCGAGCGCGGGGAGCCAGTTATGGTTCCAGTCTCTTCCTTGCTCTGCGTACCTCCTCGTATTGAGGTGGTTTGCAAACGGGTGGGGGTGCAGGCGTTCCGTGCGACGAGGCTTTATTCAAAGTTATAGTTATTTTGACCGACCAACTTGGTACTGTTATACCTGATGCAGAATTGCTAATGTACTCATCCAGGACTTGGTTGCTGAATGAATGAGTCGGGAGGTATGTTATGAATGCACGTAAAGTACAGCGATGCCTGTCTAAGTAACCGAAATTTGCAGCTTTAAAAATGACTAAGTCGAACATATGATGTATAATTTTCCTACCAAAAAGTGTCATCGATCCGTGTGCGCGAGCTACGACAGCCCACCTCTCTCCCGCACCTGTTCCCGCCTGAGAGCAGTCGTCCGGAATAACCACGCCAGGTTCTCATACACGACGAACGTGACACATGTCCCAGGAAGGACGCGAACAAAGTTTGTTCCGAGGCCGCGGTAGAAGCCCCGAATGCCTTCGCCTTTCCACGTTCGTTTGATGGTGGTAGGGATGTCAGGGTACAGGTGCATTGTGGCGTTATTCTGTGCAACGCGAGAATATGTGAGACGTATCGGACGGACAACAGAAGAGGTGGACCCACTTGTAGGCGCGAACGAATGACTTGGTACGGGTACGTTACCGCAAGTGCAAACAGCTTGCTTCCGCCTGACATAACAGTATAGGCCGTGTTCGACTGTCCGTGATGGTGCAAGTGAACCGAGGAGCGCGCATCAAGACGGGATACACGTACGAGTTTATCATCCTCTGGTGTCATCGTTTTCCCAGCCCATGCGAACCGTTTTCGTTTCTGCTCAAAGCCCCACCGCTTCATCTCTTCGTAAGCCATGAACTGTATTGCGCCATTGCTGACGCCGACGAGTGCGAGCGATGTTCCCTTCCATAGACCGCGCATGCCCTCTGTGCTGTATATGGATGAGAAACCGTCTGTGACAAGAGGCCTCAGAACATGTGGAAGTGATCAGACCGGAAGCACGCACGCCAAAGGCCCCTGTAAGATTTGGGGTCGTCTGCACGCGTAGTGAACATGCGTACTTTGACGACCCATATTGGATTGGTCATGATAGCAGTCACTGCACCTGTGATGCGCGTCAGGACATGTTGGAGGCGACGCAGTTTGCAAAGGACGGGTGGCGAACTTGCTTGAGCAGAACAGAGCAGGTAAGTACCAGGGGACAAGCGGAAGTTTGGGTCGTCCCCTGATGCGCGTTTCTTGAGCATGTTGTAGCTGGGAGAGATGCATGATGAGTAACGAGACACGTTCCAGGGCGTGATGGACGGACAAGAGAAAGTAGAGACCCCAACTGGAGGCATTGCCAGCAATGTTCGGAGCTACGCCACGGTAGAGACCCCTCCAACCTTGTTCTGCGTGTATATCGCGGAGGGAGTACCAGATTTGCTTTCCGATGCCACCGTGAGGCTTGGAAGTCGAGGTTTGAAGCTTGATTTTGAGGAGGTCGAGGGGGTGCATGCAGAGGACGGCGACGACGCCTGCGCCGAGCCCTGCTGCGGCATGGTCCTGAGAAGAGGGTGAATGGGAGACGGCGAGTGAGACGGGCCACGCACCAGAGCAGCAGTTGGGAAGAAACTGGGCTGGTGTTGACTTGCCATCCCGCTCTAAGCAAGGTCGCAAAACGCGTCTTACATAACCCAACTTGGCGACTTTTACGATCAATGCCACTTCGAGGCGAAGTCATCACATTCAATGATCATCTTCAAGTTCGTTCCCCCGCAATCCACCAGCGCTCCCGTCTGACCTGTGGGTCCTTGTGTACATACTTAAATATGCACCCAATCATTTGTGCTCGGTTTTATCGGCCACATCCCCACCACACACACGACGCAGCCTGTGCGGTCCTATTCTAAACACGTCCCAATTAATTCATTATAAACCGCGCTGTGGGATGCTCCATCTCATCCATCCCCCCCCATTCTCAGCACAGGCGCAAACGAACTTCACGCGTCTCGCTTACGACCTTTACCGCAGCGCGTGGCCCTTGCCGGTACTTTGTGTGCGCTCTCCATTCTCCGTTCTCACGTCACTCTTCCACTTGACCATGCGCATCTCGACCCTCTCCTTCTCGCTACTCTCGCTCGCCGTGTGCATCAGTGCCGCATCGCTCCAGCCTCTCCTCGCCCATCGAGTACCAACCATCTCCGTCGCCTCGATCGGACAAGATTTCGAGAGACGGCAAGTCAGTGTCGGAACCCAGTCCCCCGTCCCCTCCCAATGCACCTCCACCTGCGACCCGGTCAACAACGAAGTCAGCTTGGTGAGTGTCCGTATCACACTTGTACTCTCCCCGGCGCTTGCTCCCCGTGTCGGAGTTACAATAGTCTCCTTTCTCCTAGTCTGTTCCCTTTCGGTCCCCAACTGCCGCTGAGCCAGAAACGTCCTTCTTTCGTCCGTTCTAGGGATGCCCTGCCACGGCATGCTGCACGATCGCCTTTGAGACGCAATACTACAACTGTCTCGATTGCGTCGGTGTGGCGCTCAACGCAACCAATTACGCGACAGCCCAAAACGATCTCAACCGTACGTTCGACGTCCGTGCGCTCCATCAGACGACACCCACCAACTGACACTGCGTTTTCGTTTACCCAGTACTTTACACGACCTGCGTGGACATGGGGTTTGTCCTACCCCGGCTGGAACTGCCTGGCCAGACAGCCAGTAATTCGACTTCGAGTGCTAGTGCTCCTGCCACAGAAACGGGTCCTGTTGTGCCTTCCGCACCTGCGGCGCCCCCATTCCCAACGGCATCAAGCAGTGTTGTGCCTTCCAGTTCGGGCTCGACCGCCACGGGGGCGGCGATCAGTGCCAGTTGGCGTGGTGTACGGGCAGAGGCGTTGATCGGCGCAGCAGTGCTTCTCGGGTTCGCTGGGTTATGGTAGGTGAGTGGGGGGAGTAGACAAGTGTTGGAGAGATGGCACTTTTTACCATCGGACTCGTTGTCGCATAAGGATCATCTAGCACTAGCATACACCTTCGTTTTATTTTCTTGGACTTCACACAGGGTCTTTTGGATACACGGGGCCATTCGGGAACATGTAGAGTTTAGCAGTGCATGGGGTATATGACACTACAGGACTTGAAGAAACACCAGAGATTCGTAGACGTATCCACGTACACTGGCAATGGGTAATCGATTAATCAACAGCCTTTCATACCATCGTTCACAGACGTGCATCTTTCAGTATCTCACGAACGTATCGACGGCTCGCCTCATAGTCTCGGGTTGGTCACCAGCCTACGGTTGTCAACTTGTCCGGCTTTCCATAGGTCTTCGCTCCAATACGCTCTTCAAACCAGGCAATCGTGCATGTGCATCATTATTTGGCAAGTCTATTTTTTCCTGTCAAGTTCAAGGTGGCTGACTGTATTGGCAGGTCAATCCTCGCCCTCTAGTGATTCTGCTGGGTCCTGAACGTTCTGAACCCTCCGAATCAACTCCCAGTGTGCTATGTTGCAAAACAACGTCGAGTGCGTTGTAAAATAGCGTATAGCTCATGCAGGGCCGAACATGAGCTTCAAGATGCGACAAGAGTTTTCATCGAATCCATGTAGAGCTACCAGGACTTGGCAGCGGGAGGAGATGCGCATGCACGAGAGGCATCGACCCATAAGCTAGTATGCTAAAACCCTGTTGACAAGAATATGATCATGGAGAGAAAGCGGTCACAGATCAAGCTGGCTGTAAGTAATTATTGCGCTTACAATCCGATGGACAGAACAACAACGGCAGCCAAAATTGCGTTGACACTGTTTTTCCACAATACTTGGCAGAACATGATCTTAGAAGAATGTGGCCAGGGGGGGACGGCATTGACGTCGTCACTACCTGGAGCCACGTAACGGACTGGGGCCAGGAGATAACCCAAGTGACAAACGCGCGCCACGTTTACGGAGTAGCGGTCAATACGGGGTCCACCGTACCATGCATAGTACTCTAGACTGTTGGTTGCAAAACTTTTGAGGCCGTTGGGCGGCCAAATGACGGAACAACGGTCTCGAAGCGGTCGCTTTCATGTCATTTTATGTAGCTGTGGGCCGCTTTAGAATCGATCAATCGGCATGCCCATGATCTGCGTCAATTACATTCATGAAAAGGACCGAGTGGTGTCTGAACACAGGCCAAGCTCATAAGCCATCTCACCGAAAGCTGTGATTGTTCACGTACGTTGCATTATAATTCCAGTCCTTCTCACCCAGCACGTCACTAGTTTCTCATGATCGACGCCTTGTATTCCCCTTGGCCCCTGCGAGCAGAATGGGGCCGGGTCCTGGCCGCCGCATTCAACACGTTTTCGCTAGTCCAAGCATCAATGAGCGGTGGCCATATGATGTGCGAAGGAGTCAAACGCCACTCGTGAGTCTCGACATTTCACGACACACCTGTCTTTTCAATTTCCCCTTGTTACACCGCTGGACGCAATGACAAGTAGGTACTCCCGACCTCGCCGCATTGGCCACAGTATGTTAGGCCAACGGACTGTGTGCAGAGGAGTGCAGAGGGTGGGGGAGAGGCCCTTCTCGCTGTATAAAAAGGTCAGCCGCAGAACAGTTCACCAAAACAGCATCCCGTCGCCTCTCGAACAATTCGACTCACCAACTCTACCGCTAAAAGATGCCAGTGTGAGATTTCCCTGCTCCTCATGCTCTCGCGCTTTGCGTTAACGATGGCTCACACTGCAGCAAATCGACACAACGCTGAACGCCCTCTTCGGATTACTCGGGATCGTCCTTCCCAATTTTTCGGGTCTCCTCGATCACGGGCATCGGTACGGGTACCGGCGCTACGTGCACCCAACAGCCGGTCTGCTGCACTGGGAATACTAACCTCTGCACACACAGAACAAAGTATCCTGATAGTAGCAATCATGACAACAGTAGCAATGCACAGCAGACTTCTTAGTTAATACTTGGGTTCGAAACTTCAGTTCAAGTATGTAATTTAGGCTTTTTGCCTTTCTGAAAAGAATAGACCAAAACTGAACAAAAAAAAAAAAAAAACTGGTCGCTGCCAATACTCAAAATCACTCAGGTAGTAAGTGCAGTCCAAAAGAGTTCTTCCACACGAAATGACCATGCAGAGCAAAACAAAAGAGGCAAGTAGAGTAGTACACAGGATATGCAAAAGGAGCAACAGCTGAAGTTCATAAGTCTCAACCACTTTTCCTTTGCCCACCCAGTTATTGAATAAAGATACAGACAATGACACTGAAGGTGCATCAAATCGTCCACATTAACAGCCTTCCATACATTTGTTCACAGACGTGCATCTTTCGGTATCTTGCGAATCGCCTGTCGAACACCAAGATCTCCCAGGACATCTTCCGCACCAGCAAGAATAGCGTCGAAAGGTGAGGTTCGGTGGAACTGTGGGTTGACAAGTCAAAAAGCCAGGCAAGGCAACAGGAGGAGATGATGATAGGGGAGACAAGTCGCAGCACCGGCCAATCATATATACGCACATTCTCGACGATCTTTCCCATTCCACCCACTGTAATACCTCGTCCACCGAACATCTGTGTCGCATCTTCGGCAGTTTCGCGGCCCGAGCGCGAAATGAACCTAGTGACATTAAGGGAGCTGACATGTGAACAAAAGGAATGCAGGGAATTAGACGTACTTTTTAAGAAGTGCAATGGGCCCTGCTAGCTTATCCGATTGTTCCGCATAGTTCATCTGTGGTCAAGGCATTCGGGGCACCCAAAGCAATTCAAGGCAGTCGACGCACGTTGTTCATCTGGTGAGTGATATTCTCCATCCAAGCTTGACACGCCTCCACGCGCTCAATCATCAGCGCAAGTTTGGCGCGTATGACGGCTTGAGAGTGAAGGGGCTTCTTGAAAGCGATACGTTGATTGGTCCACCTAATGTGGATAGTCAACACCCGACCTAGGCAATAACACGCCAAGGACTGACTTGAGGCATTCCTCCACAACCAGCCGCTGAGCTCCCAAGCTCGTAGCAGCCACCATCCACCGCTCGTGATTGAAGTTGCTTAGGATAACATATAACCCCTGCCCAACTTTTCCAAGCATGTGAGACGCGGGAACGCGCGCACCATCAAAGGTTACGTATGCTGTTCCAGCTGTGGGCGAGTAGGACGTTTTGACGGGCTTTGTAGAGATGTTTTCAGAGCGGGGAATGAGGAGGACAAGGGGACCTTGCTGCAGGCGCAACGCTGTTAGACCGCAACGGGAAGAGGCAGAATGGTGCGTACGTCGGTTCGACACAGGGTGGTGAAGTAGTCCGCAAACGTTCCGTTTGTTATCCATCTGTTCCAATTCCAAACGTTTGGAATCGTACTGTCGCAGAAGGAAGACACGTACTTCTTAGTCCCAGTGACCACCCAATCATCACCATCTTTTACTGCGACCGTCTGAACGCCAGCAACATCACTCCCCGCGAACGCTTCCGTGATGGCAAGTGCAATGTACTTCTTTCCTTTGAAGATGTCAGGGACATACCAAGACTGGACTTCTGGCGACCCGAAATTGAGGATAGGGGGCAGGGCAATGACACCACCGTTCAGCAACCCATCCACGAAACCACGCGTCCCAAAACGGGAAAGTTCGATATTGAGGATGAGCTACGTCAAAAAAAGTCGAATATGAGCGATGCAAGACTGTTCCGCGACACAGCGCAAGTGGATCGGCACCTCGTAAAAATGGTCATACTCTTCCGGTTTGACAACGCCGCCCATGAGCGAGCGTCCCTGGAGGTGTTTCCCCGGACCGATACGCATCGCTAAAAAGTTCATCGCGCTGCCAACAGCGTTGCACGTCGTCAGTGAAATTGTCGGCTACAGTCGGGTCCAGACTGCCTGACGAACGGCGCCGAATGACTCACCCGAGCTTGTCAACGAGCTCCTGCGAGATTCGTTTCCCATTCTCCTCGCACCGAGCGGCTTCGGGGTAGACCTCCTCCACGAAAAACGTCCGGACGGCTTTGTGGAACCGCCGGTGCCCGTCGTTGTAGTACGGGCTGTGGAACCCAGGACTAAGCCACGTCGGCTCTGCATAGGGGATGAGGGAGAGTGCGCCGGGAGCAGGGGCCTTGATACGTTCCACTTGACCGCTTATGGTACCAATTTGGAGACGCGCGTATTGCGGGCGCAGGAGGACTTCATGGCGGTGGAGACCGAAGAAAGCGTCGGTCGCATCCTTGCCAGCTGGTGTGGTGTCACGGTGAGCCTGTTCAGACTCAGATGTAGTGACTTACCTACGCTGGGCGCGTAGAGAACGTTGGCACTTCCTGGGTGGAGGTCCGCAAACCGGGTGAGGTCGTAGACTTTGGCGTCGATGACTATCCACTACAAAAACTGTGAACGACGAGTCGTGCTTGGGACTGAGCGAGGAGACTTGCCAGGGAGCCTTGCTTGTTGTGCTACGTTTCGAACGGGGGTGAATCCGTGCAACATGCTAGACCGAAATCAAGACCAGCCTCCTACCTGTGCAACCTCATCGAAAGTAAACTCCTTTGTACTCTTGGATAACATTTCAAGTGCCAAAAACCAATGTGGTATCGAGTGTCAAGACGCTGCCAAGGAACTGCAACCTGGGGAATGCTAACGGGCACTTGAAGGCTTCGGTGTTCACCCTTTCTGCCAGTGAACCTCACACGATCATACACACGTGAAACTTTGTGAAACTTGCGAACGTGTAACAAAGCCATGGTATATGGCATGTCGCTCGCTGCGAATACTACCCAGACAAGTGATGCGATATTAACACACTGAAATTTACCATAGTGAATTACATAGATACTTGAAACGAAGCCCAGCTGAGAGCGAGTATGAAGATCTCCAAGTCCCGTGTTCTAGGAGTTGCCGCCCAACCTTTCTACAGGTGCTGTAACGTTAACATGGCATTTTGGCCAGTCAGTGACCGACACGAATCAAAAAGAATATGAAAAAAAATTGTGCAGGTTTCAAGAGTTTCTTTCGCCACACATTTGCATGATCCAGTGCTCAGGTCAACTAGAGCTGAAAATTACAGGTTTAGCTAAGGGAGAGAGAGAGAGAGCGCAGTAGAAACGTACCCTGAACAAGAATCCGAGCTAGGTGTGTAGCACAGTAGATGAGTCAATGTAACTCATGAGAGTAGGGATATTTTTACGTACATCATCAGGGGTCAGGCGGCCCATGGCCTGTCATAAATACCCCGCTTTAGCGACGAGACAATACATAAAAAGAAGGCACGCACCGACGAGTCGGTAGATAATGTCGCATTTATCATAGCAGACTTCTTCTCTTGAAGCTAGAGAAGCGTTTTGTTATGCCCGACGAATCTAAAAACGAAGCCACGCACTTGGATAATACGACTCTCTATACTGTCTTCTATGACGAGCTTGATGGCTTGGACAGGTCGGTGCTGACCAAGCCGGTGAATGCGGTCCATGGCCTCTGTGGGTCGATAAGTACATGATGTAACTGCCTCATGGAAGGCTAGATATTCTTACGGTATTCGACAGCAGGATTCCACCAACTGTCCATGAGATAGACACGCGAAGCCTCCGTTAAGTTGAGCGCGACACCACCAGCCTTCAGGGACACCAAGAAAACGGTCACATGGACGTTGGCCACTGAAGAACGACTGTCAGGAATGCGAACAAGTCAAGGAAACATTCTGGCATACTGAAGTACTGAATGGTGGCGTCACGAGCTTGAGGCGTCATCGTTCCCTCAAGTCGACATATCTAGAAAACATGAGTACTTGAAAATGCGGGCAACAACAACACAGACCTGGAATCCAGCTTTCTGTAACCTGAATGCGATCAGATCCAAAAAGTTGACGAATTGGCTGAACACGATGCTTTTCGTGGTGGCGTCTTGTGCACGAAGATTGGACAACTCTTCAATGAGAGCTTCAATCTTTGAAGATGAGCGCCAGGTATCTAGGTTGAGTCGACCGATGATACCCTGCCTTGCAGCAGGCAAGGTCGATTCTAATTCAAGTGCAGGTCCTTCTAGGTCAATGGTCAAGGGGAGGTGACAAACTGGGCATTTAGGCTGGGAAGGACCAGATATTATTGAGACAGGTTAGAGGCAAATCGATGAGAGACATACGTTGATGTCCCCAGCGGTGCTCAGGTATTGCTTCATACACTCGCGGTCAAAGATATGGTGGCACTTGGCTTGAATAGCGTCCTCGGCGATGTCATTGCAGAGCCTGCAAACAGTGGCCTCGCTAAGTTCCTCGTTGCTAAAGAATGTATTGCTGTTGCTCTTGCTACGGAGAACCAGGTCGGGGTGGCAAGCCATTTGGCGCATACGAGTGAGTCTGACAAGAGCATGTTCAGCTCGCCGAGATAAACCCAGAGGGCATATACGCACAAACTAAAGATATTGGAATAGTCTGGTCGGAGATGTGAGTTGACAGAGTATTAAGAGACGGATAGTAGCTCACTATTTAGGACAGTACCCGAATCAACATAAGTACTGAACTGACGTTTAGCGTCAGAAAACAGTGAGAGATACAACTCTTTCTCTTCTGGGCTGAAGTAATCCCTTCGAACAACGACCGTTCGTGGAGGAAGCCCAAGATCATCCGCGCGTTGAATCTTGAAAACGTGTTCGACTCACGGGCAAAAAGCGTGGTACAAACAAGCATACCTTTGTTCGTCTGAGCATCATACGATCCAAAAGAACTTTCAACTTCTTGAAAGCTGTCTTGCCGGTCCCTACCATGCCATTTTTTTGGATGGGCGTCAAAATTTCATTGTTCCAGAAACACGTCTGAGAAATCAGGAATCAGATGAAATGTATCGCCAACGAGAGGAACAGTATCCTACATGTTGCATGGGATTGTGACCACATTCTAAGGCGTAAGGGTTAAGCGTGACATTCGAGCGTTGGACATCGGATACATACGATCACAACTCTTTTTATCCGAAAACTTCCAGTGAAGGGATTTACATTCGCATTTCTTGCCTGCGAGATAACTTTGTGAGAGAGAATAGGATCACGAGGAGATGGCTTACAGAAGTAGAAAGCGAAGGGATCACCTCCTAAGAAACGAATCATACTGTAAAGCTCTCCAACACGATTCTGTAGCGGAGTGCCCGACAAACACCACTTATAGTTACTATCCAATTCGAAGCAAGCTTTGGCAGTGTTAGTAGAACGTTCCTTGATGTTATGGGCTTCATCAAGCTGGACCCGCGATATATGCAGGTGAAATTAATACCAGTGTAAAAACGATTGAATATCAAACATACAACAATCCGGTTCCATTTGATCTGATGAAGAGGGGAGACTT
Organism: Boletus pseudo-olivaceus; assembly: GCA_038092955.1. Lineage (NCBI taxonomy): Eukaryota > Fungi > Basidiomycota > Agaricomycetes > Boletales > Boletaceae > Boletus > Boletus pseudo-olivaceus. Next base: position 11,095 of record JBBPRI010000038.1, read on the forward strand.
CTTTGACGATATGCCCTTTACGCTTGAAACCGCTTTCTTGCTTTCGGAAGCAGCTTTCTACCACAGCGTAACTGGTCAGGACCTGGCCATAGTCAGCATTGGCTGAACCATAGCACAACCGAAGGTTAACATACAACGTCATATTGTTCGAGTTCTTGGATATTAACAATGCGGGAAGCACCGTGCCAAACGAGAACATTCAAGCCCTCTGTGTGGGCGTTGATCTCGTTGCGCCATTGCATAATTGCAACAGTCGGTCTGGGCGGGGTTACTATCAAGAGACACGAACACACAATGCAAAGACACTTACGCAATGACGAGGTTGGGCCTCTTCAAGTCGGACACAAAAAGGGAAATCATCTGGATAGTCTTTCCCATCCTGTGTGAAACAAAGGTTTGAGGTGGTCTTGACGAAAAAGACCTATTTTCTTACCCCATTTCATCCTTGAACGCCAGGGGCTTCAATACATTGCGGAGCGATGATGTGATAAACGCTTACGGCTAACATGCCACCGTACCAAATACTATTTTCTTGCTTTCGCATCCACCAAAGAGACTCCTGTTGGAACGGCAAGAGTGTGACTTTCAACCCAGAAGGCTGTTCAGATTTCTCGGGAATGATCACAGAGATTTGTTCTTCAAGATCGCCCCACACATCCTTAAGCTCTGGATGGTGCTTCTGTAATGCCAGGGAGGCCTTCTCCGACTAAAATATACGTTGAACAGACCACCATCTGATAAAAGGACCTGGGACATACCCAAGTTAACCTGCGGCCAAGCTTTTCGCCAAGCAAACGCTCTTCCCTCTTGAGCTTGAGTTCATTTCGCTCGAGCCGCGCGAGACGGCGTCGTTGTGCTCTTTCAACCCACGGCAGGGGTTCTGTGGAAATTTCAGCCCTCCCCTTCCCCCTCTTGGGCTTCGCTTTTGCTTTTGCTTTTGCTTTCCTTCTTGACAGGGGCTCTTCATCAGAGCTTTCCAGCACAGATAACTCTGGCTTGTCATCAGACTCAGCAGAGTCCTCATAAAGGTCTTCATCACTCTCCACAGTATGCATTTTACCCTTACCCGTGGTGACACGGCTAGTGGTTGGCATCCTGGAAGTTGATGGGCCAGCATCCAACCTTTGTTGAGCTTCGCGGCGGGCAGTCCCGTGGGATGCCTCGATGGCCACAGTAATCATAAGGGCTTCTTCGTTTTCCGAGTCTGGCACCACTTCGCAGTCGGAACCACTCTCGTCAGACTCCTCATATACCTCATCACACTGCAGCTCATCTTCAGATATCGGTTCATCGTCGGTAGGCTCAGGCGTATCAATGACCCTCGCCTTCGCCTTCGCCTTCCCCTTATTATTTGGCGCGGGAGTGAGTCCGATCTACAATAGTTGGTTGACTCAGTCACATGTTGAAGACGAAGTCGAGCATTCTCGCCTTTGTCTTCAAAGCCCGCGCAGGTGGTAACTCGACGACCACAGCATCTGCAATAACTCTTCGTTTGGGCGCAATGTTGATGTCTACTTCATCTTCCGCGGCGCGCTTTCGAGCGTTTCTTGTGACATACGCGGGTGAAGTAACCCTTTTCTTCACTGGGCCCAGTTCTGGCTCAGACGTGTCAGGGGTTTCAGGTTCCACCGAGTCTGTGTTGCTGAGAGGGGACACCGAGGTACTCGTAGTCGTCGTTGTCGCAGGCGTTCTCGAATTGCGACCACGTTTTCTCGTCTGTGCCATGGCTGGGCAGTGGGTACCACACAGAGAGACCTGGAAGACAAGAGCGTCGCGAGAGGAAAACTTACAAGACGCGTCCAACATTCAATTAGTGGCGCAGAGCTCTACAGATTTGGTATTATCACGTGATTATCCGCTTTTTGTGCCACAAGCGCGAACTCCCATTTGGGCGATGCTGCGATTCCAAAATTACCGAGTCAATACAAAGCTGAACGTTAACACGCAGCAGCACTCTGACACGAGCCTGCGAAGACACAGGTTTGCCGGAAACAGTTTATCGCGTTTCAATCCTCTGGAGTCGTAACCCATAAGGCCAACCCGATATATCTCGGATATGCGCACCCTACAATGTGGAGGGGCCAGTCGAGAGAACGCCGTCAAACGGTGCGCTCGTCTCAGAGCTTTATCCGTGAGGCAATGTGGGCACATCACACGACGTTCCGCGGACGAGTTAGCTGGTACGCGAAACCCAAGGTAATTTTCGAGATTTGGCTGTTCGAACTTCGGACCTCGATGGCCGCATCTCTTCATCGATCTCTTGCGTATATATAACCACCTCTCTCGCACGTCCGCTTCGGCCACGTGGTTATAACCAGACCATCCTCGCGCGCAAACACGGCGATAATCTCAGTGTGAAGTTTGGTAATCGATGAAAAAAGTGCCTCATGTCATTCCGACTAGGCAAGTTCATGATTGGGAACCTGCCAAACGTTTATCATCAGGAAAACAATTCGCTTGTGCTCAAAAGCCCTCGGCCCCGCTGCTTACTATGACCATCGTGACATGTGGGTAGATGTGCCATTCATTGTGAGGGTTTACCATGCAGGCATGAAGAGCCCTGGGAAATGTTAGAGACCTCTTGAGATTTCTTGGCCATGCGTTTACCAACCTCCAGTGACAAACTGTGGGTGGTCGACGGGACGGAAGTCCGCAAGCAGAGGTTTCCATGGCGAACGCACACGAAACGGCGTTTGACGAATGACATTCGGAAAAGAATTTACAGTATAACCTTACAGATCCCATGGGAGCGCACAATGCTGTATCTGGAATCCATATGCCATCGCTGATTAATTTATTGCGTTATGAAGTTCCACACCGGCATGAAACTCAAATACTTTGGTACTTCAACGCTGATTGGACCTATAGAAATTATACGCGGGAGCACTTGACGGAGCCACAAGTGCGTCATGTGCAAATTGCCTGGCTAGGTCGTTGGAAGAGAAAACCGGTGCCTTGTTACCGGGTCCAAACTGATCTTCTGCCCTATCCTGGGAGTACGAGGGAGCTTCTGGCATTCGTGGAACATTCCTGGGTTGTGACGCGCTTGGCGGGGGGGACGGAGGTGAAACGTGATCTCCACACTTCATGGGATCCAAAGTTTCAAGCGAGTGGATCTTTTGCTGTTGCAAAGGAACGGAACCAGAAGGCGCGACGGGTCCGTGAACGTCCTGATCGAAGGAGTGGTAGAAGGGTTGCGATGGATACGGGGGCGAGCAACTCCGTAGCACGGGGGCAACGTGGGGTCGATCTGAGTGGGGTGATCTACTAGCGGAAATTCCTACTGTCTTGCTCATTGTGAATTCATCCCCGGCAGTACTGAGAGGAAGAATTGTGCGTAGCGGATGCTGTGAGGTTAAGATGTTCGTGGCGACTGTAGGGTTCGCCGTAGGGACCGTGATCGGGGTCAATCCTGCGTATTCTTGTCAGGATTCATGCAACGAACCTGGGCCCAATCCTTGGATTCCTGTGTGGGTAGGTCGCCGATATGCTTCTTGAATTGAGCGCTCAGCTTCGGGTCTATACATTTCCTGGTTCAAAAAATCTATTGGGTTAGGTATCCCAGAAGGGTGAGAAACAGGAATGATAGGAATGTTCTGCTGGTTCCTGAGTGATGTCCCAATATCTGGTCTGCCAGATGATAGATTTTCATACGCGGGACTGTGTGTATCCGATGAGGGCCCTCCCATGTCAGACATAGAACGTGTGAGAGTATCGATGGCATCATTGTCCTCAGCCGCATTAACGAGAGGTCGAGAGTCACGCCTAGCATGGCTGACCGTGTTCGAACCTTCTGGAGGTCTGGGGCCACTGTTATTACGGACTATCAGATGAAGGCTGAATTCAATAGGATTGAAATGTGCACCTTTGCAGCGCTAGAGGTGGAAGGAACGGCTGCCCACTTTGCTTAGCGGTGGGTTTAGTGTAATGATTGACCAGAGGTGGGGAGCTACTCGTGCTTTTGAGAATCGCAAGAGGGTCGCACAAATTCCTTGTAAACTGGCTATCCGGAGAATGTGAAGATAACACTGATAGAGGGCGAGAATAAGAGGGCAGAAGGGGCGCCATGGATGGTCCGTCATGCGGGGCTCCACTCGAAGACGGTATTGATGACATGGACAGGGGCTCGTTAAACCATTTGAAGTCAGTTGGAACGCTTGGTCGGTGAGACGACGATGGATCAGATGGGCGCCAGGTGGGGATAGATGAAAGTGGTATTTTGGTGTCTTGAAGTATGTATTTCCTCGTACATACAGAATACGAGGTTTGATCCAGGAGAGCGTACGCTGATACTTTCCCGGGAGCATAAGCAGTAGAATCGTGTGAGAACGGGGAAGGGGACCGTGACGGTGGCGTTAATTGGGAGGAGGGTGCCTCTATTACTTCCTGGGGTAGAGCTTCGGGGTGCACCACGGGTGATCTTCTTGTCGCCTGGAGATCGTCGAAAGCTGGTGGAGGAAGCTGCTCGTCGACGAGCGAATATAAGGGAACGTCTTCGTGATGGACCTCGGGCGGTGGCTGGAGCGAACTATCGGGCGGGCCATGTCCGTGAGGGATGGCCGCAGATGGTTGGATGACCACTGGCACAACACCAGTCACAATCTCTTCAAATAAATCGGATGGTCGCTCGTGTTCTTCGAAGGGAGGCGGTGAAGATGAAGCGGGAGTCAGCAGCTGTTGCTCCAGTGGCGAGGTCGAAGGTACCACCCCATCTACGGCAGCAGGCGGATGAAAGTCCCGATGATTCTCGACGGATACTCCCTGTAGGCTCGAAGCTTTATGAATACTGGGTACTGAGGTACTGTGGGACCGAGGTGCCATCGATGCAGTTTGGGATTGGTGGAGCACCGAGCGAGAATTCCGGACTCCAGATTGAGGAGTGAAGTTTTGTGAGGAGGAGTAAGATGCGAAAGGACTAGCCGGGTACAACAGACGAGCCACGGGCAAGGAGTTTGGGATTTGCAACACCGGCAAAAGCGACTGAGGACGCGTCGCACCCACTTCAGGACTGGTAGGGCCCCGCGACGGCAACCCATGCGTAGCGATACTACTGTGGTATAGACCAGGGGGATTGAGAGGTTGCAAGACTTCTGAGTTGGTGTCAAATAACGAAGTCGAGGGCGACGTTTCACGACGTGATACACCACACGAAGCTTGACTCCCACTATTTATCGGTAGAGCTGAGAAAGATGCATGTTTGATTGGCGGTAGAACAGGAATGCTGCTGAAGGATAGAGTTGAAGACTTGCCGCTCAGTGCGCTCGCATAGAGGCGTTGAGCAAACGACAGTCCATGTTCAGCAGACCCAGGGTCGCCAAGGTGCGAGGGGACTTGCGGATTGGCCTCTCCCCCCCTCTCTAGTTGCCTCCTTTCGATGGTATGATACAAGGCGCGGTCGTGGGTTTCCCCAGTTTTCACAGCACTCGCATACGCTCGGGCAGGAGTTACTACGCCGATCTCAACGACGCTGAGTGGGTTCCTAGCATTCCGACTATCTGCAGAACAGATTGACCTGTGGTCATCAGCAGGGTCGCTAGCCCATGCAAGGTGATAAGCCTTGATCCGTTGGTTGGTCGAAAATAACTCACCGCGAACTACCACGCCCAAGCCCCGGTTGGCTTTGCCGGGGGCTGAGGTGCGAGCTTGCGCCATCGTGACAACTCATTCGCGCTTTATCGTTGGCGAAGACCACGGTTGCGAGTAGAAAACAGCAATAACCTGAACATGAATACACTGCAACGAGGCAAACGTACCGTTTTTTCAGAGCGCTCAGGGACACTGGCAGGCCTATGTAAGCTGTTCAGGAGAGCCTCTGCACGTTTACCGACTAGGCAACATCGGCCTGGACCCAGTTGGTAACTCGAGGCACAAATTCAACGTTTTAATCACAGTACAGCCAGGCTTAGGAACAAAATGGGACCGGTAGTCGGACACATCCCTTGAATCTTTGAAGACACTCAAATAGGTACAAGTGGTTCTACAAATCCACTAGGTGATGAAAAAGGAAGAACTTGGAGGGCCTCTTCAGTCAGCCACTTTGCAATCGGTCACAGTAAATTACCAGCCGCCATCAAAAAAAGTCGCCTTGGTTGTCATCCCAGCCGTCTTGGTAACCTGCCGAGCAAAATTCAGGAACCAATCGGTGCATAAATCCAGTACGAACCCTGGTCAAAGCCCTCTTCTCTCTCATATTCGTTATGATCCTCGACGGCATCCATCAGGAGGGCACCGCCTACCAGGCCTGCACCACCTGTGTTCCAAAGTGCAGGTTAGTTTCAACTACATCGAGGTACTACTTTCACGAACCTGCCAAGAGTGCTGTTCCCATACCAGGTCCTTTCTTCTGCTTGCGCTCTTCGTCAACGTAAACGACTCGTTCTTGAGCTCCGGGATAATAGCCTAACAAAACACGTAATTTACGTATTAGTGCATACCGAGAAGTATCGAGATGCCCAACACACACCTCTGTTCTCGGGAGGGCGCTGTGAGTAGCCAGGAGGGCCATAATGTTGACCAGCGGCGTATCCACCTGGCGGGCCATTGTAATAACCTTGAGGGGGAGGAGCTCCATATCCTCCATATCCTTGCGACGGGGGCCCACCGTATGGGGAGCGGTTGAAGGAGCGATCAAGGGAAGGAGCGCTGGTCGGGGGTGCGAATCCCTGAGGAATGGGGCCAAGGGGATGTTCCCAGGATGAACGCGGGGGTTGCTCGCGTGTATTGACGTAGAACCTGAATACCAGAATGAGCACAGTTCGCTAATACTATCAATGGATGGAACACCATTGCCTGTACCTACACAGGAAGATTATCAATCAGTGTCAATCGGGGAGAGAGCGGCTGGAGATACAGACTCCCAGTTGTACTGTTGTATCCAGCCATAAGGAAGTTCTCTCGTGTCTGAGTTGGGAGGAGGAGAGGCCATGCTGGCGGTAAGAGAAACGACACAAGCTGGGTGTGAGAGGATCTGATGGATTTTATAGATACTGCGCGCCGGAAGCAGTGCACACGATGTGTCTTGTGGACATGGCTTTGCTGTCGTTTACGCAGCATTGACGCAGTATTTACTTATAGAGCGGCCCGAGCAGAGACAACATTTACAAGGCAAACCGCAGACAAACTGGCATGTTCATCAGACTGGCGCCCAGTATCCTATATCGTAGAGAAATATCAACAAAAAACGCGTATAGTATCAGCAGACCGTCGACAGAAAACCAAACAAACAGCGATGTGTGACGTGTCATGAGCGAAATGAACACTGGATCATTGCTTTCCGTCATTTACTTCCTCTTATCAGCTTTTTTCGCCTTTTTGGCAGGTGGAGGAGTGGGCTCTTCGTCCGACTCGTCCGAACTTTCGTCGTCAGATGCTTTACCTTCAACTTCTTTCTCCTCTCCAATCGATTCGTCGTCAGAGACCGCTTCTGACTGTTCATTGTCCGATGACGCGGCAATTTCTGCTGGTTTAGGTGCAGGCTTCGTTGGTTTCTATTACTGTCCCTCAGAACCTGGATACATAAGGCTGATAAACAACTTACGGAGGCGACCTTCTTCTCGGGCTTCGCAGCGGGCTCAACCTCTTTCCTTACCGTCTTGGAGGTCCCTTCTGATGGGACATGGTTCGAGTGCAACGCATTGTATTTGGCCAACTCCTCCTCGTGAGTTAATTTGGCAGCACTCACTCGGTCGAAGTAGGGCTAGTCGCGAAGATAAGAGGGGTCGATAACGAAAAAGAACTTTTGCACGATTACCTTTTTTTTGTCCGAAGGAAGGCCATTCCATTGCTGAGAGATAAGACCCATAAGTTCCCTGTACTGGATGTTCGGGTTCGCGTCGCGAACAACATTTCGAATCTCGTTCTGGAAGAGGATGTACGCAGAGGGAGGGGCCTTGGGAGCATTAGGGTCCTTGGGCTTTTTCTCTCGTTTTCTTCGTTTACCGCTTTCGTCCACCCCACCCAAGAGCGTGAGCTTGCGTTTCCTCGATGGGGCAGGAATCGCGTCTATGGCGGCCTGCAAAGCCTCTACGACCTCAGGATCATCAAGTGGCGCTTTGGCGACCACCCTGGCAAGTACGTCTGCGAAATTGCCAAACTGGCGCATCGCCTCGGCAGCAGTGGATAGTTTGGAGATGAACTGCAGGTAGATTGGAGTATTCAGATAAGCTGTTGTTGCTACGACGCGCACACTGACCTCAGTCCTCGTCGTGTCCGCGTCAGAGGGCTGTTCCTTGGGAATTTTGGGGGCCATGACCAGATGTAAGCGTGTAGACGCGTTTAGAGTAGTTCGGGAGAGAGAGACAAGGAAGGACTTGGTAGTGTGAAAATCGACTAGTGTTGTTGATAGCTGCAATTATAAGCTTTTGTTTGTTGATGCCTATTGGGTTCGTTACATTGAAACCCAGGTAAGCATTGCTATTCATACAATTGTCGGCCGGCGCACACAAGTGTCCTACACGACCAAGGCGATGGTAGTGATCATCGTACCTGTAATAAGAAAATTCGTAAAGACCCAAGAGAGCCAACAGCATGGAGTCATGACCTACTGTTTATCGCACGGGTATAAACGTAGGACGCAGTTCCTTGTCCAGACCTGAACCATATGGAATCATGTACATTACATCGGGTGGTGCCGGCGTCGCTCGTCGCGGCCAGGGAGACATCCTGGGCTTGTGGACGATGGAGATAGGACGATCGCTTCAGAAAGGCTCCTGCGCACCGCTTCCAGTGGGAGCCACAGCCCGTGCCGTCGTGCCGTTGATGGATTTGAAAGAACGCTTGAAGCGGAGATGAAAACGATGGCGACAATAATTGCTCCCTTGGCTGGTCAGTGCGCCTCAATCCTCAGCACCATCACAGAGACAGAACTCGCAGGCGGTTGAGCGTGGCGACCTGTTGAACGCCCTGCGAAAGGTGAAAAGGCTTGTATACCGTCTGCGTTTCTTCTCTTCCTTTCCGCGTCTCGTTTGCACAGAAATAAGCCGTTTAGTGTTGCCCAAAAACGCTTGAGAACCAAGGGACGGCAGGAAAAAAGAGAAAATCTGTCCAGATGGATAGTATGTACCCGAATGTGCCAAATCAATGGCCGCAGAATGTCCCCGACCCCCAGCACGTCCATGTTGACGGCACACCGCCCTCAAACGACGACTGGAAAGACCGTTCAGCGCCCAGCACCAGTGCGGCTGGGTCAGCTGCTGCGCAGCCAAGCTTGGATCTGAGCGACTTTGGATTGGGCGACATACCGGGTAAGCACTTCTCCAGGCGCCCATCATCAACGAGCTTGGTCCATCGGTCTCGAACAAAACTGTTGACGTTCGCATCCAACAGGGCCGTCAACGTCGACCTCAATATCACCGCCACCTCAATCATACTATGCCCATCCATATCAAAGCTTCTACATCTCCACCGTCCCTGCCCCATACAATGCTATGGCATATGGTTCTATGGCTTGGCCGAGTTCTTCAGCACCCTTACCACTCTCGAATTATTCGACTTTAAACGGTGCGACCACGTCGTCACTATCGCAGCCCTCGACGTCGCAACAGCAGATGGCGTCTCCTCCACCCCCTCAGCCCCAACTAATGATCGAGTAAGTGGATCAACATTTTTGAGTCTGCGGCGACTAATGCTCATCCCACAGCCCCGCATTGACGACGATCAGTGATACGGAGACCGCTCGACCATATTCACAACCTTCCAACCAAGTTGTGCCAGCAACGCATCCGGCTCAGTCACGACAACAACAACCCCAGTATCCGTATCAGCAACCTACATTATCGATTAATCCTTCTTATGTTCTTCCCTCGCATTTTTATTCGCATTCCCCACAGCATCAACATACACAATCTCAATCTCCACCTACCACGCTTTCTCCTCATGTCCTTCATTCCCCCTCCACTTCCATGACTGGTGCCTTGTCTTCCTTTTACTCTCCATCCACGTCATCTACATCGACCAGTACCTCCGCGGTCCCGATCAACCCTCAGGCCCGAAAGGACAAATTCTCGGCTGATATCAGACCCCTTCTCCAGCCCAATTCATTCACTGGAGCTGGCGCAGTCAACTCTCTTGTTTTGCACATCGACAACTTTGGTTCTCAGGATGTAGACCCGACTACCCGGCTGGAGATATTGACGAAAATCAGAGACAATGCCGGAAATCATTATTTCCGAGCGTGGCTGGAAAATATCGTTGCGATGGATATCACTCGCGAATGGCTGAAAACTGGTCTCATGGCTAAGAGCGATAGCCTTTTAGTTGAAACCATAATGCCGTTGCTCCATGTCAGTTTGATTCGAGTTGCTGGAGCACGAGATGAGCCTGATAAGCTCCCTTTAGATTGTGGATAGGCTTCCTATGACGGTTGATGCCCTGAAGGCGTCGAAGCTGGGCAAGATCATTGTCAAACTAGTCAAGGAACCACCAGCACCAGGTGAGCGCCGTCCCAGCGTAATTCATTATACCCCTGCATCCAATGGAGATATACATACGTCTGCCCCTGCATTGAAACGTGCTCGTCTGTCGTATCATAATCTAAGTGAAAAACTTCATGTATCTAACAATTGTCTGTCATTGTCCTGCCGCAGCGATCAAGGATATGGCGTCGAATTTAGAGCGGAAATGGCGTCAGTTGGTCGAAACTGCCACGAAACAGGTAGAAAGCGATCCGACTGAGGGTGAGTCACGTCAGTTTGTTTCCGTGGTCCGACGAGCGCTAACTTTCATTCCAGATGCGAAACTAAAGAAACGGAAGCTGAACGAGCCACCGGCTGCTAAGGCACCACCACCCGCCAAGAAGGCTGCCATCACCCCTGCACCATCATCCTCGAAGGTAATCGTGAAGAAGGAAGCCAAGCCAATATCCCTACCTGTCAAGGACTCGCGATCGGATTCGTCATTTTTCTCGGCTCCGAAACCCAAACCGAAGTTACCCAGCTTCAAAAAGGCCCCAGTGACTGTCAAGAAGGAGCCGGATACGAATGTTGCACAACCGTCGTCGATCGATCCATTCCAGGAAGCGCTCAAGTCAATGGGTAAAGGACGGAAGGCTTCTCCAGCCGTGTCCACGCCCCCTTCGATTCCGGCTGCGAGCACGCCTCCCGCAGGCAATGCCATTGGTAAGACGAAGCGAAAGTCGGTCTCGTGGGCACCGGAAGGTCAACTGGAGTCGATCCGGCTGATTGAACGTGCGGTCTACGACGATGATCCAGTAGATGTCAGCCCTCTGCTCTATTTTCAATTGTACTGTACATTGATATCGCGTGTCTTGGACTCGTCCGATAGGGTATACATACTGCGCACAGTCTTCGCGATCTTGATCGGGGAGAAGGGGCGGCGTTGCATGCACATTTGTTCGAAGAACTCATTGACTGGACGGATCCAATAAGTGAGTCGCCGAGATCATGATGGAACCTGTTCGATCGCTGACAGCAGGACCAAAACTTCATTCTCATAGCCATTGATATCCCGATAGATATCGAACTAACGCAACGCGGTCTGCAGAGCGTGGAGAAGACTACTCAAGAGGAACGAGAGCAGACCGCACTGGGTGCGCTATATATGAACGCGGCGCAGATACCAGACAGTCCGGCTGAGCCTACCGCGTTCATTCCGGAGGAGGATGTAGACGCGGACGTCAAAATGATGACGGTGGGACCGGAGAGCGATATCATCTTTTGGAGTGGGGCTGTACAGTCGCCGCAAGTGTCGGTCGCAGACCTGGTGAACCAGCTCGCAGCTGGTGGCGTAGATCATCCAATGAACGGCTCCACGGCAGGTAGCGGTCTGCTGGTAGGCTTTGACTCGAACATTCTGTCGTCCATACCACCAGAGCAGATGCAACAGTTGATGCAGCAAGCACAGGCTCTACTCAATCCCGGGCCGGGGCAAGCGTCGGGTGGCAGTGGACAGCCACCGCCATTTGGTGGTGCGAGTCAGACGCCGGGTTGGAATGCCCCGGGCCAGTTTCAAGAGTTCGGGCCGGAGTTCGCTGGGGACGATGCCGGCGCTCGGGCACGATGGGCAGCGGACAGGGGACGAGGACGTGGGGTTCGTGGGCGCGGTGGTCGAGGGAAGGGCGATGAGGGCTCGTATAGAAGTAGTAAACGAAGACCATGCAGTTTCTTTGCGGAAGGAAGGCAAGCATCAATCACATCTGAACTGTTGGAGAGTGGAAAAAAACTGACGACCCGTCCTTCGTGGTTTTGCAGATGCAGATATGGCGATCAGTGCGACTTTAGCCATGAACCGATTTTCTAGTGCATGTTCACCATTCCATGTCCAGTTTCCGTCTTTTCATCCTTTGCATACGATACTGTTATGATCCTATGTTGATTACTTGGTCCATCACGCGCACGGTCCGGTCAATCGTGGTTCAAATTCCCCTACCAATCAATCGCATCATAAAACGAGGTTAATCTTATTTATTGGGCGTCGGGTCGGTCATACACGCTGAATGCCCAGCTTAAATCACCGCGAAAGCAGTTTGCAATGTTCGGAAGAGCGTCGTAGTGGTACAGAAAGCTATAAATAACACATTGATGAAGGCATCACCAGAATCCGAGCACCAGCAACACGGTTCACGTCCTGCCAAAGGATAGAAAGATATATGTAACAGCCAGATACACGCGAGCGCTCGAAGGAGGGGGCTGAGATGATGACCATGCACAATCACAATATACTTCCGACGCCTCGATAGCGACACAAGATATTCCACAGAAATCCGCCAGATGCTAACCGTTCCGCTTTTGTCTACGTGTCTTTTTTGATTGTGGTTCAGCGTTGCCGATTGTCGGCGAGTTGGTATCGTTGGGCTTGCGTTTGAGGGTTGCCGCGGTCATCGTCGGGGTAGATGATGTCAGTCCCGCCTGCGAGGGAGCGGGAGGCTGATTAGGTGCTGGGGGAGCGGGGCCGGAGGTGGGGAGCTTACTCTGCTTTGGGGGGACATCAGCAGAGGGCGGCGGTGGAATATTTTGAGGTGAACTGCCTGGTGGCATAGAGTGTATAGAGATAGCTGATGGTGACATGCCCTGATACAGCGCCGACGTGGGTGGACCGCCGTAACCGTGGAAACCCCCAGGTCCACCACCGCCTGGAACTGGACCCATGTATACACCATTGACATTTGGGTGATGTGTTGCCTCCCTGAGTTTCTTTGCCAGCGCTGAGAGTGCATCTACGTGGAGAATGTTGTCAGGCGGCGTATTCATATGTATTCGGGAGTGGCGTAGCTACCCATCGGCCCCAGTTGCGTTTCGCTTGCGAACGCAATCAAGTCTGTCATCTGACTTACACTCTCGGCCAGCTGCAAAATGAAAGCGATCTGGATCATCTCTTGAAATAAATGTCATGTGGTACGGACCTCCAGACATCGCATAGTGGCTTGCGGGATGCCAAAAGCGTTGACCGGTTCGCCTGGTATTGATGCATGGTCGATCAAAATGCGAGGGTCATCCCATTGTCTATCCTCCTCTCGTTGACCGACAGATGCACCATTGGGACTGGGGGTAGGTGCATTACGCGAACGAGGTGTCTTGGGTGTTTCGACAGTACGTTGACCAGCGATACCGTCGAGGGAAATAAACTTTTCGTGCGTATGTGCATCGAACTGAAGCTGATCAAACCTGAGCATAAACGGGGCTTGCTGGGGTTGTGCGGGACTTGTGAGTGGAATGATGAAGACGTGGACCGTCAGGGGGCCGCGTAGCGTGACCGTGTATCCGTTATTATACTTGTACGTCCATACTGCGCTGACGCATTCCACGACTGCGTGATGTTGAGCAATAAGTCTCTCTCGCGCGCCATCGAGTGACAGTGTCATGGACTTGACACCCGATTGTGTGGTCACCAAAAAAAACCGGGGTAATATGGGAACGCCGATTTCTGAACGCGGTGCCGTCGGTAATTAATATCAACCTTGCGATCAAAGCTGTCACATAACGGCGAAGTAACGTACCGAACGGTTTAGCTTCGTTCCTCTGGTTATCCTTCCACAAAGTGACCTTCATGATTGCCTTCGGCGTAAAATATTCTTGCACTAGGGCGGTCCAATATGATAATTGATGTTTCTAACAAAGAATCCGGAGTAAAATCAAAGTTAGCGAGAAGGTTGACAGCAAGCGAAGAAAGGAACTGACAAGAGGATTCTCGTTCGAAAGTTGTCCACTAAACTGCAGTAAACGAATGAGCCCTTGACCGAGCCCCAGTGGGGGGGCCACCCTGCTCATGCGAAGCATCAAGATCTCGTTCCAGAATACAATCAATGATGCTTGGAACTCACACAGGATGCCGTGGGATGACGGAGGGTTGAAGTTGTGACGTACTCGCATCCGAGGAAGTCGCGTTAGCAGCAGGCGAATTTGTGGTCGGTCCCTGCGGTGGGCGAGGGGCTATGGGCTGCTGCACCGACGGGGACTGTCGCTGCTGGCGAGGTGATGACTGAGGAGGTTGGGTATGGGGGGTTATTCGGGCAGAAGTGAGAAGTCCAGATGAGGAAGAGGGGAGTTGCGATTGAGTGCTCCGTGGTGTGTGTGATGGTCCTGCCTGTGATGGTGGGCGACCTGGCGGTCCTTGTGGCTGAGACTGTGGTCGTTGTGGTTGCTGCTGCACATGTGCAGCCATAGGATCTGACGGAGAATGTCGATGGGGTGGGGGCATTTGTCGTGGTGGTACAGAATTCCCGTGAGCAGTGCTAGGATGTGATGGAGGACGTGTTGGTGGCGGAAGATTCGGTTGTGACACGAAATGACCGCCAAAGTTGTCATTTTGTTGAAGCTGCTCGAACTGTTGTGCAGGGGTAGGCTGAAATGAAGAGCGAATTGGGGTGGAGGTATTTTGGAGACCTTCGCCGATGGACTGTGGTATTTCGAGAGCGTCATTTTGGGAAACGGGGGGAGTAAAGGGGAATGCAGCACCGGGGTTCGGTATTCGGCCTGAACCAGCGACCATGTTCTGGGAGAAATGGCTGTTCTGAAGGGCCACAAAAGCGTTCTCAGGATGGCTTATCGGACGAGGACCCGGTGCTTGGGATGGGCCGGGCTGGCCCATGATCATGTTAGAGGCAGCATGTTGTTGCTGAGAGTGGGCACCTGGGCGGGGTGAAGAGGTGAGGGAGGGGGCATGATGAGGATGGCCGGGAGCGGTCGGCTGAAAAGAGTTTTGAGATAAGGGCTGTTGGAGACCCGCCTGCGGCATTCCAGGGGGTTGCGGCAGACTGTTCATAATCTGGGATGGCACGGAGGGTGCCCTGAGAGGGTTCTGTGGCACAGCGGTAGCGCTCGGTTGGCGACCCATTAAATCTGGGGAAATTGATCCCGAGATGGAGGGAGGCAAGCGACACATGATGGGCTGCTGAGGGGCACGAAGGTGGGCAGACATATTAGACTGTGAATTGATGGCCATGTTGATACCATTGAGGGAGGGTTGGGCGGGATGCATGCCAGGGGCATGTGAGCCGGCTTGATTGAGGCCCTGAGGATGAGACTGGACACGGCGAACAACCTGTACACTGTTGACGCCTTGCTGCATCATGCCTGCAGGAAAAGCCATGGATTGGAGCGGGTTATGTCCGAGCTGGGTCATATGGGATGCGCCGGGGGGCGCAGCGGATGTATTCATCTGTGGGTTCTGACCCTGCTGTATTGCGTTCTGATGCATCTGGTACCTCGCTGCGGTGGCCTGGAGGGTCGAGTTATTGTTGTTCTGGACGCCGGTCGCGAGCATGGCTGCAGAGGGATTTGGAGCGTTGCGCATGAGGCCGAGGTGGTTTGCGGACTGCTGCTGCTGAGGAGGCTGCTGCTGGGAGGGGTGAAAGTGGGGGGAGTTGATGGGGACCTGGGTGAGCTGGGGGATGTTCTGTTGTGGACGCAACATGTCGGGAGGATGCCGAACGTTCATGGCAACTGGGGGAGAGTCGGGAGACGGGCGAAACGGGCGAAAAAAGCGGCGAGGAGGCGGGGACGGGGCGAGGACGGGGCCAGAGCAAGGCGCAACGGCGGGGAGAAACGGCCGGGGAAGGGGGGGACAGAGAGAACCGCCGCGGCGGGGCAGTCGCGACGCAGATCGTCTTTGTCGGCGGGGACGACGGCGGGGAGGGCGGGGGCCAGTAGAGAATATATGATAAATGGGAAAAAATAAAGCAAGATATGATATTTGTGATATTTTTCGCGGAGAAAGATATGTCAGAGCCTCGACAAGCACGTCGACGGCAGACTCAAACTTGCTCAGTACCCACACTCCCACACCCTCTGCCACGTGCGCGTCCCTGCCACACACCACTCAAATGGTCCGCAAACTCAAACATCACGAGCAAAAGCTTCTCAAAAAAGTCGACTTTCTCGCCGTGTGTGCACCCTCCGACTCCTCGAGACCCTCCTGACCACCGTGACAGTGGAAACAAGATACCAACGTTCGCGAGATCAAGGTCCTCCGCAGATACCACATACAAAACCGAGAGGATTACCACAAGTCAGTCCCCTCCACACACCCTGGCAATCACTCATCTCCCCCAGATACAACAAGCTGTGCGGCGCTATCCGCTCGTATGCACACCGCCTCTCCATGCTCCCCGCACAAGACCCCTTTCGCGTCCACATGGAGGGCCAGCTCCTCTCCAAGCTCTACGACATCGGCGTCCTCACCTCACAGGCAAAGCTCAGCGACGTCGACAACAGGCTCACCGTCGCTGCCTTTTGTCGCCGTCGTCTCGCTGTGTTCATGTGCATGAGCAAAATGGCCGAGACAGTCAGTGCAGTACGTACCCTCGTACACTTTTCTGCCACGCACGCACACACCGCCCCAGGCTGCAAAGTTTATCGAACAGGGTCATGTCCGCGTCGGTCCCGATACAATCACTGATCCCGCCTTTCTCGTCACGAGGCACGTCTTTTTCGCTCCGTCGCATATATTCCCTCACCCCTCCCCAGGCACATGGAGGACTTCGTCACTTGGGTCGACACCTCCAAACTCAAGCGGACGGTCATGGCATACAACGACGAGGTTAGTCCTTCCGTGACCTCTCCCATGACCTTGCTAACCGCATTCAGCTCGATGATTTCGATCTGTTGTGAGCCCTCGCTACTCTGCGTGTCGTGGCAGGCTCGCAAGCCCGCCACTCGCGCTATCATTTTTGGTATACCGTCGTCCCTGTCCGATCCCGGACTTTGCACGGAAATGTTCCAAAAGTGTCAGCATGTCATCGCATTGCGCTAGTATGTAGTACTTCCGTCTTGCGCACTTACGTCTATGCGATACCTTGTACCCATCCCTGTATCTGCTTGTTTCCTGTACTGTACTAGCACCGAGGATAACGAATGTGGTTTTTCACGCGAGCTGCCGCCGCGCCAAACATGCCAACTAGTAATTCAGTACACCCCGCTAACAAAGTTCAATCATAAGCTTTATTCTCCACAACCATATCTCCCTCCTTTACCTTTCTCCTCTTCGTTCTCTTACACGTCCTATCTTTCTTTCTTGGAGGCAAACAGCCACTAGCCTATCTTTTGGGTGTGCAGTGTTTCGACCTGAACGATGGCGGAAGCCGGCGACGGGAACATCAAGGTCGTGGTACGATGTAGGCCTCTCAATAGTCGTGGTACGCCTCACACACGCCGTCTCTTGACATATCTCATCACTCACTCACTCCTTTCCTCTCTTTCGTCGTCCCTTCCACGAACTGATCATGCAGAGCTCGCAAGAGGCGCCAAACCGCTCATCCGCATGCAAGGCAACCAGACGTTCCTGGGTCCGCCTGAGGTTGGCTCCGCCCAGGACACCAAGCGCGCCACGGAGCGGAAAACGATGGCCTTTAGTTTCGACAAGAGTTATTGGTCTGCTGGGCCTCGCGATGAGCCGGGGTATTGTTCACAGCAGACGTTGTACGACGACCTGGGGAAGGAACTGTTGGACCATGGGTTTGCGGGATTTAATGCGTGTATTTTGGCTTGTGAGTCTCTTGCCATCCTGTCACTCCGTCGCCCACCGTCATGCTGAAATACGGCACGCGTGTTAAGATGGACAGACTGGTGAGTGGCTTCCCTGCGGTGTCGAGCATGATCTATTCACACACCGACCTCGATAGGTTCTGGTAAATCTTATAGGTATGTTCCAAACTGCATCATGTATGTGCCCAAACTCCATTGACCTGGCCCATTGGATAGTATGATGGGATGTATGTACTCCACAGACTCGTACCGTCGCACTCATTGACAAGCCCCGTCATCTCAGATGGGCCCGACAAAGGAATTATACCTTTAACATGTTCGGAGTTGTTTGTACGCGTAGAACAGAAGAAGGCCAATGACCCCAATGTCAATTTCACAGTAGAGGTATCATACATCGAGGTATGTGTCACTCACTTGTTCGATATCCGTCGCCACAGCACGATGACTACAGATATACAACGAAAAAGTGCGCGACCTCCTGAACCCCAGAAATACGGGGAACTTGCGTGTTCGAGAACACCCAAGTCTGGGACCATACGTCGAGGATCTTTCCAAGTTGGTCGTGAGCAATTATGATGAGATGATGACGCTCATGGATGAGGGGAATAAGGCGCGGACGGTCGCTGCCACCAACATGAATGAGACGTGAGTCATAATGCTGCACTTTCCACATTTATCTGGGGTACTCAATGCACACCTGCTCAGGTCGTCTCGATCCCATGCCGTGTTCACCCTGCTGTTGACCATGAAGAAACATGACATCGACACGAACCTAGATACTGAGAAAGTATCCCGAATCAGGTCCGTGCTCATCTTTGGACCATTGACATTACCCCAGCTGAAGTCCACTTCCAAGCTTGGTCGACTTGGCAGGTTCAGAGCGAGCTAACTCGACAGGGGCGACCGGTCAACGTCTTAAAGAAGGTGCAAACATTAACAAATCGCTTACGACACTCGGAAAGGTCATCTCTCAACTCGCCCTCGCGAGTCAGGACGCAGGCAAAAAGGGAAAGAAGGGAAAAGGCGATGAATTTGTCCCTTACCGCGACTCTGTGAGAACGAAATTCTCGCCGTTCACTTGTTCCTTCGGCTCTGACGGACATGCTGTTGAATACTAGGTTTTGACATGGCTGCTCAAGGACAGCTTAGGGGGAAACTCGAAGACGGCTATGATCGCCGCCATCTCCCCGGCCGATTACGAGGAGACGTTGAGTACGCTACGGTATGCTGATCAGGCGAAGAAGATCAAGAACAAGGCCGTTGTAAACGAGGATCCGAACGCGAAACTCGTGCGCGAGCTCAAGGAAGAGTTGGAGCTGCTCAGGGGTGAGTATGTGCTGGATGATGCTGTGCGATGCATTTCCAACTGACTTCATCGCAAGCTCGCGTGGCGTCCTCAAGTGGAGAGGATACGTTTGACCCGCATATACCCCCGGAGAAGCAAAAGGTCACGTACCAGACGAAGGACGGAAAGATCAAGACGGTCACGAAGGCAGAATTGCAGGAACAGATGGAAACGAGCGAAAAGTTGATGCAGAGTCTGAATGAGACGTGGGAGGAAAAGTTGGTGAGGACGCAGGAGGTGCAGAAAGAACGAGAAAAGGCTCTGGAGGAGTTGGGCATCACGGTGGAGAAGAACCTTGTCGGTGTGCACACCCCGAAGAAGGCTAGTATGTTGCAAGCACCAAACCAGCGTCACACTGACATTTTTTTTGTAGATGCCCCACTTGGTGAACCTGGTGAGTAATGTTATGCGAAAGTATTGGATCATACGCTGAATGCTTCTTTTCCTCGTTCAGAACGAAGGCGAGCATTGGCACTACTTCATATTCATTCGAATTGATGACGCAGTTCACAGACCCATTAATGAGCGAATGTTTGATATATCAGCTCAAACTCGGTCGTACAATGGCATGTTCACTCATGTTCTGGTGTCGTTAACGAGTACTCAGCTTGAGAGAACAGGTCGGGCGCCTGGACAGCGAAAAACCGGCAGCAATCCGGCTCAGTGGAGACAACATATCCGAAGAGCACTGTGCATTCGAGAATGTCGATAGTAAAGTCACGTTACATGCCATGCCAGATAGCGTGACAGTAAGTGTGTATTTAGGAGTTCTTGCAGGCTTCTGACTTGGTCCGATAGTTCCTGAATGGAAAGCAAATCACACCAGGCCAGGTGAGTATCATGATGGTATTTGAAGAGGTTCGTTGTAATCGCGTTTGTAGCCGTACAAGCTACACTCGGGTTATCGAATCATTCTCGGTGCGTTTAATGTGCTAGCGTAGTCTGCAACCTTCTTCGTTGATTAATTCTTGTGCAGGGGATAATCATGTTTTCCGGTTTAACAACCCTGAAGAGGTTCGGAAACAGCGTGATCGAGCCACCGCCCGATCGAATTTACACTTGAGCGTCTCTGCCGCCGACCTCGAAGGTGCTGAGGTCAATGTTACACCCTCGACTCGCCCTCCGTCTAGATCCTCATCCGCGGGCGACGCTGACGTAGATTGGAATTTTGCGAGACGAGAGGCTGCTCTAGCTCGATTGGGCCTCGATCCTACGCTGGACAACCTTCCGGACGAAGAGATCAATAAGCTCTTTGAACGAATCACCAAAGTCAAGACAATGCGTGACCACAACTCAAAGCCACGGCCTGAGAGTAGTCTCAGCCAACGTGACGACGTGTGGAGTGAGTCGGGTCGGCCGTTCTCTAGCGACGCGATGACGGACGACACGAGTGTCGACGCCGGACCAAGCCATGGGAGCCCCAATATGGATGGCCCCCTCAAGGACGTTCAGCATCAGCTCGAGTCTCGTCTCCAGGCCATCTCGGAGTCTACTGAGGCTGAAGACCTGAAGGTAGAAAAGGATCACATGGAGCACCAGTTGAAGATGGTTCAACAACAACTCAAGCGACTCATTAATGCGCGTGCATACGGAGAACCGGAGGATGATGTTGTCGGATTCGAGCCTGTCATCTACACGGGAAGGCAGTTACGTTTGATACGCAAGGTCCTGGATAAATGGCGGGCCCACCGGTCTTTCTCCATGGCTGAGACCGTCTTGTCTAATGCCGTTCACGTAAAAGAGGCAACTGTCATCAGGTACGGAGTTTTTTGTGAGCTGACATAGAAGCAAGGTCGATAGTTAACTAATTTGAATTTTGATTGTAGCAAGGAATTCGGGAAAGATGTTTCCTATAATTTTACTATCGCCTCCGGTGGGTCGCTTGCAGCGCCAACTTCGGGCGTGGACAATATCGGAAGTCTCGATGGGTTTGGCGATGTTGCTGATCCCCGACTTGCCTCTGCGACCCAACCATCCGTTGCTATCAAAGTTCTTGACAAGAAACACTGTGCGATCTATACGTGGTCTCTAGACCGTCTCCAGCAACAGCTACAGCGAATGCGAAATCTAACGACTTATATCGATAGGCCGTCGTATACCCAGCATTTCAGCTCTGATAAACCCTTTTACGACTCTCCCCCGCCGCAGTTTTCTTTCATCGGCAACGCCCTCATATCCCTGGCACCCCTTTCGCGTCGCCTCTCCTCATCGTCTGTGGTGCCCATATTTTGCCGTTATACGGCAGAGGCAATCGGTTCCTGCAGGGTAGACCTCAAGATTTCCAGCGTAATCCAAATGTCCTCAAAGCATGCGTCCGGATCGACTCCTTTGACTAGGTCCAGCTCTCCAGCTCCATCCCTATTGTCTTCGGGGAGCAAGATCAGTTTTTTCCTGACTATTGATTCTATCAAAGGACTTTCGTCCCACGACTTCGCAGCTTTGCATCTACAAGTGCGATTATCTTCGTTCGTTGGATCGTCACTTGCGAACGAGGAGATATTCTCGTCCTCTATGCTTGATATGGAAACATCTTCACTGTCGGAGCTGAGGTTTCGGCGGACATTCTCCATTGTTACTCCTACCAAGGTTGTCAGTCACTTGCGACAAGGATATGCTCCCATAGAATTCTTCGCAGCTGTGAAGCCAGCTTACTTGGAACGCCTAGAACGATGGGACGAAATGCGCGAGCTACGAGTTCACCCGCGCCCGCCTTCCTCCATGAGCCAAGCCGACAGCAAATCATCAAATACGCAGATGATGCGGCGGTCCGAAACAGATTTCGTCATCGAGCAACTGCATGACGTTGCGGCCCGCGTTCAAATCCAAGAGCTTGCCGCGGACGGGGAGTACGTCCCCGTTCCTGTGGTCTCTCAGAGAAGTCTCGATTCGGGTGCATTCTTCCTTCATCAGGGGTTACAACGTCGTATTTTCCTGGAGCTCTCCTCTGATTCAGGACCTCAGCTCCCGTGGTCAAATGTTACCAAGGTCAGGCTGGGAAACGTGCGTTTACTCGATCCGAAGGGCCGAATACATGATTCAACATCAAAAGCCATGGTCACTCTTCCGTTACTGGCAGATCAGTCGGTTGAGTTCAAGCCCGACGGGACGGGATCGTTGGCGTCGGAAGCCCTTTGGGATTCGAGTGTTCACGACTCTGTGCTGCTTAACCGCGTCACAACAAATCCGTACCGGGTTATTCTGCAACTTCAGTGGGCAGTGGTGGTGGAGTCATGCAGCGAACCGGTTCAATTCTCCATGGATATCGCGGTGACGATGCAGACGCGGGATGCTCGTCCACCGAACCGTTTCCTTACCTTCCTCAGCTCAGGCAAGATTCTCTCAAGAATGAGTTCGATATTCAAAGTCCGTCTGTCGCCGCCCCTGACACGTTCACCGCAAGACCTCTGGCGTCTTGACACGTCGGAGAAGTACGTACGTGGAGAGGAGGTCTTACAGAACTGGAAGCCAAGGGGTATTTCTGTCGTGGAGGACTACGATCGGCTTGTCAAGACCGAAAGAAGAGCAGCTGATGTGCAAGCCGTTCGCGTTGTGCTGGCATCCTCCCGTGCGATGCCACGGCCTCCTCCATCAGAATTCGCGATGTGGGGTTCGGACACACTACTTCAGAAGACGATCACACTCTGGCAAAAACGATTCGGTCATCCCGACGAGGTTTGTCGAATCAGATATCATCCCGTGAAGACAGGCTCACAATGTGATTTTTCTGAACGCAGATCGCCCTGAGCCAGGTTCCCCTCGAGACGGACAAGCCCACCTCTACATCCAAAGCTAGCAGGGGCCTTGACGCCATCGTTAAATTTACTTCTACTGTTACCTTGGTGCCGTGCAGGCGAGTCTTGACGTATTGTCTGATGGAACTGAATAGCTAAGATCGACAAAAAAAATGTTTTCCTCACAGTGATGGCCCAACGAAGAGAGGACACCTGCTCGTTCTGACAGATGCCAGCCAAGACACCTGGGGCAAGCGGTGGTTTGTCCTTAGGAGGTGAGGTTCATCTTTTTTGGCAGCGCTGGACCGTATTCATATATATTGTAGACCTTACCTCCATGTGTACTCGAGTTCCAATGAACTCGAGGAAGTTGGCGTCATCAGCCTCAGCGGGATGAATATCGAATGTGACTCCAACAAAGAGGCTCTTTTCGGGGTGAGTCGAAGGCGCACAATGTCGGGCTCTTCGTCTGATGGGCCTGCTCATAGAAACAATTTTGTTTTACGCTGTTCACCGCAGCTAATTCGCACGTTCTCGCCGCGCCATCGTTGAAGGAATTACAGTCATGGACGTCGAAACTAGACCCTACTGGATCCAACCTTACTTAGACGGATCGTTCTTCCTCTTTTCCCTTCACGTCCCTTACTTTATTGGGCTCATACTCGTCTACATGTCTACACGTATACCATAGTTACCATACCAAATCTGTTTGTGCTATGCCCTGCAGACCCTAAGTATCTGATCTGAGGCTCTTTTGTATTCCTACCCGGCTTTGAGGGCATCACACGACCGAAAAGCTGTTACATGTTCTTCCCCATGTGGACGTCGAAGAAGAATTCCATGAAGCATATTAATGCTCGATAGACGCTCGACTTGTCGCGATTTTCATACGTGGTTGAGATGTACCCACGGACATCGCACGGAAATCCCCTCGTAACTTCAGTCAGATAAACTTTCGGAAGCACAGATTACAGAAGTTCCCAATGGAAATCATCGCATACCTCGAAGTTTCTCCGAGTCAGCGCGGGTGGAATCGGCTGGAGGGGTCTGAATCACGTAGCATAGTGCCAAGGGCTCGGTTCCGCTTTCGAGGTGCGTGTGCTCCCATCCAACAGAGTTTTGGCCATTTCGCTCTGCACTCTCACGTCGGAGTGGAGCGTACCAGCGCTGCGTGAATTCGTTCATTTTGCATGTGCAAGTGACAACCGCCACAGGATTAAACGACACGCTGCTCCCGTCAATCGTTCATTGACGACCATCAACAGGTGCGAACCGCGTCAACACCGGCGTATTGTCCCGTTGGCGGATTGCTTAAACTCCCCATCACTTCCGTTTTTCACCGGCCTTTCAGCCTTGTCGTTGCGTTCGCCCCACCCGCACTCTATCATGGCAAGCCTAGAATGGAGACGTTCATCTTGGGACATCACCGTTTGTCGGTAGTCCACTTTCCTGCATGTGGCAAGTTTAAATTTGCGTGTATTCGCAATTGCGGGATTGATTGGATCCCGATCCCGTTGGTTACTCATCGTGTGTCCCTGTTGCTTCAAGGCGAAAACGTCTATCAACTCGGTGCCCGTCTACCATAGGCTCCTCGTAAGCGAATTATCCCCATACGGCGAGTGAATGAGGGTGTCTGCTTATTTTTGAGTCTTGACAGAGGTACGGTGGGTAGGTCGGAGAGAAAGCAGATCTGCGAGCGTTCCGTCATCATGCGCTGGATGGAACGGAAAACCCCAGGAACAGAAGAAAATGCGAGTTATCGGACACATCGTCAGGTGGTTCAGATGCTTCGGATTGCAATGCTTAACCCGGCAGAAGGATCATTCTGGGTTCACAAACGTACAAGCTTGGTATGGTTTGCGATACCTCACGGGTCCATGTGCTTGGCGTTTTAGGATGGAACGTTTGACGCTGTGAGGTTGCATAGCTTGAGTGGAAACGCAGCGACAAAGCGGGTCGCAGGTCTCAATACTTGGCCCACAGCTTTTCACTGCCCATCGTCGGTACGAGCGACAGCGCCCAGTCCTACAAGTATCAGGGAATGAGTCGGTTAGCAATGACCGCACAGCGAAACGGAACTCGACATGCCCACCTCCGATCATTCGAACGCGCGGTTGTCAACCTACCTCCACATGCACCATAGCAACTATACCGCAGTCCAGCTGGGACCGCGTGAACGGGCCGGGCGGGCCTTTTGAAACAAGCACACTGCACTTCGCTGAACCGAGACGAAATGGGCAACATGTATCGTCGACAGCACAACGTCAGTGGGGGGTACTACTACTACTACTAGAGAAGATGGCGGAGATACGCAGCAGAACTCACGTCCGAGATTCGGAGAGCGTGGCTACGAAAGCGCCCGAGCGTGGTTACTACTGCATACGCCTTTGGGAAGACCGTTATCGATACGTCGTTCATACTACTACTACTACTACTACTACTATGTGAGGTTTCGGGTATTCTTCGAGAGTGGCGACGCGACCCTGTAGATGCGGCGCGATCGAACCCAAATTTGGTCCCGTCATGATGGATGAACGGGTTGTCCGAGCAATGAGGTGGAGTATGACTACTAGTACTACCCTGACTCCGAGTCGGGTGTGACATCGATGATCGACAAGTTGCACCCTCGCTGTGCACTGAGTATATACCTCGGTAGTACTTTCATCAGCCAGCATTTAGAGGACGGTGCGGGTGTTAATCCGTTTGTAAACTTTGATGCCGAGGACGGAACTAGGTAGTTAATACTACCGAACGTCAGAACTACGCTGGGCTGTGAAAGGCGGTAAATCTCTAAATCTGCACAGGCGTAGGGGTCCTCTCCGCGAATTAATAGGCCGTGCCTTGTATTCGAGGTTGATGTGCCTGGTCATGCGCTGCCAAGTTTGGTGCCACATGCAAGGTCTCGCGGCCCTTGTACTTCACTGGCAGGCGGACACTCGGAGCGTTTGAAGTTCACGTTGGAGGATCGCAAATCAAGTGTCATTCGAGATCATAAGATAAGAATATACGGTACGATGGTTGAGATACAGTATGTTTTGGCTCCACGCTGTACGGGAAAGATACGAGGGATATGGAAACAAAGAAACGCCGATAGGAATGGTCTATGATAAAGTGCATCTAGTAATGCAAAGGGGTTAACGAACGAAGTCTAGTATTTTGGGTGGGCTTGAAATGCGAGCCGGATGCATATATATAGATACAGAGCGAACGAAGGTAGTAGGGGGTCCCGGACTTGCTTTTAATCGCAGGTAGCCGGCCAGTCGTTCTAGATCACGACCGCGATTAAATCCAACTCGAGCAAGAGTCACTTGACACATACCGGCCGTGTGAACGTGAGCATATGGCAGGTGATGTACCCTTTGGCAAAGCCAGCTCCCGCATATGCGAAGAGATATTGCCATTTGCGCTTGAATGCTTCGTACTCCTGGACATCTTTCAAGGCGGGGTAATCTTTGACGAGCAAGTCTCGTCGAATATTTGCCTCGAGGCGGCGACCCCATTCACGGAGGGTTCGAGGGTAATCTATGGACAAAACACAGTTCAAGGGGGATCCATGGGGTTGGGTGGGATCACTCTTACGCGCAGCATGGTTCTCAACTCCTTCAAGGGTGAACCTGCCTTCCGAGCCGGTGTTCGCAGCTTCGATCAACGCAGTCGCGCTGGGCAAGCATGAGTTGGGCCACATGTAACGGCGCATAAAGTCTTCGGGTCTGAGATATTGCCTTGTCAGCAGGACAACACTCTCTCAAGACGTGACACTCACTGATAGGTGCAGTATCTTGATTCCGGGAACGTCGAAGCGCTGACAACCACAGTCGCGTGTCGTGACTTCAAAGCAAAGTCCACAAGCTTGAAGTATGTGTGATAATGCTTGGAGCCCACATGCTAAAATTGTATCGCTATGAGCAAGCATGCGATAGATCAAGTCACAGACGTGCTGACCTCCAACATTTCGATGCTGACGAAGGCATCGAATGCTTTCTCAAACTCGGCGGGTATCTCGCGATAATCCATCAAATGCACCCGAATGCGGTCCTGAAGACCCGCGGCGTTGACCCGCTCTTCTGCAAGAGCTTTTTGTTCTTTCGACAATGTCAGGGTGTCGACTTCACAACCGAATGTTCGGGCAGCCTAAGTTCGGATAATATCATATCAGCAATGCCGTTAAGAAGAACAGTGATTCGATTACCTCGATTGCCATGCCACCCCACCCTGAACCAAATTCCAAGATGCGGTCGCCAGGTCTCACCTTGGCTTTGGTAAGCACATAGCGAATTTTGCGTAGTTGTGCAGACTCCAGATCGCCCGGGAAGGGACCGTCAATTAAATCACCGCGGACGCCACCTTCAGCATCGCTCCACAATGCGCATGAGTACATCATTTCGTTACTGAGGAATGCCTAAAGTGCACGACATCAATGACGCTGTCATACAATCTCCTTTGAAACGCACCTTGAAGAGTTCGTTGGATTGGTCATAGCTTGCAATTGCATTCAAGCGGGCGCGAGAGCGGGTCTGTCCGAGGAACGCGTTCGATATTCCGGAAATTGCTGATGTTACGCGGCTGATGGCTGAGGACAAACCATCCATTCCGGACTCGTTGTCCAGCCAAAGCTGTCGGACGTCAGTCCCGAGTATATTTAATGGTGCGTCAAATGAACCTACATCCATCACAGCTTTCAGGCTGCTAACTTCGACGTCGCCCATCATGTAAGCTTCGCTGACTGAGAAAAAATACATGAAATCAAAGTCAAGACACAGGGATCCAATGTTGAGGCTTACAGCCTAGGTCTTGAGAGCTGAGGGGCAGGTCAGGTTGAGCACGACAAGGGTGGGAGTAGAGACGTACAAGAGGACGCGGGACCAGAAGTCTGGGTTAGTGATGGTTAGGTAGACCTCGTTACAACCCTTGGAGCGAGTTCCGAAATGATAAACGCCATGCGAGTCTGCAACAGTCAAGTATCCTCTAGTGATGGCTTTCTCAAGGACGGCGAGGACAGAACTCCGTGCTGGCAACTAGCATTAGATGCGTGAGACGACGGATGATGTAGAGCGGTACCATAGCTGGACAAGAGAGACTTTGGCTTTGGGAAGACGATGGATATCGAGGAGGGGGGGGAACGATAGAAATTCGCCGCTGACGAAAAGGTCAAGGCGGTGGAGGTCGCAGCATTCAGCATTGTGAGTGGAAGTGTGGGGAGAGAGGGGAGGATGGGGGATGAAGTTGGGGCGAGCCATGGTGCCCCTTTATACGGAGTGCGGATGGAGACAACCCACGAGCAGTCACATCGTAATTTTGCACATGCAAAAATTATTCAGTATCGTGCTC
The DNA here is from genome assembly GCA_038092955.1 of Boletus pseudo-olivaceus. Classification (NCBI taxonomy): domain Eukaryota; kingdom Fungi; phylum Basidiomycota; class Agaricomycetes; order Boletales; family Boletaceae; genus Boletus; species Boletus pseudo-olivaceus. The sequence goes on from JBBPRI010000038.1 coordinate 39,435, forward strand.
GGCAAAAATAGAGGGAGAATAGATTGCCCACTTGTGTCCGTCTAGGGATTCACGGGAAAATGAGAGACGGATCTCAGATCTACAGATGTAACGGAGCCAGAGCTGGCAGAGTTTGAGAAACATAGATCCGCTGGCAGCCGGGGGCAGTCGCATCGGAAGAAGTAGTAGGTTCAATATCAATCGTCAATTGACTCCACATTGTTCAAACGGTTGTGTCAGAATGGTCCTCACGATAACTCGGAGTAGTAGTAGTGATAATCAGCTCACTCACTTGGCCGTTGAATCAGGTCCCCACGCGACAAAAAAAGAAAAAGAAAAAGAAAAAGAAGATCTAGCCTTCAGTCAACTTGCAGGAAACATGAAGCGATCGGGAAGTTGCGAGTACTATAAATTGGTCTGCTGCGAACCCGTTAGCCAGTGGGACCGGCCAGGGCAACCCAAGCAATCCGAAATATCTTGACTCATCCGAAACAGCAAGTCCTCTCCCACCCCTCCCACACCCCAGGGTCACCCGGCGACACAATCGGGTTTCCATCAGGGTCAGGTTCTTTAGCGATTCGATCTTGTCGGGTCTCACAATCCGGGTTGCCTTGTCCAATCAACTCATGTTGGCGGTGTCTCGCCCAGGCTATAGACCAGTGACAATGTCGCCGTGACTCACCCTTCAACTACACAAACGTGGTAGTACCACTCTCCGCGAGACAACACTGGCACCCACTAGCTGCCATAACAGTCGTCTTGTCGTCTGTCCTGGTTTCAGTCCGTTCGGACTCTAACCGCTCCTTGTTGCAAACAAATAATACTGGTCAGACAGCATCCACAGTGTAATCATACATTGATCCTCCCGCCCTTGTCTACCTCAAACTTCCCGCCCTTACGCGTACTGATCGGTCTCACAGGTACTACGCCAATCTCATCTACAATCAACGACGACTTCTTGGGCTTCCATCGCTCATCATTGGCTACTCCGAGTTGGGTCGCGTGCTTCGCATGAGATAAATCGTCGTTGGACCCCATTCCAAGGTTCCCCTCTAGGACACCCCTTGGCGAGATTCTCCCATGCAAATCCGGCTCTTGTACGAATGACATGGGGAGCGCGACACACCCGAGTAGTCGTTGGCAAGCACTTTCCCTTCATCGCCGCATGTCGACCATTCATCCTCGAAGCATTAATCACCGCTCGCGCCACCATGCCACGGGCACATCTATGTACTAAGCTTCTCCGTTTGTATACTTCCCTGCGATATCATCGCTCAAGGACTGCGCCGACACATGCTGCAGTTCTCGCTAGTTTACGCTTCGCTCCTGTCAACTTGTCCAGTGCGCTAGCTTCGACCACTGCAGTATTCACTTTCTTGTCATAAAAGATGCGACCGTTCGACAAGGTCAAGCTCTCGCGTATCCACGGGCCCGATGTCTGAGACATTGTGAGCATGCCCTCATAACAATTACCGATCAAGCGGTGAGAAAGTCTACATTGCAATGTTAAAGCCTAATACTCACGCACGACTCGGATATCTCGCTCAGAGATCGTGTCAGTGTGTCCTCGTCTGAAATTGCACCACCCCTAGGGCCGCAAGTGCACCAGTAAGAAAACTTGCCATCCGGGGCCCAGATCGCTTCTCTCCTTCACACTCCCTTGACATCTCCTCTAAGCAACGTCAACTTATCTCGCACGAGGGCCATGTATGCATGTGTCAGTGGGTAGCACTGTGGGTATCCCATCAACCAAATCGTTCGAGACACTGCATTTTACGTCACAAGGAGCGGTTGGTACTGTATCGGTGAGCTTCAAATGTGGTGGTATGTCCCAGTCACAATAAGCTGGTGTGTAATTCTCTTACGGGAGCTCGCTGCTCATCCGCACTAGTACTGTGATAGTAGGTTGATCAGCTTCTATTCTCCCTCAATGGCAGTGATCTTCAACTGATCTTCAACATCGAGCGCACTATGCCGTACTTGGCACGTGTCAGCATAGTAATGAATCGCGTCCTGCTCGTACCGTGGATGGTGATACGTTGACAATAGCCTGTACAGTTTCACAGTTTACTTGTGGTCCTCGTAGCCCCTGTCGAAGATGGCATCGAGCAAAGTATGGTTCGTATCATCCGTCGAATTCGCTCTTGCTTGCTCGCTAGGAACGGTGATTCGTCCCCGTCACAACCTCTACATTCCGATAAAACCTCGATCCGATACAACTGAAATCGCTGCATTAGGTTGTATTGGAAGCCCACTTGCTACGGTGGTTCTCCCGATGGCATCGATTGACTTGCGCGGCATTGTATGCTTACCCTCGAATCATGTATCCCGTCATCGTACCGCCGCTGTCAGAGTTTACGTGTCGCACGGTACAAGGGTTCCGTGCTTAGGACCGCAGTCGACAGGCGATCTCAAGGAAGCGAGACGATGGCGGTGATAGGCCGACGGTCTTGTCGAGCGCCATAGACTAACCACTGAAGAAGGTTGCCGCGTGGAGGCGATCGAGACCTCAGACGGGCGTTCACAAACGGCCAAGCAGGACGAACCAGGTCCGAGTCGATCTGCGACACCACCTAAGACGGTGTCTGACGTTATCGCTTGACGACTACCACAGGCCATCGAAAGCTGTAGTGAGGACGGCTAGCAAAAAAAGGAAATAAAGGGTCCCCGCTGGATTTTTATTGGCTCTCCACTACGTATTCCAAACTGAGAGGTATCTTTGACGGAGTAGCTCAAAGAGTAGGCCAAGTTGGTGGATACCACAGACGGTTGAGAGGTGATTAGAGGACAGCTGGCAAGAATGGGAACCGAGTTTGACGTCGACTCCCTGAAAGAGCTCCCCCAAACTTCGGCTGAGTTGGCAGCCAAGTCCAGGTATAACCAGGGGCCCTATTCTTCCCCAAGTCGATACCGACAGTCTTCATTCGAATCTAGATTGTGTAGACAAGTTGAACCTGACACAGCAATGGGAGGAGCTGGATCCGAGGAGAACTGCAAGCGGACCTGGAAAACAGTAAGGAGCTGAATATGGGTCGAGTCCGTGACGTGTCTCGATTAAAAAGCTACTCGGTCAACATCCCTAGATATCCTAGGCACGCAGGTCAAGGGGAATCGATCGATCAGAGTGAACAATCACCAAATGGCAGAGGCATGTTATGCTGTACCCGTGCCTGTAATGTACCCGATAAACTAGCGGCGGTAGAGCCATAATATAGCCGGTGCGCAACATCATGTACAATCCAGTCGAGGCCAGCGATCAAGTTCTGGCCAGTGACCGCGCTGCATGGCCAAATCTTCCAATGATGGGACTTGATTCCAGGCAAGTCAAGCAGCTGAAGAGTCCAACAGCTATGGTCAAAAGTTAGTTCATGCAATATGTCACTGCATACTTCACGGATTTCCTTGTCACTCATTGACCCTTGTATGTCCTGCTTATTCGCGAGAACAAGAAGCGATGCGCCAGACAACCTCTGAGGGAGCGTGAATCTCGGAGAAGGGATGATATCCGATTATCCTTACATCCTCACGAAGAAGGTTATGGAGCTCCTCCTTACAGTCCTGAATTCGCATGCGATCTCCCGAGTCTACAACCCAGACGATGGCATCCGTTTGCTCGAAATAGTTCCGCCAGTATGGTCGAAGAGTTCTCTGGCCACCAACGTCCCCTACTCACATGGTAAATGGCTATGTTCTGGAATGATCGATGACAAGAGATACAAACAGATATTGAGTGTATAACTGGCAGTAGAATCATCGCCGGAACAGTGCTGATTTGAGCATACATTGAAAGACAGCTGCGGATCCTTTGGACACTCACTTTCTATGGATGAACGTCTTGATGTTGAATCCTAGAGTTGGGCTGATACTCGAGATGTTCTCGCCATTGATCTTCTTTAGGATGGTGGTTTTGCCGGCATTGTCGAGACCACTGCCACAGTCTTGAGGAAGCTGAAAGCGTAGGGAGATAACAGGCGTACAGGAACAGGATCCGCATTTCTTTCTCCTTCTGGCGGCATTTCCTTATGATGGTTAGCAGTCCCATTGTAACCAAGCCTCGAGCAGGCTGTCAAGTCAAGACTCAAAACTCCAACGTTTTCAGTAGCTCCGCGGCAGGTAGTTTCAGTCCCCGACAGAAGCCGCTCCGGCAAGATAATGGCGCTCGTCCGTGTCCACCTACACACAACTACCCTTTACTACCGTGACGCCCGCGTCAACAAGTTAGTCGCTATGCCTCCAAAAAATAAAGGGAAGAAAGCCAAAGGCAACGATGACGATTACTGGTCAGCTCACTACGATCTACTGGAAGATCACAGCTGAATGTCTAACCGGTATTAGGGACAAGGTTGGCCAACCTGTCGCGCAGAACAGTCTTGCAACAGAACAGATCGGTGACTCTGATGCGGATGACGCCCCAAAAGCCAATGCGAAACCTGGTTTTTCTGCGTTTAGCGCCATCTCAATGCAAGATGATGGCCCGCCGGAGGTGGACGAGAACGAAGACTTTGGAGGTCTCATGGTGCGTTCAGGGATCATACCCGAAATCTATTACAACTGTCGTACTATCGCGTAGTCTGTCATAAAAGCGTCGACAGCAAAGGGAAAGAAGGACAAGAAGAAGGACAAGAAGGTGCAAGAAGATTTCGACGATCCCCTTGATGAAGAACCAGCAGCTGTGGAGAAGGCACCAGTAGAGATGACTGCGGATGATCTTGCTGAGGAGGAGTGGGGTCCTTCGAAAGACAAAGGGAAGAAGGGGAAAAGGGGAAAAGGGAAGAAAGGAACGGCACAAGATGAACAAGAGGAGTTCGCCCAAGGTAATATCTCTGTTCTCTCGCTCTGAACTTGAACCCACTATAGTCCACAGACGAGCGGCACGAGCCTACCCCTACAATCTCTTCTTCCCCTCAGCCACCGAGTACCGAACCTCAAGAACACGGAGACAATGACCCAGACGAGGATGTAGGCGCTGGTCCGAAGATCCTTACCAAAAAGGAAAAGGAGAAGCTCAAGAAAGAACGTGACAAGGTCTTTTTTTTTTTTTAGATTTTGTTCTCTCAGCGCGCGTCTGACCCATTTCAGGCCAAGAAAAAGGCTCAGACAGAGGCAAAGAAGTCTACCACTGCAGCGGAAGCAACCCCCGCTGATACTACTACGATCACACCTTCGATCCCCGAATCAAAGGTAGAGAAGGATGAGGAGGATGGCGTGGATGGCCAGGATGGCGGGGGAGCTGCTGCGAAGAAAAAGAAGAAGAAGAAGGGTAAAAAGGACGAAGATGCATCGGTACCTGCCCCGCCCGCGAACAAAAAGAAAGGCGGAATAAGCGCGCTGAAGGCGATGATGGAAGAAAAGAAGAAGTTAGAAGAGGAAGCAAGGCTGAGAGAGGAAGAGGAGAGACGGCGCATCGAGGAGGAACTGAGGCGGGCAGCGGAGGAGGAGAGGAGAAAGGAAGAGGAGAAGCAGAGGAGGAAAGAGAAGGAAAAGGTACGCCTCGAGATGCGATAAATGCCATCTCCGTCATCCTCATCCAATGGAATAGATGAAACGCGAGTTGGCCAAGAAAGAGGGTCGCCTACTGACGAAGAAGCAAAAAGAGGAAAAGGCTGCTGCTGAACGACGCAGACAAGCACTGGTTGCCTCAGGAGTGCAGATCGAAGGTTTGCAACAGTCGTCCGGGGTACCCTCCGCTGGTAAAAAAGTAACTTATGGTTCCCGCAAAAAGAAGGGGCCCTTGAGCAAAGACTCGGCTCCTGCATCCCCCGCTCCAGAATCGAGGCCGCTGAGCCCTACCCCGGTCACCGCACCTCCTTCACCATTTCCTGCTTCAGCAGGGCTTCCGAATAAAGTTGATGATATCAAGGATGAGTGGGACGCTAGTAGTGCGGAGGAAGACACCGGTGCCGCACCAGTTCCAGCCGTTAGGGACTCATGGGACGCGTCAAGCGAGGACGAAGGGAGCCCTCCGCCTCCGCCTTCTGGGAACAAGCTTACCGAGGCACCTGCCGTTCTTCCCGCACCCGCACCTTCCCAGTCCGTGAGAAGACCACCCCCTGGTCCGTATATTTTGTCGTCTTACGTCTCCATATTTATTTCAACTCCTCTAGCATCGCCCGCTAATGGGACAGCAAACAAACCCCCAGCGGTGCAAAGATCCGCTCCTAAGGCTCTCGCCGAGGACGCAGAGGAATCCTCGGAAGAAGAGTCATCCGAAGATGACTCTTCCGAAGACGACTCGGAAGACGATTCAGAGGATAGCTCTGAAGGGTCGAGTGATGGCATGACGAAGGCACAGCGCCTAGCTGCACAGAAGAAGGCGGAAGCTGCTGACCGGAGGGCAAAAGCACACGAGGCTGCACTTGCTGCACGTAGCAAGGATAACCTACGCAGTCCGATCTGTTGTATCCTGGGTCACGTCGACACTGGTAAGACCAAATTGCTCGACAAGGTCAGAATCTGTGATCCCTTTCCTCATTATTCTTACACGGTCGACCCAGATCCGGCAAACTAACGTGCAAGAGGGCGAGGCCGGTGGTATCACACAACAAATTGGTGCCACATACTTCCCTGTTGACGCTATCAAAACCAAGACGGCGGTGTTAAACAAGGTCTGTAATTGGTTGTTGTTGTCCCTTCTTTTTAACAGTGCAATACAGGATGGGAAACAAGAATACAAAGTTCCAGGCTTGCTTATAATTGACACTCCTGGTCACGAATCATTCACGAATTTGCGCAGTCGTGGAAGCTCACTTTGCAATATCGCCATTCTCGTCGTTGATATCATGGTAGGTTTCCTTCCTGAGATGCCGAAATGTGCTCACGATCGACCGGTAGCATGGTCTCGAACCGCAAACGCTCGAGTCCCTCCGCTTACTCAGAGATCGTAAGACTCCTTTCATCGTCGCACTTAATAAGGTATTGTTCCATCTGTCTCGATATACATACTACTTCTCAATTTTATCCAGATCGATCGTATGTTCGGGTGGGAGGCAACTCCAGATGGTGCATTCCAAGAATCATTGGCCAAACAGAAGAAATCTGTGCAGCGCGAGTTCGAGGATCGTGTCCAGAAGACTATACTTGCCTTTGCTGAGCAAGGCCTGAACGCTGTGCTCTACTACGAGAACAAGAACTTTGCCCGAAATGTCTCAGTTGTCCCCACTTCTGCCATCACTGGGGAAGGAATTCCGGACATGATCATGCTTTTGATCAATCTAACTCAACAACGGATGAGCGATCGCCTCATGTACCTATCAGAGCTAGAGTGTACGGTGTTGGAAGTCAAAGTCATCGAAGGCCTCGGAACTACCATCGATGTAGTCCTTTCGAATGGTATCCTACACGAGGGTGACAAAATTGTTGTCTGCGGTCTCAATGGCCCCATTGTCACTCAAATTCGCGCGCTGCTCACGCCTCAGCCTCTGCGTGAGCTACGTGTAAAGGTGCGTGACTGACCACATTGCCTAACCTTTTTCGTTAACCTTTGCATCGTCTGTAGTCTGCTTATGTGCACCATAAGGAAGTAAAGGCAGCGCTCGGCGTTAAAGTTGCTGCCCCCGATCTTGAGAAGGCTATTGCTGGTTCACGGCTTTTGGTTGTCGGTCCTGACGACGACGAGGAAGACCGAATGGAGGAAGTCATGTCCGATCTTACCTCCCTGCTGAACTCCATCGATAAATCGGGTCGTGGTGTTTCCGTACAGGCAAGCACACTGGGTTCACTTGAAGCCCTTCTCGACTTCTTGAAGTCCAGCAAGATTCCTGTGTCGGGTATCAACATCGGTCCTGTCCACAAGAAAGACATTATGCGCACGGCAACTATGCTTGAGAAAGCCAAAGAGCTTGCTGTTGTTCTTGCCTTTGATGTTCCCGTCGACAAGGACGGTGAGAGGTTGGCGGAGGAAATGGGCGTCAAGATATTCAAAGGTTTGTATTAGGCTAATTTTACCATGGACCCACTGACGCTTGCGTAGCTGATATCATCTACCACTTGTTTGACGCGTTCACCGCATACAACAACGAGATAATGGAGGCCAAGCGCCGAGATGCCGCGCCACAAGCAGTCTGGCCATGTCGCTTAAAGACCATAGCTGCATTTTGTAAACGAGACCCCATAATCCTTGGTGTGGATATTCTTGATGGAACATTGCGGGTCGGTACGCCCATCTGCGTTGTGAAGGTCGACCCCACCACCCAGAAGAGGGACATCATTGACCTTGGGAAAATGTAAGTCACAACCACGAGGATGTTGGTCCCGGATCAGTCCTCACGAGTACATGTATAGAACATCGTTGGAGATTAACCATAAGCCATATGATGTAAGTCGCGAGTTGTCCAGCATTCCTCAGAATGATCAATTTTTTGTCATTCCAGATTGTCAAGAAATCGCAGACGGGTGGGGGCGTGGCCGTTAAGATTGAGCATGCCGTGTATCAGTCAGCCAAGATGTTCGGCCGCCATTTCGACGATAAAGACGAGCTTCTCAGCCACATCACGAGGCAGAGTATTGATGTTCTCAAGGCAAGACATTTGAGTGACGCTCGCTTTCGTTCTGACACGGTTATTTCAGTCGTCATTCAAGACCGATGTCTCCAACGAAGAGTGGCTCCTTATAAAAGCATTGAAACAGGTGCGCCCTAATCTTCCCGATGGACTCCCGTCGTTTGACAATGCGATACAACAGCGTCTGAACATCCCGTGAAGCGCGACTGGCCCGGCGTTTGAACCATAACCCTGCTTTACCCGGTGCCTTACAACGGAGTTACATACATCACTGTATTTATACCGCACATCATTTGATTCGCAATGTCAACGCTCGTTTCTCCCTGGACATCTTTCTCTCTGAAATGTCTTTTCCGTCCAGTACAGATGGCCACAACGCCATTCAAAACAGCAATGAACAAGCCTCTACTGAAGACAGAGATGCTTTACAATTGGTAATACGCCATTCGAGACGATGGGATGACCTTGCGGGATGATGCGCTGAAGCAATACTGGTAATCGGTAACGTCGGTTTACAGTGGCAAACTGGAAAGGGCTGCGGGTATCCCTGATTGCAGACTCTGAGGACTTTGACCTGCGCTTCCGCTTCGCAGATCTTGCGCCCTCTGAGGAAAACGCATCAGGGATTGAGATCATACCGCTTGAACCTGAACGGCGCTCATACCTGCGGAGGGAAGCCCCCAGTATCGCCCTGCTGTTATCGCTCCTCCGGGAGCAATACATGTATAGCTGACGTTTTATTCTCCTTGCCTTTTCAGAGCCAGCTTGGGTACAAGCAAGTGAGTGAAATTTTGCTTGTCACCCACGTTCGCTGAGCGTGTGACAATATGTACTCTAGCAACTTCATCGCAGCTGGCATCTTATCGAAAGTTTTGCTGCTAGTTTTGTAGCTCTCAACTTCATCGGAGGCGTTCGGTATGGACAAGTCATTGATCACAAGCATTTCTATCGATAACGATTCATCCTTTCAGTTCGTTCTTATTCCTTGGGTTGCTGGCTGGAGGTCCTGCTGCGATATGGTACTGATTCTAAAACCTTTGGCGCGCTTATCTTGAATACTTCTGTAGGTCATCCTATGTCGCTACGATCATCTTTATGGTCATAACTGCTGCGGTTCTTGCGGAAATCTGTTCGGCATTGCCGCTGAGCGGCTCCATCTATATTTGGGCGGCTGAGAGTGCTGGTCCAAAATATGGGAGGTTTTTCGGCTTTTTGGTCGCTTGGTGGGCTTGCACGGCATGGATGACTTTTACTGCAAGCAATTGTCAAGTGAGCATGGCATTCATTCGACAGGAAGTCAGAATATAACTATTTCGTTGACAGACCACCGCCAACTACATTGTTTCCCAGTTGGCTGTCTGGGAAATCGACTTCCCTGGCGGTGTTGATAACAATAACATCAAATGGCGCGCCTTCATCTGGATACTTTCGGAGTTGGTGCTACTGGTTTCTGTGGCTATCAACTACCTCCCTCCTAGATTCTATTCCGGCATTTTCAAGTTTTCGGTTGGGTTGCTCATGCTTGACTTTTTCTTATGTCTTATTTGGCTTCCGATCGGCGTCTCAAAGACATACGGTTTCCGATCGGCTTCGGATGTGTTTACAATGACCTGTGAGTCAGTATCGGGTGAAAATATCATAGCCGCTGACCCACACTTGACTAGACAATGGCACTGGAGCTCCCGCCGGGTGGAACTGGCTCTTATCCTTGTGGGTCCTTTATTAGTCCCCCGATCCGTTCAGTGGATTAATCGAGGTCAATTGATAGCCTCTTCACTGCCGGAACCCTGACCGGATTCGATGCATCGGGCCATATTGCTGAAGAAACCAAAAACGCCAGGTTTATACACTTTGACGATGACACTACCTCCCTTGACTCATTTCTTTTCCAGTGTCATTGCAGCTAAAGGCATTCTATCGAGTGCGATCGCAACAGGGGTGCTCGGCTTCATTACCACCATCCTGTTCTTGTTCTGCACACCAGACCTCGACACCATATTTGCTCTTGATGCCCCCCAGCCATTCGTCCAAATTTATGCACTGGCATTGGGCAAGAAAGCCAGTATCTTCATGACGATTCTGGCTGTCGTTGGTCTCATAATGGTGTGAAAACATGTCCTAGTTCACGTTCTTGATCACTGAGGCTGGTGTTCCGTAGAACACGACGGTAGCAATCGTTGCTTCGTCGCGTTTGGTGTTCGCCGTCGCCCGTGACGGTGTGCTTCCTTTATCTGGATGGATTGGACGGGTCGACGCACAAGGCCAACCCCGCAACGCAGTTACCGTCATCTTTATCTTTGCCGCTGCCATCCTATGTACGATTTTGCCCAGTCAAGTCGCATTCACATCGTTGGTGTCAGCCGGTGCTGTTCCAACCATCGCAGCATATGCACTCATCGCCCTGCTGCGACTTTTCATGACCCCAGACCGATTCCAGTCTTCTCGGTTCAGACTTGGCAGATACGCGAAACCGTTCTATGTTTGCGCAGCCGTTTTCAACGCGCTTGTCTTTGCTGTGAGTATTTGCGTGGCTGTGATGACTGTTCATAAGCATTTATCCTTGACCCAAGGTCGATATCTCTCCCTTTTACTTCCCGGTGACTGCGCCGACGTTCAACTTTGTAAGTGATAATCCCGCTCGGTACACCTTTTACCTGATGTGGTATCGTCCAGGCTATCGTCATCTTCGGAGCTATTTCGATCTTTGCTTTCCTCAGTTGGTATTTCACACCTGAGGACAAGTGGTTGAGGCGGGACCAAATTCTCAAGGCCTTGGAGAGGATAAATTGAGAATGCACTCGAGGTTGAACGAGATAAGATATTGATGCCATAAGATATCCTAGAGTGGCTCCAGTCCCAATTGCCCTTGACATACCCCTTCTACGTCTACAATCTAATTGGTGACAAACAACTTTATTGTTGATACGAGTGGTGGCGGAGAAGAGACCGACCTCTTTGGGAGCGGCGACACTCAGGACTACTGGATAATCCTTTCCGACGAGGACCTCATCCTGTAGAGATATAAGCACGGAACATCTCACGGTAAACGAGATACGCGTACGAACCTCGATCCGGATGCCTATATTGTGGAATACCCTTGGAAATTGCGGCACCGGGGGTACGTAAATGCCTGGAGAAATAAGCATCAGGAACAAAGCTGTGATAAGCGCTGAACGGATCTACCTGGCTCCACAGTGATTACCATTCCCGCCTTCAAGCTAGCATGCGTTTTTTTTGTTCAGCGGATAAAGCTGATACGCCACTCTGATAAATTCGAACTTACCGGTCTCCGCGAGCAAGGTGCGCTGACTCGTGTAAATCTAGGTTTCATCTTGTAAGTCCCCGTCGACCCTTGTATGTTCCGCACCCAAGACATACCTATTCCGATCGGATGACTTAGGAAATGCGGATACAATATCCTTTCCAAATCTCCCGTGTGTAAGTTAAAACCGATTTGGTTTAACTCGGTTCGTAGGAGGTCACAAGACTTGTGGTGAAGTTGGTGTAAACTGAGTTCAGCAGATTCTGTACACAGAGATATGAGGGATTTCTGGGCATTCAAGACAGCAGTGTAGAGGTCCGTTTGGGGCGCACTGAACACCCCAGAGGCAGGATAAGTGCGTGCTAAACGGTAAGCGGTTAGAGTGAGGTACAGACGCCCAAAGGACCCGAAATCTGACTGATATCTGAGGCGTAGCCACTGGGGTACGTCAACATGGAAAGAGAGAGATCAAAGGCGGTGTACAGACTTGTATTCGCAGCCTGCATCCATTAGAACCATCTCATCATCCTGAACCATTTGATTATTAGAGGTATAGTGTATTATAAGCGCATTGGGTCTAAAACGGAGGTCAACCCGGGATTCACAAAAAGATAGATTTGACTGATACCCCGATGCAACAACAGGCACGTATGCTAATCGTTGTGATCCGGCGAGACAACACAGATATTCAAAATGAGCTGCAATTGCACTCTCGGATATCCCAGGGCGAGTAAATCGCATGGTCTGTAAAGGAAGAATGCTCGTCGACGTCCGCAGTTTTCGGTATGATGAGCAAATTGACCTTGGCGAGAGAACGTCCGCTAATGTCGGCAGCAGCCCGCATGACCTGCTGTTCTCGCTCGCTCTTGATGGCTCGCAGCTTGGCAACATGTGGTGCCAAGTCGTGCCTCCGTGAAGCTGACAAAGATTCTACAACTGTCTCGTATTCTGATTTAGGCTGCACGGGTGGAGAAAGATATCGTAGCAAAGATTTGGCGGTCCGTGGAGACCGCTTCAATGATGAGTTGGGTATGTCGATGTAAATGTTGGAGTAGAGGCTAGCTAGTGACTTTAGTTGACTAGGGAAGCTTTGTATAGACCTAGCATCGTCTGCTTTAAATATGCTCAAAGCATCGTTGAAGCTTGTCCTGGGAATCACAGGGTTATTAGCGAGTTGACGAGTAGCATCTGCTCGTCGCAGTACCTGGCACCCTCCCACTTTTCTTTGAGAGAGTCCTTGCCATTAGAGAACAAAGTCATTCGATAGCCACGGGAAGCAGAAGATTTCTCTAGTCATCGGTTTCGGCACGACGCCAATCTAATGTCTTAACCAAGCTTACCGAGGATAACGGCTGCGTCTGGCTCTTCGAAGCCTGTAAGGTACCAAAAGTCGGATGCCTGACGAAACTTGTAACTGTATGGCGTTCAACAGGGCTGACAAGCCGGGTCAGAGTTGACCTACAATATATCTTGAGAAGATATTAGAAGCCGAGAGGGCGATAGACAGTGCTACGTACTTCCACTCATGTACTTGATCGGCGCGGCGACCGAGACCACTATGGAATCGTTGGGAAGGTCCTCCATGAGCTGGCTACGTCGCCGCTCATACTCCTCGATGGGTATTCCGGGCGTCAGCTCATGTGGTTTCACTAGATTTTTGCTTGGCTCAGCGTGTCGGGACGTGTGACCGCGGGATAGGCTCACAGAGGTGGGGGTGCGACTGGAAGAGCGGTTGGCCGTAGTTTGAGGGTTTGAGCTCGCCGTCGAGGGGGGCCTCGGTAGCAAATGCGCGCAAGCAGCGACGGGTGGGTCGAAGGGGACGACAGGCGATGGCGGCACCGGCGGCGGGGCACTGGAGCGCACGCCAGCCTCGGGAAGACATTGGCGTCATCAATCGAGGTATTTTATTTATTTGAATAATTATTTTCTGATGTTATAGTAACCCAGTGAAATAATGATTGACATAACAATAGATAATCACGCGCAAGTCGTTGGCTTCGACCGTCGCGTCGTACGAACATGGACTTGCTGCCCCACCGGGCTCCAATTCGTACTCGTGCTACAGCCCATAATGTGTTGTGACTGGGAAAGATACGGCAGACGCGGTGTCGACGTTGCGACCGCGATGACCGCCCTCGCTTTTTCTGCAGTAAAGGGAACGACTAGGCTCGGGGTACTCTTTCTTCACCCGCTCTCCTGCCAACCATCGCCGCTGATACCGCTCTAGTTCTCTCTCGTTCGCAACGTGGCGTCCAGCACAGTCGTAGCTACCGCCCTAGCTTTCGATGATACCATTCTCGGTCGCAAGCAAGTCACGGCTCCCGTCGTCGAGGGCGCCGTCTCGAGTGCGATTGACTTTGCCGAAACACTGACACTTGCTCCGATATACCTGGGGGAGTGCATCTCCTCCGCCTCTCTCCGCGCTGCCCATAGCTCCATTGATATCCTTTCCGTCATATTCCCCGGGAGCAGTGAGGCATCGTTTTCATTAGGTCCGTTCATCGATCTCGTGAAAAGGGAGTGGGACAACCCCACTCCGAGCCACATTATACCAATCAAGAAGTATGGCATCACAGAAGTCGCTAGAGCTCTCATCGCTTGGGTTGCACTTCAAGGAGTCACCCAAGAACATCACGAATCACGATGGTCCCCTTACCTTCGCGAGGTCGAGGTACATAGTCCCACAGCCGGCCCTCAACTAAAACGTGTCCCATCTCGTATCCGTGTCACCTCAGACCTCATATTCCCAGGGCATCGTGGACAACTCATATCTGCTGATATCGGTGAAGCACCGACAATTACCCATTCAAGACAACGATCTGCAAGCGTACTTTCCCGGCTGTCTGTATCATCCGTAGCGTCGTCATGGTGGAGAGACGCGCGACCAGAACACTGCCCAAAATCAACGGAGGAGATGAAGATGAACTTGAGACGATTTTCCAAAATGGTCCTCGCGGGATATGGCGGAGCTAGCCTTTTGTTTTTTGGGGTATCACCACTCTTTGCCTCTCCGTCTTCTCGTGCGAAACCACCTACGGTATCCAATGAGAAGGAGGCCGAGGAGGCACAACTAGAGAAGGCTATCAACGATGCCGAAGCCGAAATGGAAGGTACATCGGGAACTTTACCCTCTTCGTTGGAAGACAATATAGAGTATTCGTGGTGGGATATCTTGCTGGGAAAGCATGACAAGGAGATTTTTGAACGATCAGTACACGGTGGACGCCCAGACACACAAAACATGCACAGTCGTATGCGCGCTACCGCCGTGATTGGCATTGAACGCCAAATGCCCAGATTCTGGGTACTTACCGATCATGACCGTTGTCAAGTCGTTCTTGTCCTTCGTGGTGTGTACATCTTTTTGGGGCACAGATGACGGGCACTTGACGAAGATCATGGGAATAGGTACCATGTCCCTGAACGAGCTAGCAGTCGACTTGACGTGCGAACCCGTGGAGTTTGAGCCGGCATCCAGTACCTCAGCAGACGATCATCCTTCCGATGTCAAGGTTCCATTCCCAGAGTCAGGGTGGTGTCACAGTCGCAGACGATCTTCGTTCCTGTCGTCGACAGTCCAACGTCCACGATATCATGTGCACGGTGGTATGCTCCGGATGGCTCGGGTAATGGGCGAGATTGGGAAGCCGGTACATCTTGCCGTGATGGATGCTCTGAGCCGGAACCCAGATTATGGTTCGTAGACTTGGCAGTTCATCGGCATTAGGGCCGCTGTATTTCTGACATTCTTTTTATTGTCGCGGAGTAGAGCTCATCCTCTGTGGACACTCCCTCGGAGCTGGCGTGGCCACCCTCTTGGCTCTAGTGAGTAATATAGATTATGGGATGGCTAGTTACACACTCAACCGCTATGAAGATGTGGGCGGATTCAACTACATGCCTTACTGTCCCATCAAGCGGACTTCCCGTTGATCGCCCGGTGTCTGTGTACTGTATAGCACCACCGTACGTCGAGTTTCTTGGTGTTTCCCGAATACCATCTTACATTTGATCGCCTAGATGTCTCACTGATGCAGACTTGAGTCGCCTGGCGTCCAAGTTAATTGTCTCTTTCGTCTATTCGGATGATATTGTATCTCGACTGTCGTTGGGTTCTGTGCGTGATATCCGCAATGCGGCTTTATGGCTCTGCGAGGCGAACGATAATGGTGGACGGGAAGGATACTCTGTCGTAACGCATCGCACGAGTCAATGGAAGGGTGGAGAAGGTTCCTCTGAGGACATGCATTGGGTGAGCACCTCCGCCTTCATTGAGCCTCTGTGGAATTTCTCAATCGTTTTTTTTCGTGCATGGTATTCCTTACCTGGAAAGTTTCTGGCGACGAGGAAAACACTCGAGGCAAACATGCAGATGGCAGACTTGTATCCCCCAGGTCGCGTCTTCTGGGCTCGTAGAGACGGGGATTTACCCCACTCGCAAAGAGTGTCATCTGTGGGCTCCGGAAAGGACGCGGCAAAGGTTAGACTGTTTGAGGTACTGGACACTGAGAAAGTGTTCTCGCAGATCGTGTTTTCCAAGAACATGCTTAGGTATGTCGATTTATTCTGACAATCTTCTTTTATTTTGTTGACGTCTCCGCTTTCGCAGCGCCCATCTACCCCATCGTTATGATCAAGTTCTGCACGAGCTGCTATAAGACGAACTTTGCAACATCCGGACTGGAAGCGGGAATAGCTTACTTTAATCTGCCTAGCCAGCGAGCATCACACTCCTGATACCTCACAACGAGCACTTGCCCATTTACATGATCACCCAGTACTTGTTCGTCTGTATCCGATAGACCAATACCGTAACAAGGTACTATTTCATGCCGCCTCTTTGGTTGTCCATCGCACACTGAGGACAACATTCTCCCATCGAATTGAATGGGAGGTCAGCTGCGCAAATATATTCCCCACGGCCGACTCATCTGGGAGCTAATTCCAAACTGCCATATGCTTATTGTGTGTCATTCTCGGGAATGGCGCCCCGTTGTCGCGTGTAGCGGAGTGGATCGTGCTCTCGGGAGATCCGACCTGAAATTTAATCATGAATTTGAAGGGATAGAGCAACAGAGTGGTTTCGGCTGGACCCTCGTGCTATGACTATTCCGAGGTTACAGATCCTAGGGTCGAATCCGAGGCTAGGCGAGTAGCATGGAGTGTATGAATCCCATGTACGGCAGAACCTCGATAGCTCCGATCTGAGATCTGTCTGACCCCGTGTCAATGTGCTGCAACTCAGATCTACCAACATCAGAGACGACAGTAACTTTGCTTGCCTTGCAAGTCCAGCTTCAAAGACCGAATGTCCTTTGCTTGTTATTTGAGTGTTACAACATGAATGGATAACTGAGATGTACCAATATGGCGGTATTGCGTCTACAGGAAAGCTAGACCACGTCGAGAACCAAAAGACCCTAGGTGCGGGGCTTCTTCACAGGTACGATACACGGACGAAACCCTCACACGCAAGGTGGTGACATGTGAACCGAGACTCCGTCCCTTCATGGACGCGCACAGGGAAGTGTGGAGGTGTGAACTGACCGGGGTGCGAAGGGAAGTGACCGGGTGGAATACGACCATGTGCAAACCCTCAATCTTGGTCTGTCTGATCCCTTGGTCGGTACTTGATACCTCGACTCTCAAGTTCGGCTTCGACATCTTCTGGAACACGTCCCTTGACTCGCACGGCGTACATCCCTCGGACATACTTGGCTGTGTGCGGGATATCAGCCCACGACCGAACAAGGTCAAGGATGCAAGCTAACGTACACGTTCTCTGCCAGCGTGCTACCCAACTGGATTCGGGGTCAATGACGGCTATGATGCCATCAAAGTATGTTGTGGTGCAGACTGCGATGCGGTCAGGAGACCCTTTCATCTGGTCAAGGGAACAGTTCAGTGACTGTCATACGAGGTATTTTCAACACGCAACGCACTTGCATGATCTCCTCGCAATTCGGGCAACCATTCTTTCTAAAGTCCATGGGATGCTGAATTATTGAACAGAGCAGGCAGGCTCTGAGCTGCTTTGATTTTGCCTGTGAAGGGATTGCGGCCATGGTGTTGACGTTTGTCAAGAGTGTTAATGGGGGTTGAGCGCGAGCAGCTCTTTGCGCTTACATAAGCTGTAGACCGGTCACTGGTGGAGTGGCGACGATTCTGAGCTGTTACCGACTACGATCATGGCCGCGCGTGTTGCACTGTTGGCTTTGTTGCCATTCTCCAGCGTTTTCGCATTCTCAAATACCGTGCCATTCGTCGCTTGGTCTTCTCAAAGGTACTCATGTCACCATGTGTTCTCATTCAACAGAGTTTTAAATTTTGCCTTGTTTTAGCTCGGATGTGCTCAGTAATCTCGCTCCTGGCACGCGTCCAAACCACGGTGCATTACTGGAAGATATCATTTCGAGTGGAGACCTCTGTTCGTTCGATGCTATTGTTGTAGTAGACCACCCGGGAGTAAGTCGCCAGGCCTGGACGTACGCCATGCATTCGGAAGTAACGAGCACGAATAGGTACATAGCTCCGATCTACGGACCCTTCAACCTTCGTGTCGACTTGCAACTTTGATCAAGGATTCGCCAAGTTCGCGTCAGCTACCCCATGTCGAGCGAAGTTTGGGGTCCTCACCAGAGGCAGCAGCTACGTTCTTCACCAACCGGTGTGGTTCAATTGCCATCGACGTTACCCCAGGTTCGGGAGAGTGGAGCTTAGAGACGGACAAAAAACATGTTCTTTCCATCTCAATGCCTCCGATCGAAGGGTCCTTAAGGTACAGGAAAACGACGATGGCCGAGCATGGTTCGTAGTTCGTCAGGATTACTACTCACCCTTCCATCTTTAATTCCCTTGCAACGTCCAGAAAAAGTTCTCTCAATGGAGCTCGACAGACTCGCTGCCCTCACTTCGAACCACCTCGTCATCTACACTGGCTCACATATCCCGTTGGAGCGCCGTCAGCTTCCCCCGCTTTCAGACTTTGACTCGCCACCCGAAGCAGCGGTGCCGTCCAGCGCGACCGCTGTTGCGTCACCTAAAGGGGGTATCCTTCACAATTACCAACTCCTCACGCCAGCTCTCATCACTTCGCTCCTTGTCGCATTTTTCATCCTCGTACCAATCCTCATGATTGGCATCAATGCGCTTGCCAGTATACAATCAACTTTACGATCTGAGGCGCCAAAGGATTATAGCGCACAAGAGAAGAAGATGCAGTAGTACTCCAAGAATGGTCATTATATTAACTTCGAGTAGCAACTACATTCGGCGTGGGTGACACATAAGGACAGATAAAAGATGCAACAAGTAGAGATACAACAGTGATGCGGGAATAAGACCGGCGTGCAAGTAAGCAATATTGAACAAGGGGCATCTAAGAAAGCGAAGGAACTTAGAATGCTAAAAATTGCCCAGCAACTATTCGGTTTCCTGCCTAAGAGCATCTCGCATCGATTCGAGTGCAGATAGATGCAGCGGAAGGATAGGGTATCCAAAAGGTCCCTGTGAGCTTGCAAGAACAGCAAGTTCGTAATAATTTTGCGTGATTTCCTGGTAGGTAACATCGTCTGGGATATGAAGCGAAGACCCTGGAGATTTGCAGCTATGAAGGAAGTGGATATGTAGGGTCGAGCATGAAGAACCTGCGCGCTTGAGGGGAACGTAAAGGAGGATGGTCGAGCGAATGGGAAGGATGGGACAGGTTATTTCGGTGGAGGCAGCACCTTCGTCATCAGGGACAAAGGAGCAATCAGCCCAAGGGTAGGCTGGGGGAGAGGACAAGGGGATGCGAATAGCAGGGTAAACGGCGTAGGTTGTGGCCGTGGTCACATCCACGTACAATGACTTGGATGAATCTTTCCCTGCGGCGCGTCGTGAAGGTGTTTGTTGACCAGTACTAGGCTGGCATAGATGCGTGAGCGACCAAGAGATCTTTTGATCGACGGATAGGACAGTGACGTGGAAAGGAGCGAGATCGCGGCAAAGAGACGATACTGCCGACAAGTGATTAATCCAAGCTAAGGAACGGGTCAAGAATTATCTTGGGATATTAACGAAAAACGAACCATCGAGCTCGGCAGGGGAAATGAGCCCCAGCTTAGAGATCACTAACCGCCATTCAGTATTGGTTCTTCGAGCAGCTTGTAGTGCAAAGTTCCAGATCTGCGTGACGGCTGACATTTCGACCTCATCCTGAGTTAACCAGCTCCCGAGGTCACAAGATTCGCCACGCTGATCGATACATGCTGCCAGGAGCCATTTTCCACACGCCGAGAACCTATAGCCAACATGAAGAAAGGTATGGCGGTCCAGCACGTCCAATGTGCTGGCTGGACCCAAACTGAAACGTACGACAGGTTTAAGCGGTCGTGCAAGTGTAAATGCTGGCTCCCGAAAGAACCCACGAGTCTCTTTGCTGGTGTCGATAAATTTTCGTGACATAGTACGGTCGACGGGTTGAGGCACACGACGATATACGGAAAAACAGAGCCTTTCGAAATCAGTGGTTCCAAGGTCGTGCGAAGTGATGTGATGTTCGGGTATGAGTTGCAAGGTGATTGGATATTCAGAACGAACTTTCTGCAGTCTCTTCATCGCCGAAGATATTTGTCGGAGTAGAGGCGATGCAAGCGTCAATGCCGAGTCTGGAATCACGATATAGAAGACAAGGCCGGCCAGCTCAGGAGGCAAGTCTGTGGCGAATGAAGCTGGTGTGCGACAGTCAATAAAATGTTTAAAATCAGAAGAATATTGCAAACCTAGATGTTTGCGAAGGGAATCAAGTCGCAAAGCAAAAATGCCGTCCACCGAACAGAGGGAATGGCTTCCAGGAACGTGGGTACCCAGTTGACGTGCCTGGGAGCAGGTTCAGCAGCGATTCAAAGAGGTCAGTGAGAGGACGGACGCTATATGTTGTAGACAGCTTCCTCAGCCAGGTTTCCGCCAATAGTTGCTTGTCTAGGCCATTGTCCTCAAAAAATAGAAAGACCGTAAGATCCTTCTTTCCCGCCTGCGGTGTTAGCCCTAGTTTCTCCCAGAAGTGCAGGGCCGCAGGTAATACTTGGATAATAGAGTCGCCCTTGCCAACTGAGATCATCGGTGTATCCATACGCTGAAGCAGTCCTTGGTCTGAGAGTGCTCCAGCTTCTTTGTCAAGAAGAAGTCACCAAGCTGATTATGATGACAATTGACGTGCTTACCATTATTCAAGAAGGCCCCTAGCTCAACCGGACCTTCAAGTGCAGGAAGACCACGGATGATCCGAGCCAGGATCGACACATCAGCGGGCCAGATATCCGGTTGCCTGTGTGGTAAACAATGGATGTTGCTGGCTCGCCATGCATCAGCAAATATGCTGTTCTCAACGACCTCCTTAGCAATCATACTTCCTGCGGCTTCAAGAGACTTCGACTTCTCTGACGTGGCGCCGAGCGCAGCTGCAGGGGATACAGGAGTGGGGACAGATGTCGGGACGGGTACTGGGATTGTCATAGGTGCTACCGCTGCGCCAGGCGGCCGTAAGGGTCTACTAAGGGGAAGTAGATGGGGATGAGAAAATTGCATGTGCAACAATGTTGGCCCGAGCGGCAGATATGCGGGAGGCGGGGTGGTAGTTCGAGAAGGGATAGCATATTCAGTGCCATCAATATCCTCGTCGTCCGATGGTATATCAGAGATATCATCAGCGTCGTCTGACATGGAATATTCCAGATCCGGGCCGTGTTGTAACCAGCTAGGACGCCATCTTGATCTACGGGACCCTTGTTCGAAGCTCTTTCGCTTGACTCCAATTAACTTCCTTACAAGGCCGATGCGGGGGTCAGTCGCGGCGTTGTATCGATATTTCCAATGATCGTTTTGACTGGGTGATGAAGGGCGAGGTATTGGTTGCGTTCGGTCTTCTTCATCTGGCGGACTGGGGAGGGCAAATTTACCCATGTGGTATTTGGAATCGGACAGTATATGGTTCCGGGCGAATGGAATTGGATCAAAGAACTTGTATAAAATTGCAGACTCTTTGTTGTGTTCAAGAGATAACTTTACTTGAGGGGTTGTCGGTTCCGAATTTGGGGTAGACCCTGGAGACGGTAGTGCCATGTCTGTGCCAGCTGGTACTAAATCTTGCATGTTATACAGTTCAGGAAACCGAGATATGAAGGGATTCGCCGTTCCATTGGCAGTAAACGGGGATGGTTGTTGGTGGCCCGGAGTAAAAGCAGTAGTCACGGAAAAAGTCCCATCTCCAAGGATTAATGGGGAGAACCCCATGGGCGCAGGCCCTGCGAGTGGAAGGGCAGAAGACTCTTCAAGCGAAGGTGCGATGGGCCGAGTAGCTCGAGCAGCTCCAGACGGTCGGTCAAAGAAGTCGAAGTCGTCTTCGGTGAAGACGAACCCGTCCTCAAAATCCATGTTCGCATGCCCTGTGTTCGTGGTTCCGCCACCGCTTCCAGCTGCAATATTGTCGACATTCATGTCAAAGCTCATATCATATGCCTCGCCAAGGTTCATAAAATCATTGGGAGGTTGCGTCCAAGTGGTGGCATCGATAGATCCAAATGGATCAAAGGGTGGATCTAGGGGCGGCGAAGCAGATTCTGTCTGCGCCGCTAATGAGGGGGGGTCAGGGGCGGCGGCGGATTCTACATTGGAGATGATAGGTCGTACGGTTGCCTTTCCAAGGACGGAAGGGGGGGAAGGGTAAGGTGGGGGGAGATTAACATCCGACGTGACGAGTATCGGTACCTGAACAGGGTCTGTCAGTATCTGGGCTTCACCTGTTGCATGGCTTCCGTTGGTTGGAGAAAGGGCCGCAGGGGAATTTCCAGTTATGGTGACGGAAGCCGAGGTTGAAACAGTAGTACTAGTAGAGGGTGTCGCCATAGTGCGGGGAGAAGCGGATGATTGGGCATTCTCACGTTCCCTTCGGATGCGTTCGCGTTCCCTTTCGCGTTCTTTTGCGACGGATTCCACGTACAATCCTATTTCCGAGGCTACACTTTCGACTTTCGATGACTTCGAAAGAGTTAGGCAACGGAACACGCGAACAGACTCTGGCGTGGACGATGTACAAGGGCGACGTGAGATAGAACGCCCACTGAGTACTGAGGGAGTAGGGACAGCGAGGGTACCAGTTTCTCCGGAGGACAAGACGAGGGCGACGGATGGTGGCGGGGGTGGAGGTGGTGAAGGCTGAGGTGGAGGTGGTGAAGGTTGAAGTTGAGGTGGTAAATCTGGTAGGTAAGGAAGAGGCCGCCGAGCATGAGCGGACTGGGAAGACGGTGTAAATGTAAGACAAAGTTGCAAAGGCCAGATGATGGCTATTCCCTTATCTTCACCCTGTTTATTTTGCACAGCTATCCAGGCGATGACATAGGTTGGACTCGTCCATTTAGGAATACCTGAACGAAAAGTGCTCTGTTTCTCGGAATGCGATGTAGGGGGATATGATTTCCATTCACCCGCCCCAAGAGCAGTGAGTGATTGCTCGAATTGGGAAGTGATACCCGAAGTAGGGCCATTATATGTCGACAAGTAGTATGATGGAACTCCAAAGGGTAGAAGTGTTATCGGTGTGCCTGCAGCTAATGGGTGACCAAAATCGAGGGGAAGAAAGTCGGTTGGCTGGAAGTGTGAGTATACTTCTAATCTCGATGGGCTGAGATGCACTTCGAGCTGGCAATGTACAAGTGGCCTATGACAGTCAGGGTCGGGTAGTGTCTCGAGGCCTGAACCTCACCTGAGCCTTGCCCCATCCAACCAATCAGTTGCCCATTCATTCGAAATAGGCGAAGATGTAAGTAGAAATCCATCCATCAGCCGGTAAGCTGAACGTCCGCTAACTACATCCTTAGAGACTTTGGTAATGTCGTCAATGATTCGGCTTCGAAGGGCATTTATGAAGCGAGAGTAAATTATACGGAGAGGCTTGCGCGGGAGGAGGTTGGCCGCTGAGAAATCTGGATCACTGGTCGAAAAGCGTTTTGGGTCACGGCAGAGGTGACAAGGAGATGGCTGGGTTGTGCATTCGAACGAACAAGGATATAGACCTTGGGGATCGAAGAGTGAAACATCCGAAACTAGGAGAACTGTGAGTTATGGAGCATGGGAAAGTACGGATGCAGGGAAGCACCGCAGGAAGTTGCGAGGCATTGGGGTAATACTTACTGACGAGCCCATCCAGCGCTATTGCTCTCAGTGCGGAAAGACAGGCATCGGCGTGATCACGGGACGTGAACATAAAAGCATGGAGCGCGGAAGAGGCGCCATCGATGTGGGCATGGGGTAATATTGACTCCAGGAGAGTAAGGGAATCATTCCGCGATAATAGTTGTCTGCGGCCAAACTCGAGGAGGTCGTAGGGAGGCCCATCGGCTGGGGGAACGAAAGTGACATAAGCTATTCGAGAATTGGGTGGCAGGGAGAGGAGGGAGGAGAGCAGTTTGTCTGAGGGAGTCACCGGAGGGGAGACATGAACGGGCGGCGCGGAGGGGTACGCAGCAGCATGACTGTCGTGTTTCTGCCAGGCCATACGAGGCAGGGCAAAGCAAGATAGGACGTGTCGGTGGCGGCGGGTAGTTCGACTGCAACGACGGATTGGCGGGAGAACGGTCGGGCGATGTGCCTGGACAGTCCGTGTGTGCTCGTTGCGTGTCTTTCACGAGCTCATCGTCGCCGACGTCGTCGACGCTGTGAATGGAGAATATTTATTTACAGTACTCGAGTGAGTCCAAAAGAGGAGATAGCTAATTACATAATATCGGATAGGCGGGAGGAGGGGACGAGGCACGCCGCACTGTAAGCAGTGTTCACTCTGAGCCCGCCTTTGTGAATCCTCGTCAAAAAATATGCAGCCCACTTCCCGCCCCGCCTCGACCTCGACCCGTCCCGCAGCATCTCCCCATCCTAGAGCCCACACACACCAGGTCAACACACAGACAAAAGTCCTTGACACCGTCCATGGCCGTATTCTCTGCATTGCAGACATCCGTGGCCGTCTTTCCGCCCTCAATGATCTCGCACGCGAAGCCAACGCAAAAGCGGTCATCCACACCGGCGATTTCGGTTTCTTTGGTCAGTGATCCACCTCTACATCTTCCCTCCCAATTTTCTTCCCTGACGCGTCCCCTCCTTCAGAGAGCAGCAGTATAGAGCGAATCAATGACCGCACCCTCCGCCACCTCACAATGTATTCCCCCCTCATTGCCACCGCTCAGCGCAACCATCTCCTATCCCCGGATAATACCCCTGCGACCATTCGTTCCACTGTAGACATCTCTCTCGTATCAGAATTCCCTCTCCTGCTCTCAGGTCAAGTCAGGCTGCAAATCCCCGTGTTCACTGTTTGGGGTGCTTGTGAAGATGTGGTCATTCTAGAAAAATTCCGCACTGGTACCTATGCCATCGATAATTTGCACGTGTTAGACGAAGCCACGACGCGTTGCCTTGATGTAGGCGGTGTCAAATTGCGGCTTCTCGGGTTAGGGGGTGCTCTCGTGCCACATAAAATGTTCGATAACGGCGACGGAAACGCTACCATCGCCGGTGGTCAGGGCACCATGTGGACCACAGCTCTCCAGATCGGTGAACTTGTGGACACCGCACAACGAGTTTTCGATCCCTCCGAGACGCGTCTCTTGGTCACACATGCAAGTCCAGGCCGAGAGGGTATCATTGCCCAACTCGCTCTCGTCCTCAAGGCGGATCTTACCATTTCTGCGGGTCTTCACTTTCGATATGCCAGCTCCTACAATGAGTTCAGCGTGCAAGGTGATTTCGATGGTTTCCGCCACAAGCTACTTGTAGGCAAGGAAGGCTTCGACAAAGTTTGGGACAGCGTAAAGACCCAGGTTGACACTGTCATCGATGAGCATCAGCGAATCCTCCTCGACAAGGCTCTGTCCGTCATCGAACGCATTCCTCAGCCTCAAGGGCAGACTGGTGCGCCGCCTACAGCTACCGGTGAGGAACCTGCCTGGAAGAACTGCTGGAACTGGAATTTGTGTGATGCTGCCTTCGGATCCCTTGTCCTCGACATAAAGGAAGGCAGGGTCAGTGGGGAGCTCAAGAGTCAAGGTAAGTGATTCGGTCGATCAAATACATTGCGCTAACGACTTGCAGGGTTCAATTACGCGTACCGCCGCACCGCCACTCCAGGCACCGTTGCACACACACCCAACTCGGCAAGTTCTTCGTTGCCAAATGCTGCTGCGAACCTTCCAACAAAGGGCTCAACACCGGCGCCTATGGAGAAGCCTGCCTCGCCTATGCCAAAGGAGGTCAAGTCGCCACTCGCTGCAGCGCCTCCAGTCATCTCAGCTACACCAAAGGAGGGTACTTCAAGCCTTCCTCCGACGAAGACAAACGGCACACCAACGGGACCGCCCTCTGATAAAGCCGAGAAGGACAAGCAGAAAAAGAAGGAGAAGAAAGAGAAGAAAGAACGTGCAGAGCGGGAGACGAAGGACAAGGATTCTGCAGAGGAGAGGGTCGAGGCTTGCGCGTCTCCTGTCGATCCACCCGCAACCCAAACAAAGTCAGGCAAGGAAACTCCAGTTTCTGAGGAAGTTACCAAGGCACCCACCCCTGATGTCCTGGAGACTGGTCTCAAATCACCAACAACGGACAGCGCTGGGACACGCACTCCAACATCAAGACGAACCTACAAGCAATCATGGACTCTGTTCGTTCGCCTCCAAGCACCTGCAAACGAGTCGGAGGTGCGCGACTTTTTTGGTGGAGACCAATCAGGCGTGCGTGAAACATCCGATCAGCAATGGTCTATCGCTAACAACAAGTTGTAGATCACTCGTGTGACATACCCAAACACTCAACAAGGGCGGAGTCAGAAGATAGCATATGTCGAATTTGGCGATGAGGAGACCATGAAAGTTGGCCTTGAGAAGAATAACGAGGTAAAGCGCCGATCTACGCTACTGATTCCAGAGCTTTGACGGTTGCGTTGTAGAAAATCAACGAATCCCCGGTCGAAGTCAAAATCGCAACAGACAAGGAAGACCGAGGTGGACCACGAGGTGGCCCCAGAGGTCGTGGTGGTCGTGGAGGAGGCTTCGTCGCCCGAGGGTTCGCAGCCGCTGGCCTCACCGGCAAGGGACAAGGAACTAACGGTGAAGCCCGTGGGTCCGGAGAAAATGGCAAGACTGGGGATGCAACTGCATGAAACGGATCACTTGTCGGAGCGGGGAATTATGGGCGCAATTACACTTGATGCTTCACGCCTTTTCATGACCTTTATCCTTCTATCTTGCTACTCTGGAGGCCCGGGCTCTCTCCGTTGTCCTATATTTCAGCTCTTCAAATCGCGGAATCATGTTTGCTTTCGTTTTATTATGTTCCCCTCGGGATACTGTCCAGTACAGCCCAAATAATGCATGTGCATTCCTATGGATTCAACTGCAAGTTACCGTTTAGTTCCAATTGCGCGTAAATGGAATATCCAAATTGTAGAGGGACATGAATATGATAACCATATACATACAAGGTCGTCAGCATAAACCCGATATCGTAGAGTGTGACGAGTAGCTCGCCTGCGCCGGCCAGTGCTCGAATATGAACGGAAGAAAACATACCAAGCCATCTTGTGTCAAAAATTTGCTTCCTTACTTCTTTAGTTCGGGAAGACTGGGGGCTAGCCAAGGTTGAACTCTCGAGAGTCACGAGAACGCCAGAGGAAAGTCCAGGTACACGAGATCAATTACCGAGCTTCAAGCATATGAACACACCACCGGCGGGAAATGAGAGGGCAGGCGCAATGTAGCCCCCCCATGAGGTCCGTCGCAGAAGGGGTAAAGGTTCTGGGGTTGAACTACGGGGTGTACCCAGGGTGATGATGGAGAGCTGAAGGTAGTGTGGATTTCATGAGCCACTGTTGAGTCGCCTGAATGTCTGCTGAATATGACATTAGGAAGACAATTGGAGAATCCGGCCATTCCTTTCCGAATATTCCTAGGTGTCTTCTTGATTACAGGTGTGCAATCGGGTCATGGATAAGGAATAAAATCCACCAGTTACCCGTGGCGGGTTCGATAGTATTGTGTATTTGGCGCACATCGAACCTTGAGCGAGATCGAGAACCCAGGTACTTGTTGTTCATTACGATAAGTTACCCGGAGCTCAGGAGCGTCAGGATTTCCTCACATCCGTTTAGGTTTTGTCGAGACCATCCGACAATACCGCTGGAATGGTATGTCGTGGGTCAGCATCGACTGAAACCACGGAATTGGAACCTCGTTCTGGCCTATATCAGTGTTGAGGGAATCCGATGGATGAGATGGATGCAAGTTGTAAGAAGTTTCTCTTACGGGCTCTGTCAGAGTACGTACCTGGGTCACGGCGTTTATTGTAAGCATCCCACGACGCTCATTCTGGGTATAAGTAGCCATCCAAGCGTCGGGCTTTGCTCTTCAGAAATGAATGTCAGTTGGTGGATATTAGCAAAGCCGCAAGGGTGCCTGTCGGACTGCCAGTGCCAGTGGTAATTTGGGCTTGAGGCATACGGACTTGCTACGAACCGAGATATCTGACGGGCTTGCACTGGTTGTCCAGATGTTTACCTGGTTGGACAGTCGCTCGCGGCTAGTGACGGTACTAATATCAATGTACACTAGCATTAGACATTTACCAATGATCTATAGAGTTTCCGAAGACGAAAACTGTAAATTTGGCGAGCTATATACTAACACATGTCCTTGACTGGACTCCAAGATCCGGTGTTTGTCCAAGTCATGTGATTGCTGTCCCCTGTTCGTATCACAAGGAATGACTACTTGAAGTTTACCCTCTTTCAATTCAGATCTTCCTGCAATGTCTCCCATACTGCGCGCTGCTGCTCGTTCGACAAGAGCCCTTAGGGTCCAGCCCGTGTCCTTGCGCACTACTAGGTGCGCCAACAACAACCGAGTTCCGTCTTCCCTCTCTGAATCCATCATCGTATTTCAGACGTTTCACTGTCTCACGTGTACGCGCCACGGAGAGCTTCACTCTCAATTCGCTCGACACATTTACAGAAGAAGAAGAGATGCTCAGAGAGTCCGGTAATTACCATATCATCCTTGTTCAACCGACAACTCAGCCATACATCTAGTGAAGCGATTTGCCAACGAAGTCGTTGGGCCTAAAGTCCGCGAAATGGATGAGAAAGAAAGCATGGATTCAGAGATTATCAAAGGGCTTTTTGAACAAGGGGTATGTTGTCTTCTTGATACTGGCTTGCTGAACTCTCACTTGTTAACCAAATAGCTCATGGGAATCGAAACGAGCGCTGTGCATGGCGGTGCCGAGTCCTCGTTCACGTCCGCTATAATAGCGATCGAAGAACTTGCCAAGGTTGATCCCTCGGTGTCGGTCATGTGCGATGTCCATAATACCTTGGTGAATACCATCTTGCGGCAGTATGGAACGAAAGAACAGCAAGATAAATGGCTTCCACAACTTTCCCAGTCCAAGGTGAATGAATTTAGGTCCGCAGTGACATTTGTGGCTAAAAATTGTACTGCAGCTCGGGTCTTTCTGCCTGTCCGAGCCCGCTTCCGGGTCAGACGCATTTGCACTGCAGACTCGCGCACAAAGGGACGGAGACCACTGGATCATCAATGGTTCCAAGATGTGGATCACGAACTCGTATGAAGCCGAGATTTTCCTTATCTTCGCTAATGTAAGATCATGGTAGTGATTTCTGGCGCGTGGTTCGACAAAATTTCTCTAGATTGATCCAAATAAGGGATACAAGGGGATAACTTGCTTCATTGCAACCAAAGACATGGGTATCAAAATAGCGAAGAAAGAAGAGAAACTTGGCATCCGTGCTTCATCAACGTGTACACTCAACTTTGATGACCTACGCATACCTGCGGAGAACGTTATAGGCGGAGAAGGTAGAGGTTACAAACTCGCGATCGAAATTCTGAATGAGGGTACATCTTCGTCTGCTTCATTCACTGGACACCTTCTAAATGGTCGGGCCCACAGGTCGGATAGGCATCGCGGCGCAAATGCTCGGACTTGCTCAGGGCGCCTTCGACAAAGCCGTTCCCTATACATACCAACGTACTCAATTTGGTCAGCCTGTAGGTACCTTCCAGGGCATGGCATTCCAAATCGCCCAAGCCGCGGTAGAGATAGAGTCAGCTCGTCTGTTGACTTACAATGCTGCTCGGAGGAAAGTGGAAGGCAAGGCTTTCACCAAGGAGGCTGCAATGGCCAAGTACTGGGCAAGTATTATTGCCCAGCGAGTCTCTGGTCAGGCTATTGAATGGGCGGGAGGGGTTGGATTCACTCGGGAGACTGGAATTGAGAAATTCTGGCGAGATTCCAAGATAGTGAGTAATACAGTTGGCATCCCAGTGATACACTCAATTTAAGCTTTGGTCGATTGCAGGGAGCTATCTACGAAGGAACATCCAATATTCAACTGCAGACTATTGCTAAGTTTATTCAAAAGCAGTACTCGTAGTTGCAATTGAAGTTGGTTGTGCATCTACAATTTCATGTTTTTTGCATGAAGAGTAGCATGCCCTCGAACACTGCCCACCCAATCGCAGAACTTAGGATCTTGCGTGACATACGGAGAGACGCTCCATCAAAGAAGCCCGCGACGCCTCGTTGCTATGACAAATAGAATGTGTTTGCTGCAGAATTTCTGAGAGAGAAAGAGTATACCTGCCATATTCGAGTCACGGTAGATATCAAACCATGATATTGGTGCTCAGAGCGAACCTGCATTTTAGTCTAAACGTTTTCAGCATCATGTGGACATTCGGTGTTGTATGAGTACCTTGATAACATCGAAAGGGTGGGTGACCATCGTTGCGATGCCACCCGCCGCTGCGGCAGACAAGCCATGTATGCTTGTGGCATATGCCCCTGGTACAAGATAAGCTGTAGAGGATGCCTTAGACACACCCTTGAAAGTTGAGAAACGTGGACTTGCTCGACTCTCGCTTGACCGCTTCGTAGAGTAGGACAAATAATCCAGCATATGGTGCATCCCGTAGAGAGGACGCCACGAATCCACGCATCAACTCTGATGGCCCTCTACGAACAATGGAGCGAAGGGATCCAGTCAAACTTCGGTACGCGAAATGTTCACTCTGCAAATACAGTAAATCGCGTGTGGCACTGAAGGGATGGTACAACGTGCCTCAAACCGGGCTTTGAGGACCGAGAATGGGTTCAATAGGAAGCCCACTCCAATCCTCGCAGTCGCACCGGCAAGTAGGTTGCCCTGGTTAGTGAGCTTCGGTAAGACACTCTTAGCATCCTCTTTCTTCGCAACCGTTGGAACCGAAAAGTGCGGAGATTCCGCCATTACCAAGCGCAGGTGCGACAAGCTAGTGAAGTAGAGAGCGACTCCCGGAATATTTCTTCCAAAGATCAGTCAGGGAACTGAAACATAGTAATGGTAATGTTGGCCCACCGAACGAGCGAAGCACTCGTGCCTCGCCACAATCCTATAATCCCGTCCCGCTTGATAATGTCATGTGCGGTGTGCCATATAAATATGGTATTCCTTTCGTACAGGAAGAATCAGAGGTAAGGGCGACCACGGGTGCCCAGTCCTCTCACCGAGAACCAGGCGCAGAATCGCCTTGCTGGACCCGTGTTTTCAGCAGGTCCACTGTTTGCGGTGAGTGGTGAGGCAGGACAATTGCGAAATGTTCTGCTTACAAGGCTGCAGCAATACTGTTGAGGCGAATCCAGACAGTGCACCTAACGTCACCAGCGTGTAGGTGCACCTGAGCGAGCACAAACTGAAGCTTACCGGAGAACAGTTGCTGGATAACAACAGCATTGGTCATTACAGCTGCTGTCTGCGCGAAAGCAACCTCAACGGCCCCAGTCCCGCGCAAATGCAGCCAAGGCACGGTTTCTTCCCACGCTCGGCGGCAGAAGGTACTGTAGCCTTCTGTAACTGTAATGATCAAGGTGGGCCGCCTCCTGATCGTTTTCTCTCAGCTACATAACGTGTATCGCAAATCCAGGCGACTCTTGCGACGCAGTTATCTTCATTTGTCAAAGGTTGACCTGGACACGAATGTTCTAGCAGATCGTCTTCTATGACCAATTCAATTCGCTTTTTGGGACGGGCGTTTTCAATTCTGATGGTAGGGATCGTTTTAATCAGACATGGTATCCCATCGACTCATTGTTTGTACGGGTGACATCTGGAAGTATGCACGAAACATGTTGATATGGTCTTCTCGTGCGCTAACAGACACCTGCCAGATTACATCGCACGATGGCCCGCCCGTTCTTCAGTAGAGAGCGCGTCAGCGACTTTGACATATTTGAGTGCAGAGGACCATGCCCAGGCTGAGAACGAGGACAACGAGGACTGCAGCCTGAGATCGCTGAAAACACGCTGAAAATGCAATCCATCAAATGAAGATCCGCCTCCGTGAAGGATACCCCGTCAACTTTCAAGACGTGGCGTCGCGTTTCACCCTCGATTCGGCGACCCTTTGGAAAAGACGTCCGCTCTCTCTCGGCAGGCATCGTCTACCCACCATCGTCGTCCCCATCGAACCCTACGTCCTTGAATCATTCGGCCAATCGGTTCGTCCGCGCGTTCACGGAATCGCAGATTACCACAGCCTATCGCACTAACTACGGGTCTTCCTGGCGCTTTGCTGATCTTTGGCAAAATCAGGTCGAGAAGCACATGAAGGTCTGCTATGAATTCATCAACTCTATCATTGTGGACACGCTCGCGAAGAAGCACGAACAAGAGCGTCTAGGTCTTGACGTCAAGGAGGGAGTGACACTGTTAGAGCATCCGGTGAACTACACCGAAGGTCGTCATCTTCATTCTGCAAAGCAGTACTCGATGTATTGATGCACTTCTCAGATCAAACTGTTATCAGGGACGAGACGATGAAGATCATGATCGCTGGGAGGGACACGGTGAGTCTGTTCCGCCGTATGACCTAATGAATCTCATCGTGACCGCGTTATCAACACACATAGACTGCTGCAACCCTGACGTTTGCTGTTTGTATGCTCTCTCAGCATCCTGATGTTCTTGCACCCTTGCGAGAGGAAATCATTGCCAAGGTCGGTGTCTCTGCCCGGCCGACGCACGACGACATGAGGGACATGAAGCATCTGAGGGCATATCAATGGTGCGCGACTCGCGATCGCTTCAACAAGGGTGTATACTGGTCTGGAGCCACTGTATCAGAAGTTCTTCGACTATATCCATCTGTGTAAGTTGTTGTTCTCTCGGAGGAACAATCGATTCTGAGATGCGTAGCCCCACGAATGTCAACCTCATTCCCGTTGCTTGCCCTGATCATCCAGCAGATTATCTGCTGAAGCACAGGTTTGGCCAGCATTGAATGGCGGAAAACCCATTTATATCCCCCCGAATACCCAGTGAGCCCCATTGATCCCCCCCCCCTTTCCCCGTTCTATCTTACCCGATTTGTAGAACCGTGTACAGTGTTTTCCTGATGCAATGCAGGAAAGATCTGTGGGGTCCCGATGGTGAGCACCTGATAGGGACGAAATGGCTAACGTTGCATCGTCTGACCCTTGTGCATGACCTTTGTATCTTTTTTTCCCCCAGCGGACCCCTTCGATCCAGATCGGTTCCTGGATGCGCGTCTCCACAAGTACCTGACGCCTAATCCGTTCATCTTTATGCCTTTCAATGCCGGTCCTCGTATTTGTCTTGGACGCCCCATTCAAGATTCTCGCCACGTCCACGCATCTTTGTGTGGCGTGTGTATGTATGTGGGCTGACGATGGATTCTAGTTTGCGTACCATGAGGTCTCATACCTCGTTCGGCTCTTGCAGTCGATGGATGGTGTGTCGCTTGACATGGATGTGCAACACCTCCCTCCGGCAGATTGGGTGCAGACCAAGGGATCCAAAGCGTTGGAGAAGGTTTTATTGACGTCGTACTTGGTCATGTATGTCCAGGTACGGGGTTCTTTTCTTTTCTTTTCTTTTTCCATGGCTGTCCGCTGAATACACCGGGTTATGTTCGTAGGATGGCTTATGGGTCAGGATGAAGGAGGCCAACCCCGTCGAATCTACCTAATGTTCCTCCGCTGCATGTTTCGGCACGGCATGCATTTATCACTTGACCACGTCTCTGTTGTACTGGCACTCTGAAATGAGATTTCACCCCTGCCCTCACTTCTAACGAACGCTACTAAACAGCACTGAATCCAGTCCTTGTGAAAGTTGCTCGAACGATTAGGTATGAGTATAGGTAGATTACCGCTAGAACCCCCGTCCTCGCAAATGCAAATCCGACACTTTGATCTCTCGCATCTATGCCGCCCCATTCGGCTGTGTCTGAGGATTCCATGGACCGGCGTCGCTCAACGAGCAACCACCGACGCATTGACACGCCCCACCAAACTCGACGGGTAGATTCTCCGCCGGAATCTGCGACAACAGCTTTTCCTTGACGCTCGCGCTGCTCACGATATCAATCTTGGCCACCGTCACCTCGTCCAACCAAGGCTTGACAATGGACCACACCCCCGCAAACGCCCAAGGCGCATTGATGATATAAAACTTGCCCATACATTCCGGGTACCGATCCTGACCGATCCCAGCCGCCTGAAAGACGTAGTCCTTGACGCGATAGAAGGAGGTGATGCTGACACCTGCGAGATCCATGATGGTGCACGACGTTTCGACGGGGTGACCGACGGCTTTAGAGCATGCTGGGAGACGTTCGGTGAGAAATTTTTCGTATTCGAGGACGAAACGACGGAGTTGGCGATCTTGGGTTGTGATGGCATTGAGTGCGTTGACATCGATCTTGCCGAGACGTTGGATGTAGACGGGTCGCCCATCCTAGAGAGAGATAGGGAGGGCGGCGACGATGGACGTGAATGAGCACGCGAGAGATTGAAAGGGTAGGGGTGGGGGTGACCGACATACCTTGTCCATCTTGTGATAGTACTGGGGGTAATACTTGTCCACCTCTTCCTTTTCCGTGAATTCGAAGTTCCTAGAGGGAGAGGTGTTGTCGGCGTTCAATTGAGAAAAGAACATGTGGGTAGATGTCCAAGTGGGGTTGGGGCGCTAGCACGACCTACTTTACAATGTCTTCGACGTTGAAATCTTTCCTCCACTGCTCGGCGGACAACAACATGGCTTTCGTCTTGGCGACGTCAAACTTGCGGGCGCGCAGGAATCTATGTGTGTATGGAGGAGAGGGGAAGGGAAGAGAGAACGTCGGTGATTGTGCCCTTTTTTGACTTGCGTGCACACAACACAACGCATCGCACCATCCATCGACGTCGATCGCGCCACGTATGCATGGATGGGATTGTGTGTGATGCACGGAACACAACGAACGTACCTGAGGAGCGTGGTGTCTTTCATCCTCTCTGGCACGAAATGACCCTCGTCCACGAGTTGTCGTCTGAGGGTGTCGAGGGCATGTTGCTGAGCGGGCGTGAGGTTGCCGAGTCGACCTGGTAAAGGCTTGTAGTTGGGGTCGGTGATGCCCTCGGGCAGGGGGCTGACGCTGGCGGGTTCTAGGTAGGACATGGTCGTTGGTGGAGAGCAACTGCGCAGAAAGGGCTGGCTGGCAAAGCGTATTTGAAACTCAATAGGGCCGCGAGCTCGGGCCTCTGGCCACAGGAATCGGTCACTCAATAACCAGTCCACCAATGTATAATACATAACAAAATCGATTCGCATGATTATATCCAGAGCCCAGATTCACGAGTTGAGTCGTGAATCTAATGCGATGGGGCTTGGGCTATCCGTCTAATACTAGTACACGATGCGGCTCGTCGAATAACTAACAAACGTCTGAGAGCATCGCAGGTTGAAATGCAACGAGTGAACATACAGGAAATGGTGCGACCGAAACGAATGGACCGGACACGTGTGATTTTCTGGAATACATTTTCGTGAACACAAGCGAGCGAGGAAACGCGAGGTATTACATTTTGAGGGGCGTGCTTATCGTCCGAGGGGCAGGTGATGGCATGGCGGGTTACATGATGTCCCAGAGTTCCTCAAGAGCGCAACAGAACTTGAGAGAAATGAGTATCGGCGTCGTGCGAGTCGGAATGGACCCAACGTACCTTGCCACATGCAACCGATGCGCTCAATGGATACTCACTGATACTGATCTTTTCATCAACGACGTGATCGGCAAAGTCATCTCGACCACGAGCCATCGCGCCGACAAAGACAGCAATGGAGTGCGTCTCTGGGAGCGTGGGCAAGTACTTTGACAACCTGACGGTCTGAGCGTCGCCGGACAATGCTAGGGAGGGTGTCAGTGGTGTATCAGCCAACGCCACACAAACTGGACTTGCTTAGTTTAATGGTGTTGACAGGAAGATGGTCGGTAACGGGGTTCTGGGTCCGGTTTTAGTGATGGAAAAATGCCATACGGCCGAGATGAGTACCTTGACTACTTTGAGCAATTTTTCGGGACCGTTGACACCCCGAATGGAGAGTTTGTGAAGAAGTTGAACTGAGACGGAATGAGCTCAGATACCACGAGGAGAGTATGATTCCATACCCATCAAGCCGCTAAATCGTTTAAAGGTGCGTGGTATTCTCACATGGGGGTTGACCTCGATGAGAACACCTTTTGCGGTGTGAATATATACCTGGAGCAAGCCCGCCTTGTTAAGAGGCGAATCGAGCAGCGTCAACAGGCACTAGAGAAGGCGATGTTAGATGTAGAAAATGCAAACGTGAGTTGGACTACCTGATGAGTGATATCGGGACGAGCATCGGCAATGTCCCTGCCAGTCTTGGCGAGGATGCCTTGGTGGTCATCGCAGTTCAAGAGGGTATACTTGACATCGCCCTCTCTGCCGCCTTTTCCTTTCCCACCACTGGTGACTCTGTACGCCTCCAAGCAAGCCTGCTCCAAAATAACAAAGAGCCTTCGTTGGGAAGATGCCACGCCACCCTTGGGTACGTATGCCTGTACGGGCAACATGGACGGGTTCGCAGGTCGTGGTAACGGATTGTTGGACGCCATTTTGCGTGTCTTAGATGCAGGGAGAGGCCGGGTTGGACGTTGTGGGTTAGGATGGTGTTGAACAATATGGGTACTGTTCTCGGCAGGGAGATCTGCTGGATCAATCTGCATGGTCTCCTTCTCGGAGCGATCCGAACCGGAGGCCGAGCTCGCTCTGCGACGGCGCTGGGGTCGCTCATCAATGGGTGTGGATTTTGGGCGTGGTGGGGGTGTCAATTCGGCGTCCGTGTCATCCTCAGGGTTGGACAACCTGATACGATCTAATGCTGGGTCTGCGGTGGAACCAGAGTGACGACGACGACGAACGGGGATGATGTCGGGTACGATGGAGGACATGATTGTGCTCTACAACCACAAGAAAAAAAGGGGAAAAATACAAGGAGTGACGAGTGAAAGCAAAAGAGATAAAAAGTTAAGATATGAACGAGTCCAAGTCGATATGCGAAAGCGCTAACGGGCCAGGTGCGGGTCCACTGAAAAATTTCCCAGCCAAGACTTGATTCATCTCACACAATCAGATACAAATACTTAACAGTGCCTCTCTTCACACACCACTGCGCAGTCTATTACGTCCGCCAGACGTTGATAGTACGCCCCAGTACTCATATGTACATGATATCAACCCGGCAAGTCGATCAGGTACACTCGCCGGGATCGATAATCAAAGAACCGCACCCAACCGAAGGAGAAGTGATCAGTGATACGATTTTCGTACAGTACATAGCTCACAAGTCGGTGAGAATGTTTGGGCAACCATGTCAGCCAACGTGCAGCATAAATCTCAAGCGTGGGTTTTTCGTGGTCCTGATAGGCTATGCATGATGAGATATTTGACTGTACCTAGTCCAATTGTGCGGCGAGACGTAAAAAGGGGTCGACCTGCTCCACCTGGTCCTAGATGGTGGCAGGCCCGTCCGGAGACTCGACGACAGGCCTGATAGGAGTCTTCTATCAACACCTGTCCAATTGTTCTCCATATAGTTACATATTGCACAACCGTCGGGCGTGCGTAAGACCAACCCTTGAATGCAATTAAGTTAGGGGACAGGGAGCATTAAAATTGAATCGAGCCTGCAATGGACCGCCCTGATAAATCAGCTTACCGACAGAACTCCGTCATGCGAGAGAATCTAGGCCATGATGGATTTCATTGCGACAGAGCTGATAACGAGGTTGTCAACGAGCGCTCTTTCCTTTGAACTACGCCCTGTAACACCCTCAAATGCTGGCTCCTGGTCTAGTTTGTAATGCTGATGGAGTAGTACCGCATCGGTATTCAGGGGTTCGAGGGACTCAACAAGAAGAGCGTTACTCGCCTTGATCACCGTCCCCCAGTCCGTGATCTGAGTAACATTCGCTAGGAGGTCCAACTCCCCATCGACAACGTTACGCATCCTTTCCAGGACGTCTTCTCTCTCCCACGAAGCGATATGCATGACAATGAGATCTGTCATGCTGTCCGTGACACCATACCGTTTGATCGCCTCCGTGATCTGGCGAGAACATCAGCGTGTATTTCGTGGGGTGGACACGGAGCCGCGTACGTTATTGGTTGGGTTGAGATTCCAGATGATCTCGGAATGGAGCGTCTTTGTCCGCATGGTCTCCTCTGACTGGGCAAAGAGCGCCTGGACGGCAGCGGTCTGGAGATGCAGAGGACTTGTAATCTGAAGCGACATCGATGAATACGAGTTGGTTGATGGAGCAAACACGAACGTTCCGCACTGACCAGCTTGGCGTTGATGAATGCGAAATTGACCGCATCGCGTTCCTTTTCGCCCTCTGGACCCTCCATCGTCGCTGCCTTGACGATGCGCTCTCGGATAGCGCCTGCATTCTTGACGTGCTTGAACTTGGCGGTGAAGATGGCGGGATAGATGAACTCGGGGCAACGGTACACTTCGAGCAGCTCCATGCCAGCACCAGCTGACGGTTCTGATCTAAGCGAGCCTTTTTATGACCACACGACTTTTAGTACTCATTAATTTTCTCGTTCCAAACGGTCATGCAGTTGCAGCCTCCACTGTCATTCCTTCTCGCCATTTTCTCGGTCTTCGCGACGGCTGCCCCAATCGCAGCCTCAAACGTGCTGACCCCGCAAAACTTCCAACAGACGATATCAGAAGGCGTATGGTGCGCAGTGCCCCGTCGAACACAAACCCAGCTAAATGACTAACGCGCAGGTTTGTCGAGCATTTTTCGCCCTATTGTGCCCACTGTCGCCACTTCGAGCCGACCTGGAATGATGTCGTCGACCACTTTGAGAGCATGCCCGACCCAGGCGTACACCTCGCCCAGGTCAACTGCGCACTCAACGGCGGTACGTCCACCTCATCTGCTTTGACCCGTGCCAGCCCACCGACGCGTTTCAAGATCTCTGCAACGACAACGGCATTACTGGATACCCACAAATGAATCTGTACCGCAACGGCGAGTTTGTGGAGATGTATAACACAGATAGGGAGTTTCACCTCCTGCTCGAGTATTTGGGCGCACATGCAGAACCCAAGGGGACGTCGCAGGGGGAAGAGACGGCGGAGGAGGACGTGCCAGTGCCAGTGCCAGTGCCAGCGCCAGTGTCGACCGAACAAGAGGCCGCGCCAACACCGATGCCATCACCCATCACCGAACCTCTCATCGTCCAAAACCCCCGCACGGACGCAAACCCCTCGGGAACGGTTGTCTCGCTCGACGTACAGACTTTTGACAACTTCCTCGCGCGGGGACCCGCGTTCATCAAATTTTTCGCACCTTGGTAGCGTCGCCGTACTTTTTCGTCGCCCATCTCGTTCGATGCTCAACGCGGCTTTAGGTGTGGGCACTGCAAGAAACTGGCCCCTGCGTGGACCCAACTCGGTCGACGCATGCAACACAAGCTCAATGTGGCCGAAGTGGACTGTGAACTTCACAAGGCGCTTTGCACGAGCCAGGGCGTCACCGGTTTCCCCATGATGTTCTACTACGCCCACGGTGCAAAGACTGAATACTCGGGTGGAAGATCCTACGACCAGCTAGTCTCCTTTGCCGACAAGGCTTCTAACCCGTCCGCTTCTTTACTAGTCCATCGTTGTTGTCGTAGGACTCATATCCTCCCTCAGAACAATGCAAGTGATTGACGCGCCGGAGCTGGGAAAAGTCGTGCGCGACAATGCAGTCTTGTACCTCTTGCTCCACAATGCTTCCGGTCCCCGGATAGTGGTAAGTGTCTCGTGGCCTTTTTGGATTAGCACGCTCCCGACCACGAAACGAAACGGCGACAATAACAGAACGAGATTGCCAAAAGCTCACAAATTCTTTTGGGATCACCGCCCGTCTACGTCTCCACGTCCCTGGAGCTCTTCCACAAGTACAACGTCCGACCAAACGCCCCCTCTGTGCTCCTCGCATTCAAAGACAAGGACGCGCGGGAACCTGTCGCGGTCTTTTACCCGTCACTCACCTCATCTTCGCAACCCGCCGCCGCCGACGCACTTGGCGCATGGCTCCACGCCCATCGCTGGCCGTCGTCGTTTGAGCTCACCAAGGACGTGTTCCAACAAGTCATGTACGCCCCCCACAGACCTCTCGTTCTCATCGTCGCCACGCCTCAAGGCCAACGCGCCGACGTGTCTGAAAAGCTGCACGAGATTGCTCAGAAGTGGCGGTTACGCGCGCGGCGGATGGACGCTGCCTCTCCGTCGTCGTCGTCGGGCGACGGTGTGGGTGTGGGTGGTGGTGCGAGGGACGTGCTGTTTACGTGGATGGATGCGAGTCAGTGGGGTAAGTGGATGAAGGACATGTATGGGATCAAGGCGGGAACGGAGCCCGAGGTCGTCGTGGCCGATCACGAGGTCAGCACCACTCTTGTGCGTGTTTGCCCAACTGATCCCCTCCTCTTCGTGGTGGTGGTGCTGTGTAGCGTTTGATGTACTACAACAAGGACGGTTCCGAACACGCCATCGCATTGAATTCGGTGAGCATCGCGTCTGCGCTGGAAGCAATCCTCGCGGGTACCGCTCGTCCGAAACAATCGCGGGGCGTGCTCGAGCGGGTTGTCCACGTACGTTTTCCCCCCTCGCCATTGAAAAAAGGGAAAAAACGTTGATGACTTTTCTTTTTCCTTTTTGGACAGTCCCTCAACGCGACGCTCGTCCAACTCGAAGGATTGATCGCCACACATCCGTACAGGACGGTTCTCATCTTCTTTGCTCTCGTTGGTGTCGTCGTCGCTGTGGCGCTCCGCAGCCTGATGACGGATGAACAAGCAGATTGGGAGGCGGATAAACGGTACACTAAGGGTGCTCGGTTGGATTGATCTCTCTCGATCTGGTCTTCTTCCTCGTAGTCCAAATCTATGTATATGATCTACAACGGGTGGGGTTTCATTGGTTGTATATATATAATCATCTTCGATCTGGAAGTTCAACCAACATTCACATTGCCATGCTTTGTACAACAAAAAATTTCTGATTTTTGTCGCCGTTGGAGCGTCATAGTCCCTAGGGTATCATAGCATTGAAATTCGTGCGTGAGCAGAGCATGTAAAGTAAGTATACTGGTATGATACAGCAAAGGGCAACTACGTTGTAACATTACAGTTCGGTGTGAGTGAGGCGGTATACATATCAGTCAAGTAACAGAACCAGAAGATTAGATGGATCATGAATTAGATAACCTTCTGTTTTCACTGCCTGAGCCCGATTTTTTCAGTTTAGTAGTGAAAGAGACGCCAAGAACGATGCAGAAATCTTGACCATTCGTGCTCGGACACGGCGTCTTCTAATGCGTGTTAGGTGCATGACGATAGCGAACGAATGTTGCAATGGATAGAAACGATGATATTTGGATCGTGGATGCAAAAATAACCAGATGCTGTAAAAAAAGTCTATGCAACGAGCCACCCTCAAGGCGACGAAGACGGCGACTCGGGTTGGGATTGCAAAGGGGATTGTTGTGACTGGCCTCCCCAAGGGGCGACCGCGTCGTCGAGCATTATGCCTCGTATCCGGTTATACACGGCTTCTGGGAATTGTCTGAGGGAGAAAAAACGAGGAGATGACAGGTCAACACAACCAGTTTTCTCTCGCAAGCGCGCACAGGCGACCTACCGCTGTTTCAATCGTTCGAGCAGGGCGATCGCGCGATCACGGTCACCGTTACCCAGTTCTGCGCGAAACATCGCCTCCCATGTCGAAGGCTAGGAAGATGAGACGGGATAAGTAACGTAATGAAAGACGTCTAGCACGTTGACGAGCTCACCTCTCTGTACGAGACCGAGTCTGGCGATACCGGAGGAGTAGAAGAGGGATTGGAATCGTGTGGGACGTGATTGCCAGGAGCGGCGACACCGCTAGGAGGATCTGCCAAGCTCTCAAAGATAGCCCGCGCCTGCTCGATAACACCGTCAGCAGCATATCCCTTGATCAACAGGTTGGCAATGTACGCCGTCATATGGACGCCCGTTGCTTGCAGTCGAGTGAGATACTGCTGTGCGAAATCCATCCGCTTGCGCGTCACGAGCACGTTGATCAGAGACTCGTAGGAGACGGCATCGGGGAGGGGAGTAGGACCACGCCGGGAACATGGGTGAGAGGAGATGGATTCAAAAACACTGATGGCCTTGTCAGTGTCCTTCATGACGCAGCCATAAGCGTTGATGAGTGCTGCCCAATGGCTGCCTTGAAGACGGATGTGTGGGTTTGACTCGACACGCTTGAAGGTCGCCTCCATGGCAGCCACATCAACAGGTTCGATGGTTCCGTATGCATCAATGAGGAGCTACAACACATTTCAGACCGAGTGAACGAAGAAAGTGTGGGAAGCGTACCTTGTACGTGTGCGCCGAAGGCTGAACATTGGCCTCGGTCATCTTGTTCAGGTAAAACAGTACCTTCTCCCTGTCTGGCTTTGTATGCGTGTACAGTTGCATCATCGTATTGTAGGGCGGAATCCGAGGCTTGAAGTTGGGCTGACTGGCCATTTCCGCGAACAGCTGCTCGGCGGCAACGGCGTCGCCAACCCTCGCACATGCAGCAATGACAGCACCATAAGTGATCGACGAGGGACGCAGCGACGTATTGGCTTTCATCTGTTGGAAGAGCTCGAGTGCAAAGTCTGCCTTGCGTGCTTTGGCAAGCTTGGAGATGATCGTGTTGTAGAGGTAAACGTTGGGCTTCGTTCCAAGCATCCGACATTCCGCAAAGAGAGCCATAGCATTGGAGGTGTCGTCCGTGGTATCCTTGACGCATTCGATCAAGGATCCATATGCGTCAGGGGATGGAACACCACCCGCAGTAGTGATTCGGCTCCGGTGTGCAAACGCAGCGTCCATGTCACCCCCGTGTGCGTAGGCAATGATCATATTGTCCTCGATTTGGAACCATGCCTGAGATTGCCAGGTAGGGCTTTGGGCCACGAAGGGCGAAAAGAGAACCTGCTGAGCGATGGAATATACCGATTGCGCGGCGGTGATGTTGCCTGCGCGTCCGAGCCCATTGATCAACCTGCCCAAGGTGGCTGGATGGGGATAACGAGGGGGTTTCGCAGAGATAGCTGCTTGGAGAGTATTGTAACTGTCGTGGACGGTGACCGATGGATGCGAGGGGAACCACTGGTCAATGTGTCGACTGAGTTCCGCATCAACGATGATTTGTGCCGGAGGGGGAGGAAACTCGGCAGAGGGTAAGGGTGGCGTAGGAGTACGAGGAACATCACTCTCTTCATTCGTCCGCTCGGCGAAGGGAATCCTGAGACGGTTGAAAGACCATGCGAGGCCATCCAAAAACCGAGAAACCTCGCGCTCTGCATGACTGGAGTAGAGAGCTTCCGTCAAAGCAACCTGCACCCTGCTGGACACCAATCGGAAGTCAACTCCCGCGTCGCTCATGACTTGCAGCAGTGGCATCAAGCCAGTGTATGGACAATCCGAGGAAGAGGAAATGTCCGAATTAGAGGGGTTCACAGGGAGCGAGAGTGCACACTGAAGAGTGGTCTCCAGATCTGAGACAGAAGCAAGCTTTTGAGGATTAGACATGTAGGCGTGGAGAAGGGGACGGGCAACCGAGGGTGTGGTAGGCAAACCGAGCCACGCAACGAGGGGAATCATCGGCAACATTTGCTCCAGAGCGAGAGTGAGTGGGGAGATGGCAGCAACGGTGTCCAAATAACCAGACAGTATCTTCGTCGTTGTCACCCTGTACTTGGCGAGGTTCCTACCAGGCTTGACAGACAGAAGTTGGTCAGCGACTCTGAGGAGGTGTCTACCAATGAAGGCGGCAGAGTGCCTCGTTTCTTCGGCTTCGCTTATCGTCACCACAGATTGACGTGATTTGACGAACTCCTCGAGCACACGGAGGTTCGCTTCGAGAACCATGAGCGTGTCCGCAACCTTGACGCCCAAACAATCCTTTGGGGCACAGTCGACGAGGATGTCATATAGCCTATTGAGTTCCCCAAGGTAAGCACTTTGCTCAGACGAGGCTTCCACAAGGGCATCTAGCATGACACCCCAACAAATCTGGTCAGGACGGGAGGGGTTTCGAGTGGACTCGTCATTGTGGCTGGATGCGGCAGGTTGCTGGAGAAGACGATCAAACCAAGACAATGCAGTTTTGATGTCAGACTTGGGTGGATTGTGAGCAACATCTGATGAAGCGTTGCAGAAGCCACTGATAATGGTTGTGAACGTCGACGAAGCTGGAGATGGAACTGACGCTAGGTCGCCTAGTACGCGTATCAGCACGGATTGAATGGCGTTTGAAAGTGAATCGAGCGTTACCTTTCTCAGGACGCCCACTGTCCATCATCGTCTCAAGCAGACGGAGTGCACCGGGAGGTTGCCCAGCCTTGAAGTAACCCTGAATCATTTTGTTCCAAATCCTGAGTTGAATGGGGAACTGCCGCTCGACCTCCATGACCAGGCCACGTACACCTAGATCTCGGAACTCTTTAAAGACCTCTTTGGCACCGGTAAGATCACCTGCGTTGAC
Organism: Boletus pseudo-olivaceus; assembly: GCA_038092955.1. Taxonomy (NCBI): domain Eukaryota; kingdom Fungi; phylum Basidiomycota; class Agaricomycetes; order Boletales; family Boletaceae; genus Boletus; species Boletus pseudo-olivaceus. The sequence continues at coordinate 84,139 of JBBPRI010000038.1, forward strand.
GTAGGTGGACAAGAGGTAATAGAACATCAGATCCGTAGGAGGGGGTCGAGACCGGGCCTCAAGTTGAGCATATACGCGGATGGCAGCGTCGATGTTTGCGTGAGCGGCACATGAGCGGAGGAGTCCATGGTAAACGTTGATCGGAAAATGCACAACTAACGGTTTCGCGACTGCGGCAGAGTCGGATGTCGGCTGAGGAACAGCAACACAAGCGGCCTCGAAGACGCGCATTGCAGTCGCAAAATTTTCCTCTGCGAGTAAAGTCCCCTTTTGTCTCTCGTCGACTTGGGCTTCCTCGCCCGCAACGTCATCGCGGTCCCCGATGGCAGACAATTGCCGTCGCCTCGCACGGTAGGACAGGACCTCGAGAGACTTTTGGACCTCACGATCCCTGTCTGTGAGCCCTATGATTGTGTTGACAAATGTACCCAGGTTGGGCGTCAGGCCGCGCTGGAGGAGGGTATTATAGAGTTGGATGATGAGGGTTGCGCTGGTGGCAGAACCGACGGCAATGAGAGCACGAAGGGCATGGTTAAAATCGAGAAGGGTGGTTTCGGGGTAAGATAATGCAGGTTCTTTGGAGGGATCAATCAGCCACCGGACGTGTTGCAAGACAGCAGGGGTGGCCTTGTTGGACAAGGCGTCTTCGAGCGCGAGTGAAAACGGTGACCAAGCGGTGACGGGACGTGGCTCCTGTTCGGGAGTGATCTCGCCCTGGTCCTTGTTTGCAGTAGCAGTGGTATGGCGTTCACGTAGCTGCATCTCCACGGTGTGCAACACACCGCCGCCAACATGGTCGTGGTCATTGAGACCAGCGGGGAGCGAAAAGGAATGGCGACGTGCGAGTGCGCGGTGTGCTCTGGATGTGGCGGAGCGAGAGGTGACAAAGGTTGCCTTTATTTCTTCCTTGTCATCATCTGCCTTGGTAGTGCCATCTTGGGTCGCAGAGGAATTAGCCTGGGTGATGGCACGACCGGCGCCCTGTCGTGATGTGGACAACAGTGACAAGCGAACTTCGGAGTATGTATGACACGTACGGTGTAACCCTTGTAGAATTTGCTTCCGGCGTGGAACTTGGCGCCGCCTGGACCTGCGCCTGTGCCGGCGCTACCCCAAGAAGCGCCAGCGCCTGCAGCGGGAGTGGACTGGAGGGCATTTCGGAGTGCACCAGACTGGTTTTGTACGAGTGCAACTGCGCGAGAGGTGTGCAGGAAGAGGTGATTCGCGACCTTTGGGAGCATGGTGACAATTACAAGCTAGTACGGTGATACAGTACGGTTGAGGGCCGCGTGGGCTGCCGCGGATGACGAGGAGGGGGCGTTGAGAACGCCAGGCGGGACGAGGAAATGTTTGGCTGAGAAAGGATGGTGGCAAACTGGCAATAAAAACCAAAATTGGCGCCTCGGGCAAAACCGGGTGAATATCCCGAAGCCGAGCCGAGCGACGACGCAATTGGGCTCAAAACTGAAACAGCCTCCATTCGCCATTGACAATGACGTCATCCCACGTGTGTTCCTCCGCCGCCTCAACGCCCTCCTCCTCCTCCTCCTCCTCCTCCACCGGCCCGCTAAACGATACCTGCTCACGTGTGCGCAGCGGTCGCACGATGACCGCCTTGCTGTCCCATGACACCACACGCCCGACAGTAAGGCATTGCTCCGGTGTGTACGTTACCGGGTTAATACCCAGCGCCTGCAGCAGATTCAGCCACTCAACCCACGCATCTGCGACAATCCCCACCTTGTACCCAACGATCATCCCGCACCTGACCTGCTTTTCGCTCGCCAGCTTTTCCAGTGTAGCCCAATGCTTGTCTGCGATCGCCTCCAGCCTGTCAATATCCACCCCTGACCCGGGTTCCGGGGCTGTCATCTTGTCAACGTCATCTCCATAGTCGAGCGAGATATCTCCCTCCGCTGATACAGTCACACTCTGTCCTTCGAACTTGTCGTCGTACTCGGTACGCGCCTTGCGTTTCTTCTTTTCTCTGTGGAATCCTGCCTCGACATCAATGCTCGTCACGAAGAGATTTGAGGGTAGCGAGGAGCGTGACGAAGGTGGTATCAAACGAGACAGGGCTCGTGTTGATGCCGCTTGTGCTGGAGCCGGACACTCCGGCGTCGTCATCGGACCAGAGGTGGATGCAGAGGCGTCATCTTCCTGATCCTCAAATATAATCTTCGGAGCAAGAGGCTTGCCTATGAGTGACTTGAAGTTCCTCGCCTTGTTCTTGTTGCGGAGCGAGAGCGACAGGAGGCCAGAGTATACATCCTGGCTAGCATCAGGCGTGATCGTCTGCACTTGTGCATGTTTGCCTGCTACTACAGCATTCACACCAGACACTGGTCCGCCCTCAGACACAATGGCAACCTCGCGCTCGTGTGTTTGCTTGGTTCGCTTAAGTCGTCGTCGTAGATTCCGTGCTCGTGTTTGCGGTTTTCCACACCCAGGAGGAACGAAAGCCGACCTAGTAAAGAAACGGTGATGTCGTCGAATGGAACTCGACGTTAGCGGACAACTCGACGTACGGGTGTACCACGTGTGGCTTTGGTTGTACCGACGACGTTACTTGAGCCCGTTCTCTAACGTGGATTTTTTGGGGCTCTGCTTTCCGCAAAGACAGCGTCGTAGGACGCGAAGAATCACCCGAGTCTGATATTGATTCGGAATCCGAAGTCTCGGACTCGGACGCTGACGGAGAGGTGGTGGACTCTATTTCAGACTCGGGGCTGGACGAACTTGGCGTCGACAAGCGTCGTTTCCGCTTGCGCGAAGCTGCAGGTTCTAAACGTATTTGCGTTGCATGCGAGGCACCTTGATCGACGGGGTCACGGGCAGTTGCGTCCTGAGACGACACGTCCAGTACGTCTATGCTGCATGCGAGTTAGCTTCTCGTAAAGCCTAACGTCGCAGCGACTCACCAAATCAGATCACCGTCTCTTACGATGGTGAGTTCGGAATTGTCAAGTAGCTCGAAGCCATCGATGGAGAGGCGCAACGAGGAGTAAGCGACCCCACGAAAGGCAGGGAGGGACGTGCCGAGGAGGAATTTGAAGGAAGAGATGGTCGGGGTCGACTGCACGGATGGAAGAGTGAGAGGGAACCACGCTCTCACTGGTGGGAGCGGTGGATTTGTTAGTATCTTGACCCTCATGTCACTACTGGTAGACGTCGTTGAAGATGGCAGCCATTTTAAGTAACAAACCCCCTAAGACACAAAACTATGGATCGTACATCGGAGCTAGCGTGTCCCGAGATTCAATTGCAACGAGCAATTGGGTCATACAAACTAAGCTACTACGTACGGGGTACTTGCAAGTAGTATGTATCAAATGAACCATTGGGACGTCGTGACATCACTGCAGAGAAAACGGCATGCTTGATATTCGAGTCCATCTGCACGTTCAAGACTGTGAAACTTACTTTGATGAACTTTGCCATGAATTTTCTAGGTAGATGACAGTCAGACAAAGAAACTTGCAAAAGGACGGGTACACACTTGTGAAATTCGGTCCGCAGGAGGTCGTTCACGAACTGGCCAGACTTTTCCTTTTGGTTCATTGCCTGGTTCTTGAAGATGAGATCTAAAACCATTCACAACTCGGTGTTCCTCCTTTGCGAAAGCAGCACAAGCAAGGAGAAGCGCGTACCGTCGTCCCATCTTCTCTTCACAGAGAACGTCCCGGGAACAGTCGTATTCAATCCCTGAGATTGACCCAGCTGGGCTGCTTGCGACGCCAACTCCTCGCGTTCTTGGCGCGCTTTCTCTTCCGCACGTTCGCGTTTTATCTTTTCGAGTTCGCGGAGCAGCTCGTCGGTGTCATCCTCCTCTGATTCTTCTTCGCTCTCCTCGTTCTCCTCTTTTTGCTCGCCTCCCTCCTCCTCCTCGTCATCCTTGTCCAGCTCTAGCGCCTCCTGGAGCAGTTTTCTCCGCTTGACAGCGTCCTCGTCTTCGGCCCCAATCGTACCCGCTGCGATAGCCACGGGGGGTCTCCCCTCGGCCTTGCGCTTCTTGTTCCGGGCCTCTTCTTCTGCTGCGAGCAACTCTGCTCTAAGGTCTCGCCGCGCGACCTCGCCTGTAGATGTCTGCCCCGGCTGCCTACCTCGCAGGCGACGGTTTGAGGCGAGTGCTACAAGAAAGGGGGAGAAACATACCGAAACTTGAGCTTTGTGTGGGCGGCCATGTCGCGCACAGAAAACTGCCTCGAGCCGCCCTGGATACTCCTTGCTTGGGCGGGGTCCCATGTTGGACGATGAGCGGTGGACATGGTGCAGAGTTGAAGTCGCCCCCTGTATAGTTTTCGCACGGTCGATTGAGCCACGTCAAAAAGGTTCGGTCGGTCGCGTGTGTATATTGTAAAACCATGGCCAACTACCACTATGACGAGGCTGGCAACATGGCCGCCTACTTTCTCATTTCTGTCCTCACCATCGTCCTCGTCCCGCTCACCCTCACGTCCGTCGCCCGCATAGCCGCAAGCGAGTCCTTCTCTTCTTCATACCCCAATTCGACGCTGACCCACTGCACAGAGCGCCCCGAGGAGCGGGTCCGCGGGTGTCAGTGCACACCCTGCCTCGATCGCAGAAAACAGGTCTTCGCCGCAAACAGACGATCGATATTCAGCCCCAAACTCACCAAGAGGTGCGCGTCTCCCTCGACGAATCGCTCCGTTTTTTGTCCGACCCGTCCTCCAGAGCCGCGATCCTCCTCGTCGGCTGGTCTGCCTTTGTCTTTTTGGTAAATAGAGTGCGCAATGCCGAGAACGACAACAAGGTGTACGACCCGTATGAAATTTTAGGTATCTCCGCCGTACGTGCTTATTGTCCATCCCGCGTGCGACCCACTACACTCATCCGTTCTCCCAGGGTATCACAGAAAAGGAAATAAAATCCCTTTTCAAAAAACTCTCTAAAATATAGTGCGTATCGCGCAGCACTTCTATGCTTGGCACCTTTTAACCGCCATCTAAAAGTCACCCAGACAAGGCAAAAGCGACCGTGAACGAGACGGTCGAACAAATCGCCGATCGTTTCGTAGAGATTACCAAGGCATACAAAGCGTGAGCACGACCTCTCTTGCTGCTTCCGTCGCATTCTCCACTCAACACGCGTGCCATAGTCTGACTGACGCGACGATCCGCCGAAACTATGAACTCTATGGTCATCCCGACGGTCGACAGGAAGTATCCATGGGTATTGCCTTGCCTTCCTGGATCGTCGAGGGCAAGAATAATATCTGGGTCTTAGGAGTTTACGCCGTCCTCATTGGTGGTCTACTTCCCGGTATGGTTGGACGCTGGTGGTTTGGCAGCAGAGGAAAGACTAAGGATGGTATCGAGGCAGGGACTGCAGAGGGGTTCTGGAAGGGTGTCGAGGAAGGAAGTGGAATCGGCGACATCGTCAAGATTGTCGGCAGTGCGTTCAAGTACGAGACACAGACCAAGAATGCGGGCGATCTGAGCAAGTTAGAGGAAGAGATCGAGAAGAGAGTGGGTGACGAGTGGAAGGAGATGAGCAAGGCCATTGCCGGTGATGAGAAGGCCCAGCGAGCGTTGGTGTTGCTCTACGCTCACTTTTTGCGGTTAGATCTAGCCTCGAAAGCCCTGGAACAAGGTGAGGATCTTGTTGGACTTGCGTTGCGAATTCAGACTTACGTGTGGACATTAGAGCAAACGTCGTTGCTCCTTCGAACACCCATGTTACTAAACGCTTTCTTGAACATCGCGTCTGCTCGAAGCTGGCTCGCACCAACCCTTGGTGTCATGCGTCTCCATGCATACCTCATACAGGCGTTGGTCCCCGGTCAGACTATTCCCCGGCAAGCCCAGCTGCCAGGATTTGACAGTACAGTTTTGAGTTCCGGACAGCAAGACCTTGCAACATTTGTGCACGACTTGAAGGAGAGCGGAGACAAACGTGCCCCGGAAGCTAGCAAAGCGCTTGAAAGCTGGGGAACTCTGGAGATTGTCGACATGGGATTCAAAGGTATGTATATTCTCATCATGCGCGCTTAGAGGGTGAACACTGTTCAAGTGATTGGCGAACGTGTGATCACACCGTCGTCTATCGTGTTCTTGCTGGTGAAGCTGCGCGTGAAGGAGCCCGGCACATCCTCGCCATCGCCGGTGCAGGATGCCAAGTCTGCGAAAAAGAACGACGACATTGACGAAAAGTTTTTGAATGCCCGGGGAGATGCGGAGCAACTTGAAGGGGAAGGTGCACGATATGCACACGCTCCCTACTGGCCTGGAGTGCGTCTAAATAGATGAACTTGTGAACGCATGCATCTGACATCTAGCGACAGCTCCGCAAGCCTGGATGGTGGCTCGTTCTCGCCGACGATAAATCAAACCGGATCGTTGTTCCACCAATGAAGATCAGTGACGTGCCTCGCTCAGACCCTTCGAAAGAGCGGAATTACAGATGCTACAAGCTCCAGTTCCAGGCGCCACCCAACGTTGGGCTGTTTACGTGGAAGGTGTACTTTATGAGCGACACCCTTGTCGGAGAAGAGATGTGTCGACCGATTTCGGTTGGTGTTTTCTTTGGCGGTCACGAACGTGGCGACGCTGACTGGGGAACAATGCAGCTCAAGATCGACGATGCATCTGTGCTCGCAGCCGAGGAGCAGACGCCCGACGACGAGATTTCCGATCCTGAAGAGGATTCGCTGGCTGGACAGATGGCGGCGATGCGGGGAGGGTCGGTGAAGAAGGTTGCAGTTGTCGAGGAGAGTGACGACTACAGTTCGTCGGACGAGGAGGAGGAAGAGGACGGGGACGATAGCAGTGACAGTGATTAGCTAGACATGCATTGAATTACACTCCCCCGCCTTCTTTATTTATCGGACGCGAGACGCGGCACGCGTGCACTAGTACAAGTTACTTATTTGTTGACTCTTGACTACTAGACCCCCACTCCCAGTACTGCTCTTTTTCATGCCACCAAGTCAGAACACGACGAAAGCGGGCTCGTCCTCTGCAAAGTTCAACTGGGCCGCTGCCAAAGCCGCCAAGGCCGCTGGTCCCCACGCACCAGGCTCAAAGACTGTGCCAGAGCCCAAATCGCCCGATTGTCTACTCGGTCTCTCCTTTGTCTTCACCGGCGAACTGTCCTCCTTTTCGCGCGACGAGGCGATCGACCTCGCGAAACGGTATGGCGGGTAAGTGTTCCCAGTCCTTCTCGCGTCCGCCCCGCGCCATTACACAGATTCTCGTGTTGTACTCACCCCTCCGTCTGTCCATATACTATTGTAGTCGTGTCACGCTCCAGCCGTCGTCCAAGACGTCCTACGTCGTCCTCGGCGATAACGCCGGCCCGTCCAAGCTCGCCGCGATCCAAAAACACGGTCTCAAAACCCTCTCCGAGGACGACTTTTTAGCGCTGATTGGGACGCGCGTGGGACCGGGGGGACCGGGGGGTGCGCGGCTGGACGAAAAGACGCAGAAGAGGATGGAGAAGGAGAAGGAGGCGATTAGAATTGGTGCGGAGGCGCTAGAGAGGAGGGAGAAGGGGGAGGGGAGGGGAAAGCGCAAGGTTGGGTCTGGCAGGTATGTCGTATTTTCCTTTCCGTGTCGTGGTCGTGTCGCGTCGCGTCGATGGCGGCGTTTCTGCTGCTCTTGTGTAGACGTGCTTGTTTGCTGACGGCGCTCCCTGTTTGTTTTTGGCTTGCTTGCGTGCTTTTCGTGCGTAGTGTCGGTACGAAACCGGACCTGGCATCACAGCTCTGGACGACGCGCTATGCACCTCAGACACTCAAAGAGATATGCGGGAACAAGGGTCAAGTGGAGAAGCTCCAGCAATGGCTGCACGACTGGTCTGTCTTTCCATCCTACCCACCCTTACACTTTCGCTTACACCACGCCGGATGCAGGCCATCGAGCTCGAAATCAGGCTTCAAGAAGCCTGGAAAGAGCGGCATGAACCTCTTCCGTGCCGTGCTCATATCCGGCCCACCAGGTATCGGCAAGACGACGAGCGCACACTTATGTGCGAAACTCGAGGGATTTACGCCGATCGAGCTGAATGCGAGCGATGCGCGGAGCAAGAAACTCGTCGAGGCGAGTACACGTTGGGTACGGTGAACGCTCGCGGTTGACCTCTTTTTGCCTGTAGAGTGGCATGAACATTAATAATTTATCGTTGGATGGGTGGATGGGCGGGGAAGGGGTATGCGTTTGTTTTGGTAGAGCGTTCATGACGCGGAATTTGAATGACTTGTACTCCAGGCGACGAATGCGGTCGGTGTCACCGTCACTGACAAGACGTGCCTCATCATGGACGAAGTCGATGGTATGTCTGCGGGAGACCGGGGAGGCGTCGGTGCTTTGAATGCACTGATCAAGAAGACAAAGGTATGTACTGTACCGTCATATAGGCCGAAGGAGCATTGACAAACACCACTGTTTTTGTGTCTAGATTCCAATCATTTGCATAGCCAACGATAGTGGGGCGCAAAAGTTGAAGCCCGTCAAGGGTAATACGTTCAATCTTCCGTTCAGAAGGTATGTTGCAGGAGACGACATTGTTATCGTTGTCGATTCATGGCACCATTTTAGACCCGATGCAGCCGCAGTCCGTTCACGCATGTTGAGCATCATATTCAAGTATGTTCCTCTGTATCCGCACACGATGTGTATATTTGACGCTGCCTTGTGCAGGGAGAAGATGAAGATCCCGGCAAACGTCGTTGATCAGCTCATCGCCGGATCACAGTCAGACATTCGACAAGTGCTGAATATGCTTTCGACTTGGCGATTATCCAGCGATACCATGACGTTTGATGAAGGCAAGAAACTGTGCGTTCTCTATGGGTTCCCTCACGGCGTTCTACGTTGAGACTCGAGTTGCAGAGCCCAGATGAACGAGAAAAACACCATATTGACACCGTTTGACGTCACAAATAAGATGCTTGGACCTTACATGTTCTCTCACATGGCGAGAGAATCGCTAGGGGACAAGATGGAGATGTATTTCCACGATCACGCATTCGTCCCATTGTTTATTCAGGTGGGTTTCGAACCAATGCCCTGAGGTACCCAACCTCACACGTTCAAATATAGGAGAACTACCTCAAGACTGAGCCTGCAAAAATAAGAGATCTTAATGGTCCACCAAAAACGTTGAAGCATCTTCAATTGATGGATAAGGCAGCATCCTCGATATCTGATGCCGATCTCGTAGACACCCTCATACATGGGTTCGTGTTGTGCATGTTCGATGCCGGGGTGGCTGATCACCCCACCTGTCTTTGTTTTTAGACCGGAGCAACACTGGAGTTTGATGCCACTGCATGCTGTATGCTCGACTGTACGACCTGCCTCCTTCTTGTATGGGGGTGGCATGGGTTACGGTGGAGCTAACCAGATGACCTTCCCGCAGTACGTCGTTGGTCAAAAGTAAAAACGTTCTTCATCACTCACGCGCAAATGATCCCCCAAGATGGCTCGGTCAGAACTCGAAACAAGGGAAATTGAATCGTCAGCTCGGCGAAGTCCAGGCCCACATGCGTCTCAAGGTATCGGGCAACAAAACGGAGATACGACAGTCTTACCTTTCGGGACTGTTCCCTTGTATCGTGAAACCGCTCGTAGACGATGGATCGGTGGGTATACTGTTTGGCTGGGCTGTCCTTCGAGCGACGTTGATTTTCGATTACTACATGTAGTCGGCCGTCGATGACATCATCGAGCGTATGGACGAGTATTATCTTTCCCGCGAGGACTGGGATACGATCGTCGAGCTCGGTGTAGACCAGAACAAGGACGAACTGGTGTTGAAGAAGATTTCAGCGTCGACCAAGACGTCATTTACAAAAAAGTGAGCCTCGTTTTGTTCTCCGCAGTGACCCGATCTTGCTCGCTCACTGAGGGTCACGATTCGTGTGGTCCGTGTGTAGGTACAATGCGAGCGAACATCCTATACCGTTTTATAAAGCAATGGATTTGGGCAAGGCACCGAAGAAATTGGCAGGTGGACCTGCCCCTGACCTAGAAGAGGCTTTTGACGTGCGTGTCCACATTTCGCCTTTCTCCTTTACGACCGCTGAGAATGGTGCGGTAGGTCGACGACGAGATACCAGAGGCGTCGGACGACGAGAACAAGAAGGGGGACGAAGACGACATTACTGGGGATAAGCTCATATCGACGAGCAAGCCCAAAAAAGTAAAGACGTTGACGATGGGGCAGTCGAGCTTGAAGCAGCCGAGAGGCAAAGTCAAACCGAAGCGTTGAGTCTCGGCTATCCCTTTTCCGTTCGTCTACCGCTTCCCCCCATATTTGGTTTTTGTATTTGGTTTACTATCATACGTCTTTTTTTTCCGGAGCCAGTACTTGACATTTGTTTGATTAGTACTTGTCTGGAGTAGGTCGTTTTTTTAATGCACGTGGATCCGACCTACGCGTAATGAGAGCAAGCGGTTTAGAGGCAAGGTCAAGCCGAACCGTTGAGCTTGGTTTTCCAACCGGGCCCAGGGCCTCTTCGGAGTCCGTCTACCCCTCTTTTCGTATCTGCAGCTCCACCTCAACTTCACGTAGGTGTCACCTAACAAGGTCGTCATATTACCAGGGAGTGGCAGGCTAATTAGCCTGGAAATCCTAGTTCTCATTAGCCAATAGTGGCTAATAAATATTCTATACGGAACGATTTATTTCCCGAAAGCGGACACGCACCAGGCCGTAGTATCGATAGTACACTGATCGAGGAAGAAGCTTCTGAGTATGATACAGCTAACAACTTATCTGAACAAAACGAACCCCCGTCCCCCTCCCTCCACAGGAGTCCACAAACTTCTCTGTCAGCCTAATTCTCCATCCAATGACACTGTGCATAATTTCCTGACCTCCGCTCGAGGGAATCGAGCCTCGAAAACCAACTCAAAAGGTAATGCGTGCATATTCACAGTATCAGAGAAAGCAAACGAATCGATCGGCGCTCCGGTTTGTTGGGACACCCGGAACGCCCACAGAACGAACGCCGTGTTTATGAAAACAGACCTATTCGCGACGTGCAGTCCCGGACAAGTTCTAAGCGTGCGGTAGCCATCAAAAGAGATGTGCGTCAACGCCTGTGGTCTTACCTCCGACCGAAGCCGAATGTGCACAAACGCAGGTCGTCCCGCAGGTTCCCTTCTGCAGTCAACCAACGCTGTGGATCGAACTTGTCTGGATTCGGGAAAACCTCTGGGTCGTTTGAAATCGCCCTGATAACTGAATGTCGCCTCTACATGGGCAACAAAACGCCTTTTGGACATACCAATGGTTTCCAATGACTGTTGCGCCTTTGGGAATTATGTAGTTCTTCCACTTGATATCCGCCGTTGCACGATGCGCGAAGCCTGTGACATGCGTCAGAGGTTCTCATACACGGCGTCTGAGTGAGCGAATGCACCTCCAATCGTCACGGGTCGCCAACTTAGGCTCTCTAACATGAACGCGGTCACTTGAGGGAGCATTCCCTGGTCACCAAAGGATGGCACTGCAATCATCTTGATAGTACGATTAAGCATTAGCAGCGGGAAGCGGCGCACATCTCTCTCGTCCGACAACAATGTCTAGTTCCTCCTGGACCCTGGCTTGAGCCTCTGTATACAGAGCAGCTGCCATCATCATTATCGTGATCGCCGAAGCAGTCTGGTAACGAGAAGCGTTAGGTCCGCCTTATGATTACATCAACTTGTTCAGGCTGTCAAGTTGGTCGTTCTGATACTGACGGTATCTGAGCCTGCACCAAACATAGCTCCAGCGACATAGGCAATTTCCTTGTCTGCCATCCCATACTCCCTTTGGTTCTCTAGCAAGAACTTGGCAAAAGAAGGCCTTGCATTGCCATTCTCCTGGCTAAGGTCAGCTTCCGCAGTCAATCCCGCGGTGAGTGGACGATCGATTTACCATCTGTTCCCGCACCAAGTTCACCTGCCCTTGGAAAAGAGCAAGTTCTTCCTGATGCCACTTCCTCAACTGCGTGAGGTATCCTGGAACGTACTTAAAAATAGGGTAGGTGTCCACGAGATATGCTCCCGGACGCATGGCTTGACCGAAGCGTGACAAACAGCGGCTTATTGCCACAACTTCAGGATCGCTGTACGCAGTCGGCGTGGTTTTGCCGTAGGTGACGGACAAGATCACCGACACAGCATACCTAAGGTCAAGCAATCTTGGCCGAAGTCACCAATAGAGCGCGAAGGGACGTACCGTTTGGCATGCATCTGGTGGTTTTTAGGGTCCTCAAGGATGTCGAACAGTAGATTCTTTGCATGTCGGACCTGCACTGCCTCATATGTCTCCGCAGCCTTGGGTTGCAACATCACATGTAGAACTCTTTATCATAAGGGCAGGCGGTCCTGAGTTGGTATTTTTCCTTTGAGAATCAAAACCACAATACCTTCGAAGTCTGCGAAGCCGGTCCCCAGCTCCCTCCACGAGAACCCTCATGCCTCCGGAAAGCGTCTCTGCAACTGCGATCGAGCGAGGCCTGTCAACAAGGGAGGCACCTTCTTTCTCCATGATATCCATGGCCGCTTGATGACGGCCAATTATTATAAATGTTCGGGTTCCTTGTCTCAGAGAAAATACAGGGCCATACACTTCGGTCATCTTCGCGAACACGAAAGGCGCTCTTCGATTATTACCTAGAAATCAGATGAATCGTCCAGTACGGGGAGATAGAACTACGTTTACCGAGTTTTAGGAAGTTGATTTCCGAAAAGCCAGTGTCCAGGCGGACCTGGGGGTAATGGCAACCGCATTCGAGTGCCGAAGATGTGCTTCGCGGTGCACCATAGTCCACAGAGAAGTGCAACGACACAAAGGAAGTACAGCATGAACAATCGAATCACGCTCACAACAGTGGTAAGGCAGCTGTACTTGTGGAAGTTGGGTGGGAGAATGGGACGTGCGGCTTGAGGATGCCTGCTAATCCGTAGTTAAGCAGTTGGTAACTACAGCCACAGGCCCTGGTTTCGGTAACTTTGCTGCGCGATCATTGCATTGCTGCCAACCTAACTTGTTATAAGTACATAGATGAAATGGAATGTCGCGTACCAGTGTTAGTCGTAGAGGGAGCCTTGCCCTGATCGTTAAGCCATTCCCGCAGCCTCAACAGGTGCGCTTTTGTGCCGCTGTCGTCGTTATGTATTGGCTCATCCTTGCTGCCTCGTTAGCGTAGCTCTCTTTTTCGTCATTGTCCATTCCCTCTCATTCCCCATGTTCACGTACTCACTGCGCAGTCAGCTACCTCCCAGATTCTGAACACCATAACCAATCAGAAGTCCGCGGGGACCCTTGAATCCATCGTGGTATGCAGGCCGGCCTCGGGCACGAGAGGCAATAAATCCGAATACGCATGAGAACAGATCTAAATACACCTACCACACATATAGAATTACTACCCTCCCGACGCGATGATGCTGGTGGTCCGTCGAAAGCGATGCGCTGCGCTTGGGAATCTGGGAAGGGACATCACATCAGACTCCGGCGGATCTCTGCCATTCTGACTCGAGTTTACGGTGGTCTTGCATGCTCACTGGGCGCTCAAAGTCCATTTTGATCAGGGCAGCCGACTGGTACGCTCGAACACATTGCACGTGGTGCCGGTGAGGACGCAACCACGGTTGAGCGACTCGGAACGTTGAGTGGCAAGGATGCGTCGTCACTCCTCATCGATCTGCCAGTGGGCGAGGCGACCCGGGCGAATGTGACGCGGGAAGAAGCAGCGGTACTGTTGATCGAGGGGACGCTTCTCCAAGAGACGTACGTACGGGATTCGTGTCCGCAAGCACTTCGGGTGAGGAGGCCATCTCCCGACGAACATGGTAGCCATTTGGTTTGACCGAGTTGGACTGGTCGCCTCAGCTGTGGGTCGCGTATCATGACGAGGAAGTTAGTGCCTTTACTATAGTACTACCTTTAGTAGAGAGCCATAACCATCATACATCATGTAACCTAAATCTTAGTTGTTTTAATTTGTCAATCAAACCTTTGAATTCATGCGATCTACGACAAATTGTTACGCAGGTCATACAAGTGTTTTACAGTTATATTGACACAACATAATCAGAACAATTTCCGCTACACCGAAGATTAGAAAACCGGATTGTAAAGATCTTGCAGCTCGGTCGCCACAGAAAAAAAAAATCACTGAGCATGGACCACTGGGCACATTATTTCGAGACCAACTACATGCCGGTATCATCCCAGATACTAGTATCCATACGATGATCCACCCAAAAGCAACTCCCTCTATCAACAATTCTTTTTGAATCAACTGCTTGAAGAGTAGACCAAAAGGCATTTTCAGCATCCCGCGCTGCCTGATCAACAGCTTGAAAAACATCTGACTGTAAATGTGAAAGAATAAAGAGGTTGGATATAATATCCTTAGATGGCTGATCAGGTGCAAAGGAAAAATACTGCATATAGAACAACTGGAAAATGGATTGACAAGTAGGGTTAGAGTCAAGGATCCCAGCCAAGTAAGGATGAAGAAGTTCTTTTGAAGACCTGGCATGTTCTTGCAAAGGCATTGAAAGATAGATGATACCTGTTTCGTATCAGTTAACCATCAAGCTGATTTGTACAATCCGAGTCATACACTTCTCTGATGGTGCTGACATTGTACCAGCACCTGCAGTCAATAAAGTCGCAGACGATGTCAGAGAACCACCATCGATTGACCCAGGAGGAAACACAACCAGGAATGAATCGGATTGTCCTTCAGCAACGGGGGTATCCCCAGCCCCGTACAAGCGAGGAGGGGTGATGGCGCCGTTCACTATGGCAATACAGCGGGCCATGGCGTGTACTTGACATCGGGTTGTGCCGGGCACATTGGGATCGGAGATCAGAGTCCCTCGAGATCGCAAGCAGCGAGGCACGCAAGTCATAGAGGACAATATACATGGTGACCGAAGTGGATCAGGAATATCTTCAAGTTCGACGGAAAAGCGTTCAGGTTCCTGCGCCCCGTGGACAACAAGGTTCGAAATCTTCCGACCGAGGATGTAGACCCCGCCATTTACAGCTGTGGCACGACAGAATCCCTGGGTGATCTCTCCCGATCCCCCATAATAACCAACAAGGAATGGTGACGAGCCATACCGCCCAGCTGACCTCAGACAGCTGCGCACACGATGCAATGCAGTCGACGCTGATTCTGAATAGCTATATGAGTAAAGATGGGAGAATATCGGTCGACGTCTTACCTCTAGTGAAATTACAACAGGCGAGGGAGAACATAATCACCCGGGAAATCTCTTCGCTTAAGCCGAAGGAGTCACGAAGGAAATGGTCGAAAGAAGTATCCTCTTTACCCTGGAGCTCAGGACTCTTCTCAAATTCCCCAGAGGCAAATACCAAAAAACGCATGAGGCGACGTTTCTCAACTAAGGGAATGCTCCGGTCCTGGAAGATACTCTCCTTGTTTTGCGGAACGCTCTGGAATTTGCCGTTGCGGTAAATCGCAACAGGGCCCAGAAGCTTATATGAACCGTAGCGGCTAACCCCCGAGGAGATAACAGAGGAAATGAATGGCCCGACCGATGGAATAACGGAGGGTGATAACGATATCGAGTACTGTTTCGAATGAGATGGGCGGCTTGGAGACAGATAATCGACGCGATAATGTACGGGTTCCTCGGTGGGGTTTGAATGCGTCTCTGCCCACTGAACCAGTTCGTCTAATGTCAATGTGGCTTCGTCGGCGCCGTAGTACGGATTAGGATCAATATGGGCTACTTTGAGTCCAGCCCTAGCGAGGGCGCTGAGAGCATTCAGTTAAGCGGTAGAGATGAGCCAAAACAAGCAACTCACGCAGCAGCAATGGACTCTGACAGCCCAGTACCAAGCACGATAACGTCAAACACGTTGTCCATTACAGGGTTGTTCGGAGCCGTGATAGGTGTATTGTAGGTATGAAAAGGATAACGCAAGTGGCGGGAGTACTAGCAAGCGAATTTTAGATCCTACTAGTCACTATTGGGACTCGTACGCAAGTCCCTATAGCTTGTGATTCGTTCCCACGACCTCAATTGAAGCGGCCTATGGCCAGCACGCGTTCTGCTGATCCAAATGACATACACGTATTAAACGACGACGAGCATAGATTATTGTGACAGATTATTTGATACATTGCACATGTGGTGCAGCTAACAGATCTATACGAAGACAGTGATCTCTCAACAAATTCTTCTCCTATGAAAATAGGTCAAAATGTCTGCGGGGAACAAGGCGTTATGAGGCCGTTCTGAGTACCTGGACTTTCGACGAGGAATAGAACCTGACCGTGTATCCTTCTGCCACAGGCGCGTCGGCACGCGTCTGGTGGTCACGCGACAGCCCTCCGTCAACGTCTATCCTCAATCACCTGTCATTTCGTGGCTGAATCTATGGCAATCTATCTTTTGGTTTGGTTTCCGAACCATATAGGGCGCAAATACACACCTGGACCACCCAAGGCTAGGAGAGAATTGCGCTCAGAAGCACAAAAAGCTCACTTGTATCAAGTCAGGGGCCTACAACACAACGGAGAAGATGCCCTTTCCACATGGCCAAGGTATCTTGGCTCGTCTTCCAAGATGTTTGAAGGACCGCACCTGAGTCCTTGAAGGTTGGCTTCTCAATGTCTAACTGAAGAAGATGACGCTTACCGCCGAAAAGAAGCTCGCCGAATAGATGCATTGGGAATTGTAATGCATCCAGATTCGACGTGGAAGTCTGGTGGAGCATGGGAGGGAAAGTGCCGCGGTGGTGAGGCAGAATGCTGCAAAGACAGATGCTCATTTCTCGAGCATTAATATTATTGTTGACCTCGCTGAAGTTACGCTCATGCTCTTTGCGATCAAACTGAGCTTCTCGGAGTTGAAAGAAATTGTATTCCGAAGAAGTCGTGGGTGGGAGACTTGCCCTCAATTTGTGGTCACGTGTAACAATCTACCAAAAATTTCCGAGGTGACACTATCGGCTTCCACTCAGGTCTGCCATGGCGAAGACAGACAAGAGTAACAAAAAAGGTACCTCCAAGAAGGATGTCCCAGTGAAGGAAAAACCTGTACCCGCATCATCGAAGGAATTGCTCGCGAGGGCAGCAGCCTTAGCAAGACCGACCTCCAATGGAAAGAAAATATCTTCAGCCTCTTCGGACGACTCTTCCGACTCTTCGAGTGCTGAGGAGTCATCGAGTGGGGAGAGTGACAGCAGTGAGGAGGTACCTCCACCGACCAAGTTAACTCCTGCCGCAGGTGCGTTCTCTCTACATAAAACATTCATTGCCCTCCAACTCTTCCTCAGTAAAAAAGAGAGCAGACTCTTCGGATGATTCGACTGATGCATCCAGTTCTGAGGAATCTGCGAGCGAAGAGAGCGATACCGATAAAAAGGGGACAACATCTGTACCCGTGAAGACTACTCCTGCAGCAGGTGCATTCTCTCTGGGTGGAATAATCATTGCTCTCTAACGCCCCAGTAGTAAAAAAGGCAGCGGACTCTTCGGATGATTCATCAAGCTCCGAAGAATCTTCGGGCGAGGATAGTGAAGGTGACAAGAAAATGGCATCTGTGCCCGCAAAGACATCTCCTACCAAAGGTGTGTTTTCCTTGAGTGGAGGGATTCTGGATCTCCAACATGTTGCTAGCAAAAACAACGTCGGAATCTAAAGATGATTCTTCTGCTGCGTCGAGTTCGGAGGATTCTTCTAGCGAGAATGACAGCGATGAGAGGATGGGTAATCATTCGTCTGCACCTGCTCACACTGCTCCCGCTGAAGGTTTGTTCTCGTCCGGTTGGATAATCATTGATCGTTAATAAATTACTAGCGAATACGAAACGCAAGGCTGACAGCGAGGCAGCCGTGCCACCCAAAAAAGTCAAGCTAGCAAATAGCAGCGCCAACGTCCCGACCTCAGGCGAAGAAGCAAGAAGCATTTTCATTGGCAGACTATCATGGAACGTTGATAACGACTGGCTAGCTCAAGAATTCGCCGAGTGTGGAGAAGTTGAATCTGCCCATGTTCAAATGGATCGCAACACTGGCCGTTCTCGTGGTTTTGGTTACGTCCACTTCAAGACCGCTGACGCTGTCGAAAAAGCTATCGCATTGAACGGGAAAGAGATTGATGGACGTGCCGTCCACATTGACAAGAGCAGTCCCCCAGACAAGAAGACTTTTATTGAAAAACGCGCACAGGCCTTCGGTGACACGCCTAGTCCACCATCGGCTGTTCTGTTTGTTGGCAATCTTAGCTTCGGGGTCAACGAGGATACGCTATGGGAAACCTTCGGTGAACATGGTGATATCAAAAGCGTACGTGTACCTACAGATCGCGACACGGGAAAACCAAAGGGATTCGCATATGTGGAATTTAGTGAAGTTGGAGCCGCAAAAAAGGCTCGTGAAGCGCTTCACGGTTTCGAGCTCGATGGGCGGTCAATCAGGTTGGACTTTTCGCAGCCCCGCGATAGTGCTGGTGGTCGGGGGGCTGGACAGGTACGCTAAATCTATCATGTTTCCAAATACAGTCGTATCGAAACCACTTACAGGGAAGTCGTGGAGGTCGTGGACGGGGAGGATTTGGTAGCGACCGTGGCCGCGGCGGTGGTCGTGGTGGTCGTGGCGGAGATAGAGGCAGAGGGGGGAGAGGACGAGGCGCGCGAACAGGTGGTATCACACACTTCGAAGGCCAGAAGACTACTTTTGCTTGATTACACCCTATCCTTCATTGCTCAAAAATCCTATTTGCATCCACCTGGGTCTCCACATACTCCACTTCTAGACATGTGCAAATTGTGACCATACACGTACCAGTGATCATCCACACAAACAATCACGATGCGTTTTGCAGAATTTAGGTCAGGTGTAAATGTCGTCTGAAACATGAAAACTGCACTTGGAATATAAGTTATTTTAATGTTTGGGCAACAGCAAAACATGAAGTTCTGCTGGTTGAAGATATGCAGGCCAATACTGGGAATAACACCAACCTTCAGGAAGGGTCAACACATTTGCCCATAGTCTGGTGACCAGCCCGTCTGAAAGAGGTTGCGCAAGGCAAACCGTCGATATACTTCAAGTTTGAGCCCACACATTTTCAGTTGGGAAAACTTCAAGTCTTGGTGTTACCCAAGTGTCAACTTATATTCCGAGTCTGGTCTTCACATTCGGATGACATTTTCAACCGACTTAAATTGTGAATCAACCGATACAGTACGACGTCGCAGTCATGTAAGTCAACCCAGCTTTCGCTCTTGTATTGCCCTTCTTATGGGGTTCTGACCGGATGGCATAGCCCCCGTCTTCTCTAGCCGGTCAAAGAGTATAAATAACTTCTCAGCCTCTTCCTCCTTCTCCTCGTCGGTCATAGAGATAGGTTCATGCTCTCGCTCAATCGTTCCGGTGATTGGATTGATGGGTAAACCAGTGGAGGTGGTCATTGGTGCTCCCAATGTACTCGACTTTGCTGTCGTAGAGACGAGTCCTTTGTGAAAGAGGAACCCGGCGACGTTCCCATAGCCAAGATACCCCGATAGAGTCGTAGCTAATGTCACCACACTCAGTAGAGAAGATGAATAGCAGACATCTTTGACTCACCGTCACAATCGCACATCGCAAAAAACATCTCTCCGCAAACCCTGTTCAGTCGGTTGTGGTATACGCTCTGTAGGAGGCGCAGACATCTGCCCAAAAGATCGGACCGTGTCTCCAATGCGTTGGTTCGATCCAGGTTGGGTGGGATGAACCAATTCCTTATCCGAACTTTGGCGTCCTCATCTCCCAGGCAGAAGCGGGTGATGAGGATGACAAGAGGGGAAACCAAATCGTCGAAAGTTTCCCCGTCCGGCAAACGACTTCGAATGCTAGGATCATCCGAGTTGATGTTCCCGGGCATGAAGTAAGCAAGCATCACATCCAGCAATTCATGCGCGCGGAGCGCAGAATCCTGAAGCACTGGCATAGAAGAGCTGGATCCTGATGAGCGGGATAATGATCGCCGTCCTGCCGACAAAACTGAGGATGCACGCTCAAATAACCGCGATTTCGTTTCTTTGAAACCAGGATGAGATGTATCACGGTTCATTGAACCAGCTGATGATGAGCTGGCGGAATCAGGAAGTGTAGGTGCTGAAGGTTGCTTCCCGAACCAGAGACTTCGATTAGTTGGAAGGACAGGGACTATTATTAGAGAATGGATGATGTGGGGCAGCGGCGTTTCCAACGGGTTGCTGGAAGGAAGGTTGACATGGAAGGCACGAAGAAGCGGTGGCAACAGACTGAGGAGAGTCAGGTGAGACTAACAAATTGTCAAATGAAGGAGCTCACCTGTCCAGCCTGGTGCTCCAATAATCACCCATAACTTTGTTGTCAGCGTCTGAACTTGTAACCTCGGGGCTCTGGACTTCACAGTCGACGAGCTGCGAAACGAATCAGTACTAACACAAACCATTCAACGTGTCACACACTTTAGGATAATGAACACAGAGATTGAATATTAACTTGAGCAGATCTATGATGGCGTCCCTGGCAGCGGTGTTTTCTTCTTTCATCAATTCAGCGAGGTCACCCAACTTGTTTCCGATTATTTCAATTGCGGTCCCAGAACCAGGCACATTGGGTCGCTTGTGTTCGACCAACCATTGGATAAGCGGTGCAGCGGAAGATGCAGTAGCAGTACAGAGAAAAAGAATCCTAGAGGCAAGAAAGACGTGCTCCGTAGAGGATTTCTGTGCATCGATATGAGTGGGCGAGACAATCTAAAGAGGGGGAACTGACTTGAAGTAAGTCAATGCAGAGATTGCCACCGTCGACTTCGGGGCTGACAAAGGTGACACGAGCAGATTCGTTGAGAAGGACGGTATTTGCGATGCAACGTAATGCATCATTTTGCACAGAATCATCGATTTTGGTGGACAACTTCAACAGGCAGCGAAGATTTGATGATGTGCCAAGGATGCTTGCCACTTCCGATGTGCCGCCAAGGCTCTTGAGGGTGGTGAAGGCTCGAGGTGCGTCTGTGATGGTGATGGCTCAGAATGCAGGCACGGTAAGAGGAGAGGAGGACGAACCATCCTTGGAGAGACGAGATATGGTGCTATCAACGAGAGCGGCCCTAAGATCGTCGAGTATTAACTGAGTCAAGGTCTTCCTGGACCCGGCGTCGAGTTGTTTCGCTGTTAGGGCTGGCAACTGATCAGCATGGCGCGGGCGATAACGAGGACAACAGCAACCTACCGACGAGGATGGCAGTGAAGGTTGCAGAGGCCTGGTCTCTGGACGCGGAAGCGGAAAGGGTTTTGTACTGATGAAGTACTTGACTCATGGCTGGATAACCACTGCAGATTGTATCAGGTTCAGGGCATCACCGGAAAGTTAGTCATATATACTCAACTGAGCTTTTACCACGTAGTATGTTCAAGTTATTGACGGATACAGCTATTGCCACTCGCACAGCCTCGGGTACGGAGTCGGACCGTGTCTCTGTTTGACAATGCCCTTCGATCCTAACAAGGACAAACACATATCAAACATCGCAAAGTTACTCCAAGGCGGCCGGATTTGGCCGTTCTCACTGAGCCTCGACATGCCTCATCCCTCTCTACGCTCGCTCTCTGCGAGAGCCCACAAGCCGCTCATCAGCTTCATAGGAAAGCGCATATGGCCTTCGTGTGCGCATGTTGTTTTGTCCATGTCTTTTTCGCACTCACGTTCGGCGACAGCACTCGCACCAGCCCATTCGCATCCGGCGGCGCCACCAGAGTATCGCAAGACGTTCTCCGACACCCACCAGCAGACACCGAACAATGCAAGGACCACTGAACAACCCTCTTTCCGGGACTTTTGGGATGCGCCAACCCGCTTCTGGCGACCAAAACACCACGCACTGCAAGAATTCGAAATCGATGCCATTCAGGTATGTGAAACATCCCCCATCATGCCGAAAGACATTGACAACACACCCAGAGCGGTGGCGCTTCATTGGTCTGACGTTTGCTTTGAGATATAATGTATTGTGAATCGAGTCTGATTGATACCCCTGCGTCTGATGTCCAATTCCGCGGATGCCCATAGCTCATGAGATATGCATCAATCTTTCTCCGCGTATGCCAGCAGGTGTTGCTCCACTTCAGCCTCGTCCATCACTCTCCAGTTTCCCCTCGTTTTAGGATTCTCTTCGTCCGACGTAGACACGATTCCAATCTCTATCTCTCCCGGCTTATAATCTGTGGCGTGAACTGTCGACATAGCCTCAATCGCAACCTACAGGAACGTCAACTTTGCAAAGTTACTTGTCGGCATCAGCGCACCTCGATGACCTCCGCCCGACTGAGCTTCTTGCCTGCAGCAGAAGCATCATTAGCACCTTTCCCGTTGTCCAGCTTTTTCCATTTCTTCTCCAGATGGTTCATCGCTTCCTGTTGCTTCTGACCAGCCGCTGTCGCATGGAAGCCTACAAAATAGCCAGCGGGATCGAGTTTGAAGCACTGGGGTCCGTACTCAGGGTCGGTACCAATCAGGATCATTGCTATGATAAGTGGTTCAACAGGAGCTTCCTGTGACACAAACAAACCGCTCACAGATCCCCAGTGGCCTCATCGCGGCTCTTTGGGTATAGACTTGATTGATATTTGCCAACCGTCGTGCCAGTGCGTCGGGGGTGATCTCGTACCCATATTTGTATCTCCATTCTGCAGCCTCTCGCTGAGCACGAAATACTTGCGCCTTTGCATCAGCTAAGAGGGTGTGTGAGAAGTTTTCAGGGAGTGGCTGTCATGAGCCGCACCGATCAGACCGGTCATAACACATCCAATAGTCGGGGTGATGCTAAAGAGATGCGTGACAGAGGCTGCATCAATGAGTTTATCCTGCCTCGCCTAAGTATTGAGAGTGTGCTGGTCGGTTGGAAACTACATACGGGGACTTTCTTCTGTGTGATTACGACCGAAGTATCCTTACCCCTCACCGAGATAGCTGTGTGTCCGGAGCCAGAGATGGCCTTGAACGCATACTCTGCGTATTCACGTCAATTCTGGGTGCCTGGCTGCCACAGAATATATAGAGAGCATACCAACTTGATACAACCGGCCTTCTGGAGAGAAAACAGTGAGATATCTGTCGTAGGATGTCCTTGACATTGTGGTGCGGTAGGAGCAGCTCAGACGCGACGCGCAAGTGCGATCTATGTGTCACGTATCGTGACTATGGCGTCACACCGCATGACCCGATCCTGCCAACTTCAAGAACAGGCAAAGCTTTGATATTCATTGCCGGGCATCTCCTACTAGTACCAAGATACAGCTGCACGGTTTTACACGGTTCCGCACACCCAGCATGAAGGAATCTGTGTCTACACAGGCTCCTAAAGTCATGCAAGTATATCCGTATGATGTTTGCATATGTACTGACATATTCTCAGCAAGCAGCTCCAGTTCAGTATCTTGAATGCTCAGGACACCGTAAAGTTAGCCGAATTCCAGGTCACTCACCGCGACCTGTACACACCCACCGATAGGCTGCCCGTCAAGGATGGTGTTCTGGATCGACGTCTTGTAGGTGTCCATTGCTGTTCGTGGAAATTGTTATTCATCTGAGCCCCCAGGGCACGACAGAGAAGAACGCTTTCTGCGAAACCTGCGGATTAAATTCCGTAGACTGTGTCGGGCACTATGCATACATCAAGTTGGTCGTTCCGGTCTTCCACATCGGTTATTTCAAGCATACGATTGCGATACTGCAATGTATATGCAAAGTAGGTGCGGTGGTATCTTGAAACATTCTCTTATCACGCCTTTCAGACCTGTGCGCGTGTTTTGCTCGAGGAATCTGATCGGCGTGTTTTCCTTAAACGCTTTCGCCGACCAAACCTCGAAAATGTACATCGCCAGGCACTATGTAAAACAGTTAACACCATGGCACGAAAAGTCATATATTGCCCGTACTGTTCCGCCACAAACGGAGCCGTAAAGAAAGTTGGTGCCCTGAGGATTATACACGACAAATTCAGGGCAAAGAAGACAATCGACGAGATGGAAAGGTGGAAGCGCACGTTCGCGCCCGCCGTGGAAGCGCAGAAGGAACTTGGGATGTATCTCAATAAAGCAGTCCACGAGGACCTCAACCCTTTGAAAACCCTCGATCTCTTCAAGAGGATATCGGACGAGGTAGAGTCACTGCGATTTGCCTTCTCAAGCGATGCCCACGATCCATGCTTAGGATTGTGAATTACTTGGTCTCAAACCTGAGTTCGGTCGACCGGAAGAATATATCTGGCAATATATTTCTGTTCCCCCCGTTTGTATCCGCCCGTCAGTCGCGCAGGACGGTGCTTCAAATGAAGACGACCTCACTGTAAAACTCACGGAAATAGTATTTACCAACGCTCTTATAAAACAAGGTCTCTCAAAGGGTGCACCGACTGCACAGTTCATGGTATGTATCACCCAATGGCGTTGGTTTAGTTCTCATTTTATTACGACCAGGAACACTGGGAATTCCTGCAGCTCTCTGTTGCGATGTATATTAACTCAGAGCTGCCTGGAGTTCCATCTCAGGCTGGCCAGAAGCCCATGAGGGGTTTTGTACAGCGGCTGAAGGGGAAGCAAGGTCGTTTTCGAGGTAACCTCTCAGGAAAGCGTGTTGATTTCTCCGGTCGTACTGTTATTTCGCCCGATCCCAATTTGCGTATCGACGAAGTCGCTGTCCCAGAGCGAGTTGCTAAAATCCTGACCTACCCAGAGCGTGTCACACCTCACAACATCGAAGTGCTTCGGCAAGCGGTTCGTAATGGCTGCGACGTTCATCCCGGCGCAAATTATGTCACTGCAGGCAGTAGCGGTTTCAAAAAGTACCTAAGGTTTGGAAATCGAAACGCAATCGCAGACAGCTTGCGCGTTGGGGACACTGTGGAACGGCATATTGCCAATGGGGACATTGTTCTCTTCAACCGTCAGCCCAGTCTACACAAGGTGGAGTTACTAGAAATTGCTCTGTATGTTTACCTCATACCCTTTGCTTAGCTTTCTATAATGTGCCATCGGGCACGTATACGACCGTGGCGATCATTCCGTCTTAATGAATGTGTGTGTGGGCCCTACAACGCCGATTTTGATGGCGACGAGATGAATCTTCGTATGTGGTTCAATATAGGGTTGCTGTTCCTCTAGCTCAGTTAGTTGCTAGACGTACCACAAACGGAAGAGGCACGAACAGAAGCTCTCGAACTCATGAGCGTCAAGCATAACCTTGTGACCCCCCGAAATGGCGAGCCCGTCATTGCAGCCATCCAGGACTTCATCACCGCCTCATATCTCATGACAAAGCGCGATAACTTCTTTGACCGTCGTCAATTCACCCAAATATGCTGTTACTTTGCAGACGCGGATCTTCAAATTGATATACCGCCTCCTACAATTTGGAAGCCTGTCCGCTTATGGACCGGGAAGCAAATTTTCAACGTCCTCATGCGCCCGAACAAAGAGTCACGGGTTCTCGTAAACGTCGAGTCGAAATGTAATAGGGTGGACGATCCGAGGGCGGACTGTTACGCCATGAAACCACTTCCGGACCTTTCTCCCAACGACGGGTGGCTTGTCGTCGTGAACAGCGAGATCATGTGTGGGGTCATGGATAAGGCGACTGTCGGGAGCGGGAAGAAAAAGTCAATATTTGGTGTGATATTACGCGATTATGGTCCGCACGAAGCAGCGGCAGCCATGAATCGCGTTGCAAAACTATGTGCCCGATGGCTCGGTTGGTTTTCCCCTTGGTCTGGAGAGATTCTAAAAGTTGACATCCCCGCTAGCCAACTTCGGTTTCTCCCTCGGTATCAATGATGTTATCCCAGGACCCAGATTGCGAGCCATGAAAGAGAAGAAAGTAGAAGCGGCTTACGCCGAGTGCGTTGACCTTATTGCGAAAGCCAAAAAGGGACTGTTGGAGAACAAGCCAGGTTGTAACCAGGAGCAAACCCTCGAAGCACTCATATCCGCCGTTTTGTCGAAGGTCCGTGACGAGGTCGGAAAGGTGTGCATGGAGGAACTCAGTCGTCACAATGCCCCTTTTATCATGGCTACCTGTGGGTCGAAAGGTGAGTGTAAGGGAACACGCGGTCGATGCATTCTAATATGATATTGATGTCAGGTTCCGTGATCAACGTCTCGCAGATGGTTGCTTGTGTTGGGCAGCAGATTATTTCTGGCAAACGTGTTCCAGATGGTTTCCAGGATCGTTCACTCCCACACTTCCCCAAGAAATCCAAAGAGCCACCCTCAAAGGGTTTCGTTCGGAACAGTTTCTACAGTGGTCTTTCGCCAACGGAGTTTCTATTCCACGCCATCTCAGGACGTGAAGGTCTGGTGGACACTGCCGTCAAGACAGCAGAGACTGGATATATGCAACGGCGTTTAATGAAAGCTTTGGAGGACCTCACCACACAGTACGACCTCTCTGTCCGTAATTCCACCGGGGGAGTCGTACAATTTAGGTACGGAGATGATGGGCTTGATCCAGCTTGCCTCGAGGGAGATGCCCAACCAATAGAGTTCGAGCGATCCCTGAAACATGCATTGGTATACACATTTTATTCGTACCACATAAAGGACTAGAGCTGATTCAAGGAATGTAGTCAGTCGGAGGGAGAGATGATCGTCCTCTGTTACCTTTCGAGATCCTTGAGGTCATGGATCGTGAACTGGCCACACCAAAGTTCACCAACGAATGTACTGCCGCCTACATCGCTACGATTCATGGCTTCATCGCGGATGGCGTCGTCGATCATCTCGCAAGGATAAGGAAGACTCACGGCATGTTCGAAGCCCTACACCGTAATGATGAATGGGATGCCGACACTGATCTTTCCTTGGGAGCAACTAGTACGCTGTCTCTCGTTTTTACTGAGTTGTCATGCTCTCATCTTTTGTCCAGGGGCCGACAAGGCAATTGTGGACAACATGGTCAAAGTCACAAAATCCCAATTACTCCGCTTCCTGCGTCTTTGCTGGGTAAGGTACGTCAAAGCCAGAATCGAACCGGGTATGTGGTTCGGAGTTCATTGCTTGACCACGGCAGTTAATAGGCTATAGGCTCAACCGTCGGTGCCGTCGGCGCGCAGTCCATTGGTGAGCCAGGGACGCAGATGACTCTGAAGACTTTCCACTTCGCTGGTGTCGCATCCATGAACGTCACACTAGGAGTGCCTCGTATCAAGGAAATCATAAACGCGGCCAAACTTATCAGCACCCCTATTATCAGCTGTAAACTGGTTACACGCAACAGCGAGCCCTCGGCTCGCATTGTCAAGGGTCGCTTAGAAAAAACGCACCTCGGTGATGTGATTCATTTTTACTAAATCCTTTGTACGACCCCACAATTCTCTGTACAGGTCGCCGCCGTCCTAGAAGAGGCATGGGCGCCAGAGTATACATATATTGGAATCATTGTAGACATAGATGCCATAAAGAAGTTACAGGTTAGTATTTTGCTGTTCAACTGTGCAATTCGCCTAACTCGTAAAACCCGTATAGTTGGAAATGACGTTGGACGACATCAAATGGGGGATCGTCAACGCTAAGAAGCTCAAGGTCAAGCAGGAGGTAGGTACCTTGATTTTCAATGTTTGACTTCGTTGGAATCAAATGTGACGCGCTTTAGTCCATCACTGTCATTCCGCGGCGGAACCGATTGCGCCTCTACATTGATGGACCTGACAAATACTATCGACTACGTGAACTCAAGCGATTATTGCCCGAGGTGGTTGTCAAGGTAATTCCACAAATAGTCGTGTTGGCACTCCTTTAAATGACTCCACACTCAAGGGCGTTCCTTCCATTGAGCGTGCAATTATCAACATCAAGGAGAAAGATGACACCAAAGGCAAGAAAGGAGATAAAGAACTGCTTGTAGAAGGGTATGGTCTTCAAAAAGTCATGACGACAGAAGGTGCGTATTTCTCCACATCATCGGTGATCTCAATGCATTGCAAGAGATTAGGCATTGTCGGTACACACACGACTTCCAACCATGTCATTGAGGCTACCCAGGTCCTTGGTATCGAGGCTGCACGTCGAACGATCATCAACGAAGTCCAGTTCACGATGTCAAGTCATGGTATGAGCATCGACCCTCGACATGTCATGCTTCTCGGGGATGTCATGACTTATAAAGTAAGAAATCACTGCGAAACCTCGCGGTCTTCCTAATCTTCTTACAGGGTGAAGTTTTGGGAATTACTCGATTCGGTGTGGCCAAGATGAAGGACAGCGTGATGATGCTTGCCTCGTTCGAGAAGACGACCGATCATTTATTCGACGCTGCTGCCTTTGGAAAGAACGATAGCATCTCAGGTGTTTCTGAAAGCATCATCATGGGTAATGCAGCTGCAAATTGTGGAACATCGATGTATAGTCCAGTCTCCCGGTTCAATGCACGTGATGCTGATTGATGATCTAGGCCCGCCTTGTTCTTACCCCTACCTAATATCCCAAAACCGCGAAAACTGTTGTTCGAGGGGGCACTATAGCATTGACTTCGTGATATTATGTAACTGTCTGTCATGATTAACTTGAAGTACGTGCAAAGGCGTTATCATGCATAACAGACATAGGTTGTTCCGCAACTACAGTATGGGACCTGGACCGCCCATATCATCCTCATACTGCGATGCTGCCCGACCGATTCGTAAATCCGTCTCTCCATCATATGGTGCCTTGCATTCAGTTGCATAGTGTCGTTCATTTGAAGTGTGCCAGGTTCACTGTCAGACTAAGTTGTTTGTTTCGGAGGAATTCTGCTGCTGAACGGCTACCACCATCCCACTAGTCGTATGCCTCGATAAGACTGTAATTATGTACTGTGCAGACAAATCTACAACTTGCGTAAATCTAATTCCAAGGTAGATCATCTGTATGAGTATCGTCGATCGTCTTGGAGCGGGACAGACATCTTGAACGTAATGGTTCTACTCACAAAAGTCCATCAAGAAGGAATGAACGGATACGGGGCGAGAAACATCAGAGTATAAGCAATACGTCAAACGTTTGGATCCGTCCGGTGCTGTTGTTTCTCCCCTGACATCTCATCTAGACCCGTGAGCCCAAGACCCGTGACAGCTGAGAGGCCGGTTGGTTCCGTCGCGTCTCGCCCATGTCCGCGCCTCGTTCGTTCGCGTCCGCGACTCGCCGGGGTCGAATCGTGACCATAATCTCCATCGCGCGCGTAGCCCGCTCCGCGTCCCCTCTGGCTCCCTCGTTCTCCTCCCCATGCGTCGTCTTCCTGTATGCCCGGCATTCCGCCCCCCACCGTCATCCTCCCAAACAGGGTATTTCCCGTAGCTCTTCCGTAGTTGTGCAATGTCTGCACGATTGCAGCCAGGTAAAGCAACCCGCAGAAGAACAGGACGGAGACCGCTATCCTTGGTCCTAATGCAGCAGTGGGACTAAGAAGTGGAGGGGAAGTAGGGTCTGCTGAACTTCCATATCGCCAAACGAACGCGAGGATGGCAACGATGAAGAAGATCATAGACCTACCTCGCCATGTGCAGCGAGGAGAAACAGTAATTGGGAGGGTTCATGACGAGATCAGGGGTGAGACGAGTTATCTAATAAGCGCAGGACGCACCAAGCAAGCCATACAGCGGGCATAGCCAGCAGCACCCATACATTCCACAGAATGAACGTCGTAGTTCTTGCCGCTTCCTATGAGTGAAGAAAAGAGATGAGGGGGAAAGAAGAGAAAATAATGTATGCCTACCTCAGCCCACCTTGTTGCCTTGTACATACTCGTCATCGTCCCGAACCTAACAATATATATACACCCATACGATAGACTCATTAAGGCTGAGGTCAACGAAAGGAGCGCAGCCGTTCTAATAACAGGATCGTTCGCCATTACCTGACTTTGGAACATCGCGATGATAGCTCTGCAATTGAACACAATGAGTATCGTTAAAATGCTCCCAATAAAGGAAGAAGTGGATACCGACGAAAGAAGCAAAGCAGAAACAAGATTCAACGTCTTCCATTCACGTAACAAGGAGTTGATAAAAACTTCCCAAGATTGTTTGAATCTGACCAACGCGGGTGAAACGTTGGCAGTCGTCCATTGATCAGGGAAAGGCAGAGCGGGGGCAGGGTGGTAGTGGACACCAGGGGGTATAGGGCTCGACCTGATTATTCGTTGTCGTTGTTGCAGTTGGCGAGAACTAGAATACGTGTCGATCATACGTTCTAGATCTGGTTTGCTGAGCTGAGCATCTTCGTATACCCTCGCGATTCGTGAAAAATATAGGGAAGGCAAACGAAGAAGGAAGTACAAGTAGATTTGCCTAGGAAGGGTGTCCAGGATAAAATAGCGAGCATCCCGAAGGAAGGAAAGAAAACGGTCTTTAGGACTACAATTCAAGGGTGTGATACAACAGAAGGGATTTTCCTCGCACGTTGGGTCAAATGGGAGGTGGTTCTCGACGTCAGGACTATGGAAAGAGAAGCGGCGAATACGAGTACGGAGCCGGAAGGGGTCGACAGGAACGAAGGCATCTTCGTGGGCATAGTGGAAAGGGGACCAACCGAAGCGGCGCAGAGGTGATGCCGTTCTGGAATGAGGAGAGGAGGCAGTTGGAGGAGATTCGTGGCCGAGCTTCTTTGGGGAGTTAGCAGCTCCAACCGAGTGCACGACCGAAGAGGGTTGGGCAGGATCATTTGGACGGTTTATCCTTGTCATCGTAGAGTCAATGCCTCGAGTGGTCTGGGAGACAGCTTCGCGAAGAAGGGGGTGAACATAGACATGCGTGCGAGGGCTGTGGTTTGCGGTTGGTGCAGGGGCGCGGTTGCCTTCGAAAGAGACGCGCTGGTGGGGATTGTTCTGACCAGTAATCCCCTCTGCCGTCTGTGGCCTAACATCGTGACCTTCAGACGAAGTAGGCAAAGGTCGCGTGCCCGGCAAGCCCCGCAGGGAGGGAGGTGAGGAGGAGGCGGGTATGACATTACGTTCATTGGAAATGGAGTGATGTGGACTGGGAGGGATCGCATTTCCCTGTAATGCGGATAACTTATCAAAGCTTCCAAGTTCTGAAATGTCGCTCAATTGTGGAACTATGAGGCACATTGGGTGAGCTAGGCTGTACCCTAGATAGTAATGACAAGATATGGCATACGTTGGATGTGATGTAGCGGGCTTTCGGTCGGCTGGACCGGGTAGAAAGCTGATCCACGAGGGGAATCAGAGAAAGGAGGGGAGTTGCTCATGTATTAGCTGTGTCGTGAGTTCAAACGTCAGATAATTATCGTTAGCAGGTCGTGATAGTGGGAGAAGATAAGCGGAAAGGTGTGACTGCGACATCCCGACATGATATATAGGGCGAGACCACCCTCCCGTGCCATAAGTTGATGGAGGTCCTCTCACCACTCCATGCCAAAAATGGAAAGCTTTGATTAGCCAAGGGAGTGGTCACGCGTCACGCTATGTCACGTCACATTCGGCAAGTACCGAGGGTGGGTTAGTTCCAAGTTTCCAGCGGAGGGGCAAAGACGAGAGTACAAAGTCGTCGAAAATCGGACACTTCTTCGCTTGGAACTTCCACCATCTTACACGAAATCACGCACGGAAAACAGCGCTTCCTCTCCTGTAATTCTCCTTTGTAAATTTTCTGCAGGCATGGCACGGCCGACAACCGGACACGCATCCATCCACCTGGAGAAGAATCAGCAAAGGGGCTGGTTGCCCGGCGGGGGCAGAACTGATGGTGTATGGCTAGCGGGCAGGCAGACAAGCGGGCAGGCGAGTTTGGAGGAGCAGCCATGATGTCGCGATTAGAGCCAAACAGACATAAACAACGGTACCGCCACCCGCAAACAAGTTGGACAAGAGACTTTCCAGCACACAGCTGGGCTTGACCCGACCCTGGAGTCTCCTCGAGAACGTCTGACAATCAAGCTCCCCCCCATGACAACAAGCAATGTCTCTTTACGCCGCTCCAGTCGCAATCGGACAGGGTCTATCCACACTCAGAACAGCCCTCCTTCCACCTCAGAATACCATGAGAGCGAGCGCTCAATGATCGACGACAATCCCCCTCTCCACGAGTCCGAGCTTGCAATCAAGCAGGAACAGTGGGGTCGTTCGTTGAGAGGTCGCAAAGTCAAGAAAAATAACTACAAGGAGTCGGGAAGCGAAGAGGATATACTGGGTGGATTCCACCTTCCAGAGGATCATCCCATGAACGGAAAAGCGGAGCCGGACATGAATGACGAAGACGACGAAGACGGTGAACAACCAAGGCGGACCGTGCGCTCTCGCAGCTCGCGCATCACCCGCGCATCCACCCGCTTCACTTCCTCCGCTCCAGACCCACCGCGGCACATCACCCGAGCCAGAAGTCGCACTATCATGAAGAGTGACGAAGGCTATATCGATGAACCCTCCGAGGAATCAGACGACGCGGGTGGCTCCCTTGAGGACGCCCCCCATACATCATCAGATCTCGAAGCCGACGCTGATGCGGAGGGGGAACCCGACTTCGATGCTGAGGGAGAACCTGACCTTGGAGTCCAAGATGATGGACGACCGTATTCCCTCAGACAAAGGGCTAGAATCAACTATGCTATCCCTCCCCCCATAGAAGAGGCAAAGCCCCCACCGAAGAGCAGACCCGCCAACCGTGGCGGTGCACGTACCAGACGTGGCCCAGGGTGGAGTGCCACTGGAGCAGAGTTGAGCAGATGGATGGGAATGCCAGCTGATGATTCTGTGGGTGATCCGTTGTTATGCAATAGTATGGTTAGGCAATACTCACAAGTAATCTTAGGACTCGGATATTCCTACCCGCACACCCAGAAAGGGTTTTGGGACGGCTGGTGGATTGATGGGTGCAGGTGCCGTTGGCGCTGGTGGCGCTGGTCTGCTGCCTGGAGAGCTGGCTGCAGCCGCAGGGACTCCGTCCAACCTCGGCAAGATCGGTAACTCTGGTTAGTGGATCCCCCTTACCTGATACCCTTCCACTGACCGAGTACCAGTTCTCGCCGATGCTGACCCACTGGGAGTAAATCAAAATGTAACATTTGATGAAGTCGGCGGTTTAGATGAACGTAAGGCTACTTTGTTATCCTCTATGTGAGGTCTTTATCGTTGAAATGACATGAAACAGATATTCATTCGCTCAAGGAGATGACTATCCTACCATTACTATATCCTGAGGTATTTCAGCGCTTCAACCTCACCCCTCCTCGTGGAGTGTTGTTCCATGGCCCGCCTGGAACGGGAAAAACTCTTTTGGCACGCGCACTTGCAGCCAACTGTCGTACCAGCGGCAAGGGCATTTGTACGTCTCAAATACTTCAATCTTTCTTCATGTAAACCATCTCACACTCTTTCAACTAGCATTCTTCATGCGAAAAGGCGCAGACTGTCTTTCTAAATGGGTCGGTGAAGCCGAGCGTCAACTCCGGCTTCTCTTTGAGGAAGCACGCAATTGCCAACCCAGTATCATCTTCTTCGACGAAATTGATGGTCTCGCTCCTGTTCGCTCTTCCAAACAGGACCAGATTCACGCTTCCATTGTGTCCACTCTCTTGGCACTCATGGATGGGATGGATGGTAGGGGTCAGGTGATCGTCATAGGTGCTACGAATCGACCGGATGCCATTGACCCAGCATTGAGAAGACCTGGAAGATTTGATCGGGAATTTTATTTTCCTTTGCCCTCCCTCGAGGCAAGAGAGAAAATATTTGGGGTCATGGCTAGGAACTGGGAAGGGTGGACCGGTGAACAGGGAAAGGAGAATATAAAGGGATTGGCTAAGCTTACCAAAGGGTACGCAGGTGCTGATTTGAGGGTAAGTGGTGACGTGATTGGCAAAACTTACGGTGCTGACATGTTTATGGTGGTCTCTACTGGCTCCCTAGGCGTTGTGCACAGAAGCTGCGCTGAATGCTATTCAGAGGCGGTATCCACAGATCTACCAGTCTAATGATCGTCTATTGCTCAAACCTGAAACGATCAGTGTCACCTTCCGCGATTTCATGATATCTGTAAAGAGTACGCATCCCAAAAGTATGCGCTCTTTCTGGTCTGACAACCCACATGTTAGAGCTTGTACCATCGTCTGCCCGGTCATCTTCGTCAGCAGCTTCGCCACTTCCTACTCAGTTGGAACCATTGTTGGCTGTTACCCTGCAGAAGGTTAAGGACGCTATTAACAAAGTTATGCCTACGAGTAAGAAGCGGACAGCGCTAGAAGAAGCTCAGTGGGAGGATAACAGCGAGGAGAGCGCGCTTGAAAGAGAGATGATGATGCAATGTAAGGTCAAACCTCAGCTCTTCCGCATATCATATCCTGATTAGATGACACAGCGATGGAGATCCTCCGAGTATACCGTCCACGGCTTGTAGTCCATGGCCAGCCGGGAATGGGTCAAGGATATATCGGTGCAGCCGCATTACATTATCTGGAAGGCTACCATATTCAAAACCTGGACATAGGAACACTCGTGGGTGACTCAACAAGAGTAAGTTTTATAATTCTGTCAGCATAACTGTCACCTTATCGGAATTGCATTCTAGGCCGCCGAGGCGGCGATCGTACAGTTATTCATCGAGGCCAAGAGACATCAGCCATCCGTGATCTACATCCCATCCCTCCTCAGCTGGTGCGCTGGAGTTCAGGAGACGGCTCGCACTACCGTTCGTGCGATGCTCGACTCGCTAGCCCCAACAGATCCTGTGCTTCTACTCGCTATCGTCGATGGATCATTCTCTTCCCTCCCCCTT
This sequence comes from Boletus pseudo-olivaceus, assembly GCA_038092955.1. NCBI lineage: Eukaryota > Fungi > Basidiomycota > Agaricomycetes > Boletales > Boletaceae > Boletus > Boletus pseudo-olivaceus. Next base: position 118,882 of record JBBPRI010000038.1, read on the forward strand.
GATGTCCGCTCCTGGTTTGGGATAATTCGGGACAATCGTCTCGTCCTTCCCGTCCCGACCAATGAACAACGCGAAGCTTTCTTCGCTGGCATCGTCACGGATGTTCAACGTCCCCCAAATCAGTTCGCGGATGGTATGAAAAGGAAGCGTAGGATTCTCGAGGAGCTCCCGATCGCTCCACCACCTGAGCCAAGACAACTCACGGCCGCTGAACTGGCCGTTCAGGAAGAAACCGACCAAAGGGTCATTACTCTATTGAAATACCGCCTAGGACCTATCCTCACAGAACTGAAACGCAAATTCAAGAGATTTACGAAGAAGGCAACTGTGAATTGTCTTCATGATTGATAATTTTCGTTTCCGCTGACGAAATTCCGTTTTACCAGGAGGAATACGAGTTTGAATTACCTGCTCCCGGAATCACGGAAATTGAAATTATTGCTACCAACGTTACTATCGAAGACGAACGTGCTGTTGTGGAGGTAACTAAGGATGCCCCGGCCCCTGCCCAAGGTGCCCAAACTGAGGCAATCAACGGCACACACCCTGAACTCCAGCATGTTGAGTCACTAGCCTTCCCACTCCAAGCACAATCTCAACTCCAAGTCCGACCTCCGACTCAGCCGCAACCACCCCTCCTGTATGACATGGACCTGGAGCGTATGCATATGGATCTCTACAAGGGTAAATACCTAACCCCGCAAGACTTCCTTGACGACATACACAAAATTGTACACAACGCTGCCGCTCGTGTGAACGAGGATCAAGAGAGGTTGTACAAGGCCCAGGCTATGTTGATCGCTGCAGAAGTCAGCATGCAAGAGTTTGATCCTCAGTTCAAGCTCGAGTGTCAGCGGATGGCACAGCGTGAACGAAAGCGGAGGGACGAGAGAAAGAAGGCCAAGGGGAAGAATTCTGCCCCAGATATCGGACAGAATGGGACGTATGCCCCGGGTACCAGGCGGAGTGCGCGACACACTGGACAACAGCCGGAGATGAGCATCACTGATCCCCTTCAACTTGAGAGGCGCCTCAAAAGGACACGTTCCGGTGACCGACCGAGTGGGTCCCCAGAGTCTAGTGAAGAAAACAGGGCGGAAAGCAGCGGGACGCCTAGGCAGCCGAAGAAGCGACTGAGGACGATACTCAGTGATGACGACGAACATGATCCCATCGATCTACTCGGTCCCACGACGTCGCAGCAACCGAAAACCCCGACAGTCAGGTTTGCTGATGACAGTCGAGCGCATCAAGATGAGCTACCTGTCGCTCCAGAACCATGCCAGCCAGCTATTCAGCAACCAATTAACCTACCGATAGTCGGTGCACCATCCGACGCCATGGTAATCGATTCTCCGGCGCCACGGCGCTCAGGTTTCGACCCATTCCTCTTGAACCCGCTACCACCGGAGGAAGATATGATGCGCTGTGCGACTCTCGCCCCGTTACTCAACGGCATCGCTTCCAGTTCTGATGGCCATAACGCTTCATTGCACCCATCACCCCAACAAAACGGCTACCCGGAGACTCCCATGCAATCACAACTGGCAGATCCACCACCTCGGACCCCTACCGTGCAGCCACCCCCTGATACGGATGCATTACCCGTAATTTCTCCTCCGCGCGAGCCTACCAGATCCCCTACCCCTCTTCCAGACTTCCATGTAGACGAAGAATCACTCCTCAACCTTCAGTATCAGCTCAAGACACGGACGAGCCAGCTCTCTGTCGAACAACTCGAACAACTCCGGGCCACGTGTCTCAGCAGTATATGGAATCATAGAACAGAGTGGGACAGGGACTCCCTCGTTCAGGAACTGCTGGACGTACTGGATGCATTTCTGGAAGATTGCTCAGTGGTGATGAGTGATACGGCACCAGGATCGCCCGAAGATCTTGCTTATTAGTATCAACATGGAGGCTCACCGTCGCCGGTTGTTTTGTCCCTGCTGTCTTTTCCCCGCATGTAGTGCATCTTCGTATTTGCAGGTAGATTATTCGCTTTTATATGTGTTTCAGTTCCTTGTATCCTAGTGATTCTTACTACTTTGTCTGCTAAAGCTTAATCTCTCATCTTTGGCCATCGCTGAGGATAGTCACGGTGGGGTATGATACTGACACGATTGGTCGATCGATGTGTAAGTACATACGGTAAATACTACGATTCTTATCTGTTTATATGTGTCACGTGTACTATGAGGTTTAAAATTTGTTTATACGAAGCTAATTGGGCGAAGTCGCTGTCCCGTGCACGCCTTGCCTTCGTCAGCATGCCGCCTCAGCCGCCTCCTTTTTCCACTGTGGATAGTGTAATGTCTGAACTTCAATGACCGCGCACCCGATTTTCAGACAGGGGATGTGTAATATTCAGTCTGTCGCCAATACTTTTCAGTGATCGCACAACTCACTGAAAGCAGCAAAATGCTATATTCTTTTCATTGAGTAAACAGCGTGATTTTCATCCCTAAATCCTACTGAATTCTTGTGCACAACTCACTACATTTCCATAGCCAGGCTACTGAAAAGTGCATTCGAATATACTGCATTCTCGACAATTAGTGTGTTCATGATCATGTAGTCTATTATTGCACAACAAATGATGCACGGGTACAGGCATGGAGTGAATACAGGAGCGATCTGTCGTACAGGAACGACTCAGAGGTGGAGGACAGGTCGAATGATGCATAGTACAATGTGTTTCAGATCGGTGGTAGGTTGTAGTAGTTTGTGGGGTGGATGCCACAAGGCCCAGAGGCCCGGGCCAGCCACCAGCGGCGGGCCAAAGAGAACTCGGCGTTACTTGTGCACGGCTCGCGCGGGCATTTTCTGGTGCCATACATATGTCAGCCAAGCAATGTAATCTGCACCCCAACTTACCTTTTGATGTGACTCCAATTGCTTAGCCTTGGCCACACTTTCTCGGGTGGATGCACGGCGGCGGGGGCGCACGAGACCGTCAACCAAGGGCGTGGCAGTGCTTCTGGGTGGATGGTCATCAGTAGGTCTTTCCATCATGAGATGCGACTCCAACTGCTTAGCCTTGGCCGCTGTCTCTCGGGTGGATGCACAGCAGCAGGGGCGCACGAGACCATTTTCCAACGGTGTGACAGTGCTTATGGGTGGCTGGTCGTCAGTAAGTCTTTCCGTCATGATCATGGCCTTTGAACTACTCCCTACAAGTGGCGAAGCCTCACTTGCATTGTCCTGCTGTTGCGCAGAAATATTATGACGTACTGATCGACTCTTGTTGGAGCCCATGTGGTCGTATTAACCCGTAACATACGGTGAGCCTGCTTGTAAAAGACCTGACATATACGGATGATACCTAGGCGGGCCCGAGATATATAAGACACGTGAGACACGGTCGGGCCCGAGTGATATATACATGCATAGGATACGGAAGGCCCTGGAAAGATAAATAGACTAGGCATTGAGAGATACGAAAGGGCCCCAAGCGGGGTGAGTCAGACCGACCCCGATGGATACGAGGGGACCGAGCAGTGTGAGTGTGACCGAC